>CM062621.1:43300999-43440616 GCA_025617555.3 Puccinia polysora | reverse complement strand
AATGTTGTAGTGATGCAAGGAGAAAGAGGTGCAGAATTGACACATGAGCCAGTGAGGGAACTGGGATGTGAGGGAGAAGTTTAAATGACCAAAGAGTGGGACAGGATCAGAAATGAGAAGGTACCTGAGTGGGGATGCCAGGATGAAGATGAAAGAATGAATGAATGATGAAAAGAACAAATTAATTATAGCATATATTTTACAGTTTAAGTACAAGCTTCATTGAAAACTAATCTATGTAGATGGATAAGCTTCAGAGATTAGAACTTGGTCCCAATCATGGACATCTGGTCTGTAGGGTTTCATGACACTGTGTGTCTTAATATCTCCAAATGTAAAATTTTCCAGATAAAGAATGTGGATGCAAGGCAACACAGTTGACAGGTGTTAAGACTTGCCTCACAAATATCACACTCCCTATGCCTGCGCTCTCTTATCATCCGTGCGCCGCCTTCCTTATCCCGGGTACCCCCGGACTCATTCTCGGAGACTCTTCTCTATCCTGGTGTCTTCCTCTCCAATCTGCTCTTTCTACCTCCTTTTTGGATTCTTCTTTTCTTTCTCCTTTTCTGTCCTGTGTCTCTATCTTCTTTTTCTCCCTTCTCTCTTCCTGTCTTGTCTCAATACTCAACCAACCAACTACCAACTCCTCAATCGACTCCGGCGCAACCACCAATCCACTCTCTCTCCAGCTATCGCCCTGGCGCCGAGTCTCTGACTGGTAAGACTCAGATTTCTCAAGTTCTCAATAGTATTGTCTCTGATCTGATTGCCTCATCCACTCAGTCCTCTACTCTCAAGATCATCGCTTGTGTTCTCTTCATCCTACCTCTGCTGCCTGTTCCCTTTTTCATTCTGTTGACTCCACCTCTCTCAACACTCACAAGGCTCAGACTGTAGGACCTCTTTCCATTTTACTTCCTTTCTCCTATTGTCCTTCCTATCTCTGTTTATTTGTTTCTCATACTCTTCTATTTCTTCCATAGCCTATGCTGGTTTTGAATCATACAGAAATTTAGGATTCTCTTATCAACAGGGCTCAAACCTGATACCACTTAATGCATGCAAGTTTTTCTAAAAATTGCAATACAACCAATTTGTGCAAGGCATAAAGTGCCATGAAAAAAATGATGGGACTGATTGGGTTAAATCAGCAGTATTATCTGCATGCACATGTTTTAAAATAGATTCTTCAACCTTGAAAAAATAGTTACTTTGATTCATGTGATTAGATGTTTGAACATTGGTTTTTTACTTATGATGCAAGTGAATTGAATAAAAAGTAGATGGATTTTTTTTCTAAGTAAAAAAAACCTCAGAAAACACGGTTGGAGAAACAGAAAACCAAGAAAAATGTAACCTTGATATTAACCCTTGTTGGGTAGATCTTGAAGGTGAATGAAAAGGAACAGTTTTCATGAAGGAGATGTTGATAATGAATGGATCTGCAAAAGATTAGAACTAAATCTGATTGATGTTATTTTTTTTGCCTTGGTAAGATGGTAATTATATTGTTGAGATGAGAATGTTTGAAGTAATCAAAACAACCCATACATGCTTGTTGAAGCTCTTTTAGCATCCAATGCTCCAATAATTTGTTCATTGTTGCCTTTTTGAGGTTTGAGGAGCCCTTGAGTTGTTTGAGCTCCTGTCAAAATGAGGCCAGTTTGGAATGGAGCCAAACAACATGGCTCTAGACTCCAATCCAACAAGTGAAAAGTCCATGTAGTTTGGTAACCATGATCCTCCAAATAGATTGATTGCTAGAAGGACCCTATATTTTAAAAAAACAAAGTCAAGAATGAGTATCAAACTTGAAGACTAGGATTTTAAAATGATTGCTTACCTTGATTGTTTTTCAATCAATTGAGTACTATGGGATTGGTATAAACAAAACAAGAGCAAGAACGCCATCTTGTTGAGCTGGGTCAACTGACGTGGGAGTTGGGTGGTGGAATGGTCAACAGAGACAATGAGATTTCCCAGGCTTTATCAGCATCCTTAGAAGTTTCCAGGTGTGCCCACTCTAAAAAACAATCTCAGAACTTGTGTCCACCCACTCACTGTACAGCATCACACTCACCCATGCACTGAGCACCCACTGGCATGCCCTTTCACCCCTTTTTTCAATGCTAGAATCAAGGGAGGAGGATGCATATTCAACGAAAAATACATGTCAAGATTGCAGCAGCCTGGAGCGCTGGGCTCACAACCCTTCAAAGACGGCGCCCAAGACATCGGAGTTGACGGCAATCGAACCCGCAACCACTCAGTGCATACGCGTTGTCCTTACCGTTGATCACTTATAATCGTTCCGTGCGACGTGTTTGTATAACATTGTTGCCAATCTTGAATTGGGTAAATGTATTGCAGATTTAAAAGACGCCAGTTTGGATGGATGTCACCATCGACTTTGACACGCTCTGGCAACCCAACCTCGACACCAAGATCGATCGGAAAGACAAGAGAGAGAAAGATAGATACGAAAACCCATAGGCTGGCTACTAAGCTCAACAGAACGTAGGTCGGATTGAACAGTGCAGTAGAAAAGAAAAAGAGAGAGAAAAGAGAAAAGGTCTGAAGGCTGACTTGTACAAGTATATTGTGTCGTACTATTGCGGAGAGAAGCTACCCGTGTTGATTTCTGAATCAAGTCAGGATATGAATAAGGACGCTTTTTTGATTGTTTTTGAGAGAGAGAAGAAAAAAAGGAAGGCATTCACACATTCTCAATTTTCTATGCACTTGGATCGATCTTCTTGATGTTTGTCACCTTCCAATCGAAAACTAAAGCTTATGCTCTCATGAACTTGTGCCGTTATAGACCCAAGCTCCTCGTCTTCTTATGAGATGACGTTAATTTTCACAAAAAAATTGACAAACGCAAACACAAAAACTCCGAAGTGGATCGATGGTTATGTTGACAAATTGATATCAGATTGAGATATCGCCTCTCATCTCGGCGGTATTGACATGATCAAATTCGCAGTTCCGTAAACTTGCCTAGTGATACACGACAGGACGTCGGACATACATACCCTCCCCCCAAGGAGTGCCATTCAAACCATTTGATATCCTGCCCATGGTTGAACTGTTGCACCCTGTAGATTCAGAGGACAACAAGTCGACTGAGTGCATACGGATGAGAGATGTACACACGATGTGTGAATTACAAGCGTCTAGGAGTTGGTTATGAACGTGTTTGAGGGTGTGAGGTGATGAGTGGGGTGAGATAGGGTGGGAGGGTGAAGCTGGATAGGTTTTATATATATACGGAGTATGTATCACTACAGACTACATCACTACAGACTACGTGTGTGCGCATGGATGTTTGTACATACATTGGTGTGTATGTATGTACAAGTGTAGATCGTCGGATAACTGAAGGAAGGGTTCAGAGATTGGCTGGTGGATATCGACCGAGCAGAGCCCGAGAGACTTCTACCCGGCGTGGATGGAAGTTGTTAGGAAGTCTCTGGCGCGACGAGTACGCCTCTCTACAGACAAATACATTACACCCATGGCAGCCTGCGATGCAGTTATTAAACTCCCTGGGCACCAGTCGAGTTGAGCTCCCGAAGAGCCCTTGGCCGGACGAGCCATCCCCCTCTACGGTTCGAACACAATGCACTGGTTCGCCCTTATCACTCATCCTAGACCAGTATATTCCAACTCAGCCAAGAATGGTAGGAATCGTAAGAACAAGGATAAGGACAAGGAGAACGACCGCCATCCTCAAGATCCTGATCGTCACCATCAAGTTTAGTAAACGTCTTCAGCTTTTAGCGTAGATCCTCTAACCGACTCTGATGGTATAAACGTGTATGTATGTGTACAACACATGTGGAATGTATGAACTGTCTTTATTTTTAGAATCCCAAACTCGCCACCACCCACTTGAACCGAGCAACCTCAATCCATCAGCATCCCGAGCATCATCATCATCATCATCATCATCCGACCCATCCCACCCATCGTCCCATCATCACTTCCAATGTACCCATCTCACCCGCCGTCCACCAACAGCAGCAGCAGCCCTCATCAGCCAGTTCATCAGCCTGGACTAACAGGCCTCCCACCTCACTCTCCTACCATCCACCTACTACTACCCCTCAGACTTCCAGATGGCCTTCTCCCTCTCAACTGATCCATCGATTGCGTCGTCAGAATCCTAGTTTCTCCTCCTTCAAATCCTCCTCATCCTCCGTCAGACCCCCCTCTCGCGTCCTACCATCATCTTCCAGCTCCCCCTCCCCCTCCCCCGAGAACCCCCCGTCCTCACTGCCGTCCTCGCTCCCGTCCTCGCTCCCGTCCTCACTCCCTCCTCTTCCCCCTCCTGCTTCCCCCGGCCTCCGACGCCTCCGCCTCAAGCTAACCCGAAACCCCGAGTACCCCGCTCATCAGTACCGGTCGCCGCCCAGCTCGCTGTCACTGTCGAGCATTCGTTCCGTCTATCTCGGCTGCTCCGGTCGGCTGCCCGCCCGTCCACCGGCCCACCCCGAGAGCCGGAACGGAAGCCGGAACCTGCCGAGTAGTCCATCGGACGATGAGCTGCCATCGCAGCCGTTCCGTCAATCGGCCCCACTTCGATCATCCACCATTCAACTTGGCCGGCAGCTCAAACCATCCCCGGCAACCAAGTCATCCACCTCGATAGCATCGACCGATGGAAACCAAAGCTTTCAAGAGTCGATTTCCGAGATCGAGGATTCCCGGCCACCCTCCCGTCCGACGATCTCAAGGTCTCGCACGGTCCTCAATTGCTCCAGGCGATCGATCTATGCCCCAATCCAACTACCCTCCCTCGAGTCTCATCACTACCATCACCACCTCCATCATGCTACCCAAAACAGCCAGCACCACGCCATCAAACTCGGTCATCGGCGCTCGCCGACCGAGATCGCACTGAGTCGATTGGATGAGATCTTGCGCGGGAACTATCCAAGCACGTCGCCTCCGACGCGCCCGATCGATCAAGCGGCACGCTCCCAGCATCCTATCGGGTCCGAGCATTCTGCTAGATTCGGCCATCGTACTCAACCCATCGATCTGTTGCCCAACCCTCTACCCCCACCTCAGAGGCCTCGCAAGAGGGTTGGGATCCCCAACGGTTGCTCCTCAGACCCATCTGGCCGCGATAGATTTAGCTCGGCAGATGTCGGTATGACTAGTACGACGAACGAGAACTTGATGAACGCGATCTCAACCGTTCAGGGAGCCTCGATCGCCGATCCCAAGCCGATCGCTGCCCAGAAGACATCACCACGACCGAATAATAAGGTCGTCATCGATCCCAAGACTTGGAAGTCGATCTCCATCTCGGCTGCCAAGTGCCGACGCCAACAGCATGATGGCATACCCAACGGGACCGAATCTGACGATCGAGATCCGACCTGGACTCGTCAAGCGCTGATCCTATCCCCCACTCTAGATTCGACGGAAACTAACCCGATATCGATCGATAGATGGAATGACTCGGAAATCACTCAGGAGGAGCAGGCCGCCGTGCCACCGAACGACTCGATCTGCTTGGATGGACAGGATCGACAGTCGGTCTCTGAGTCGATCTCGATCATCGAGCCCGATCAAAGGCTTAAGATCATCGATCGAGACGAGGAGGATGAGGAGGATAGAATCCTGCTCCCAGTCGACCGGCGCCTTCTCTTGCCTTCTTCCTCACAACCAGAGGAAGAATCCAATCTGATTCGTCGATCGATCGCTCATCCCTACTCCCTCTCTGCCCCTTCCTCTCGTTCCTCCACCACTGCTACTACTACCACCCCCACCGTCTCTTCTTGTTCTTCTTCTTCCTCCCTACACTAGGCTCTTACCACACTTGTTACTCACCAAAAAATATCACCTCGATCATCGTTTGTTGTCCCTGTAGTTTTTTTGTTTTTTCGTTCTGGAAGAGCTTTTTATTTCTCTTCTTCCTTCGCTCCATGATTCTCTTAGATTGATTTGAGTATCGTTACGTCTATCTGAGATCGACCGAAAGTCTTGAGAGTCCATCCGACCCCGTCATTCGTCTTTATATCCTTCGATCGTTACTCAAGACACATACATTTTTTTTAAAGAAAAAAAAAACAAGGGGAAGAGGGTAAACCAGACGGGAGTGGTTGTCAATACCATTGTTTTGTTTTTTGTTCATTCAATCCGTTCGTTTACTATGCACCTTCCCAAGTCAACACCCGAGACGAAGCCCCATCACACCATCCGGCTACGTCCGTTCATCCTTCCACATCAACTGGCGGTTCGGATTGTACACAATAAATGAAGATATGTAAAAAGAATGATGTAAGTGCACACACAGGTATGTCTGTGTGTGATGGTGTTTGTCGGGTTGGGTGAAGTCTTGAGTACGCTCGTTTGATTGTATGTATGTACATACATCCATACCGGCTCGTCAATAGATCACACCATCCCACATCTCCACGCATCCCCCCTTCTCCTGGCCCGTGCGTATAGCCGGGCTTGTTCCTCGAGACAAAGACCCTCTGGAGAGCCGCTCGCAAACGCCCTAAGTGGATGATCTCTATGGCAACCCAGCAAGGTTGGTGGATTCAGGGCGCCTGCCTCCTGGGGCGGAGGGTATGTATGTATAGACACCTGTAACCCACTAGATCGCAGATGCGGATGTATGTACATACAAACGTTTTTGGATCAACAGTATCTATGTATGTACAGTGGATAGACAGAAATAATGGGACTGATTGACCTGAAACAGTCAACTTATTGTCAGGCATATGTTTCAAGCTAAATCCATTGTTCAAAAAAAGGCATGTACTTACATTTATTGATGGGATTAGACATTTCAACATCTGTAATTTAATTATACAACAAGTGGAATTTCAAAAGATATCAAAAAATCTTCAAAAGCACAAAACACTCAAAAAAACATGCTTGAGGAAAACAAATAAAAAAAATGGAAAATTTTGTACCATCAATGTTTTTTCTTCTTTATAGGGGTGTTAGAGAGGATCAAAATTAATGATTTTCATGAAAAAAAAATATTGAGAGTTTCTAAAAATAATTAAAAAAACCAATTTTGTTCAATGTTGATTTTTCAGTGCCTTGGTAAGATTGTGGCAATAATGTTGAGATATTTAGTTTGGAAGGCATGGAAACCACTCACAAACACTTATTCAAGCTCTGTGGGCATATGATGGTCATATTGTTCAAGTCTTGTGCTCTTGTTCAGCTTTGAGGTGCCTTGAGTTGTTTGAGTTTATGTTGGTCTGGGGTTGAATCTGAGTTGTGCTGATTTCAATTGCTCTAGAATTGATTTGGACCATCAAAATTCTACCCTTGTCCAAGGGTTTGACCATCTTCATCTTCTGAAACAACCCATCACCCAAAGAAGACTAAATATTGAAAAAAGAACCCATGAATCAGAGTGAAAGATGAAGAATAAGATTTCAAAAAAATCACTTAACCTGTTGGTTTTCTGAGTCCATCAAGTAGTCCAACATTTAAATCCAAAAACTGAGTTGGTGGCAATGTGGCAATGGGTCAGATGGGAGTGGGAGCCTGAAGATGGGTTGGTCAACAGAAAAATCAAGACGCCCCGGGATTCATCTAGATTGTTTGAAGTACCTGTCTGTGGTCACTTGACATACAGTTGCACAACTTTTGTCTACCCACTGTACATACTATGAGTTTCAAGAAAACTGACCTGTTTTTTTGTAATTCTTGTCCAAATTTCCAGAGTTTTTGTCCTTGGTTTTAATTTATTTGTCCTATTGTTTCAGATTATTGTCCTATATTAAATTTTTATGTTTTAATTTTTACTATTTGTGTCCTGCAATGAAAAAAAAAAAACATGGCCTTGCCTCAAAAAAAAGGCTGTCCAGTCTTATAATGTTTTTGTCCTCAATTTTTCAGGTTTTCTATTAACAGGCAGACAAGATTTTTTTGTTGCAAGAATTGAGTATAGAAAAAATATGGTAAAAATTGATTCTTTATCATTTCAAACAGCATGTAATTTTCCCTTGCTTAAATTACAGGAAAATACTTAAGTACTTAAGTACATGAGCAAGTAAAAGAAAACCAAATCAAAATAAAAATAAAAATAAAAATAAAAAATAAAAATAAATAAAAAATAAAAAATAAAGATAAATAAATAAAATAAAATAAAAATAAAGCATAAAAAACATAAAAACACATAAAAAAAAAAAACTTGAGAAAAAAAAAGGAATTAAGTAATTTGAAGATAAGAGCTAGGATTGCTGATAATATTCCCAGTTATAGGTTGCATATCACCACATGATTTGTAAATTTTTTTGGCAATGAGTGAAGCAATTTTGTGCAACTTCTGGAATGATTTCATGTTTAATAGCCTGAGGGATTGCTTGTGCAAGATCTCTCCGGCTTTCAATGTATTGATGATTGACTTTGATTTTGATGATTTTGAAAACAAGCTCAATCAGGTTAAGCATGGGAGAGTATTTGGGATGAAATCCAATTTTGGTTTTTTGGGTCAACTCCTTATTATATGGACAACTCAATTGAAATCTTCTCCAAAATGAATCAGTGTGTTGTCCATGATAATGAGGCAGTTTGTTGGACATTGTTCATGTAGTTGGAGAAAAAATTTGGCAATATTGAGGGAAACTGTATCTGATTTTTTTTACCATCCTTGTTCAGAAATTTGTAATAGATAATGCCCAAATTTGCCAGAGCCCCAACAAGATGTATCATGCTACCCCTGGAATTAGTTGCAAGGGAATCTGCCTGACCTGAATTAAAACCAAATAAACCAAGAATAAAAATAGAAAATAATGAGCATTGTCCAAGATCAAAAAGAATCAATAAGTAAATAAGGATGTATAAAAGAGAAATGAATTACCAGAAAGGGAGAAACCATGAGTCAGCTGGGTCTGAGAGTTGAAAACAGAATCATCAATAAAGGTGAGGTTCCTTCCTACATCAGTGACACAATTGAGAACAAAATTGTGTTGCTGTTGTAGGAAGGAACCCATGTTCCACCCCCCAGGCACTGGAGTCACCATCTTCCAGGTGATGTCAAGACTTTGCAAAATCTTCTGGATTGAGGGGATTGAGATAGAAACATCATACTTGTCCTTTATGTGGCCAACTTGGTCCTTCAAATGCAAGGATGGATTATCTTCAAGATGCATCAAAGTTGATGCAATGATTTCATTGGAAATTTTTGAATTTGGTCCTTGCATGGCTCTTGATCAATCCTCCTTTCCATCCCAAGCCTCACCTATAATTCTTCAAACTTGAAAGTCAGAGATTCCAAACATTTTGGCAAGCTCCGCTTGAGATTTTCTTTTGCTGAGGACTTACTGTTTTACCAGTTTCTTGATCTTGCCACTGATTGACTGATGTGGTTTTCTTGCCCAACTGATTTGGAATTTTAAATTATTCTGATTTTATTGGTTCTTTTGCAGGTTTTTGAAAGCCCTTGATAGATTTATGCTGGAGGTAAGGTGGCAATGAGATTCCTGGATAGCTGAGGAATGAACCTGAATTTCTTCTTGATATCTGTGAGCTTCATCTTCATAAACCTTGGGAATTATTTTTTCATCAATTTTTTCATCCATTGCTATTCTGAGGCAAATCAACCCCCCCAAAAAAGTATGTAATTAATAAATCAAATTGAATAGTTGTCTGAATAAATCTAAGGAGAAAGGAACATAGGAAATAATTACCGTAATGACTTTGAAGGTCAATGTTGGAGGTAAATGTCAAAGCTGAGGGGTGTGGTGTGAAGGCCTGCAGTCTCCTGTCTGGTTTGAGCAAAAAATGGACAGGAAACCTGATAAAGGTGACCTGTCACTTGAAAAAAACAACCAAATGTTTTTGCCCTTGCAAATCCAGGTCTTGCCCCAGGCTTCCTAGCCTTTTCCAAATTCTGGCCAGACAGACATGCACAACACTAACTCCAGACAGTTTTCTTGAAAGTGATAGTACATACACATGTGTCCAGTGGGTAGAAAAAAGTTGTGGGACTGACCCCCCAATTTTTTCCCCCATATTTTTCAAGATTTTTTTTGATTTTTTTTTCTCAAATAGATACACACACACACAAAGTTTAAATTGCATCTGTTTCAGTTATTTAGCATCCTGTTTTTATTTCAAAATGAGTTTCAAAAATCAAAAAAATGAAAAAAGGGTTACAAATTGGCTTGAAATTGATGATGGATGAACAAAATATCAAAAAATAATTTACCATCAAAACATGATGGGAGTTTCACAAAAGATAAATAAGATGGTTATTGGATTAACCACTTGACCAGATGATGAGGAGATAAATGGAGAGGGGAGAGTTATTCCAGGAAGGCTAAAGTCTGAATTAAAGGGTCCAGAAGGGAAAGTGTTGAAGTATCACCCTTCCGGCCCATTTCATCATGTCAATCAGATGTTGCGCGGATCTCCTGCTACCAATACCGCAACCAATTGTTCTCAGCTGCGGCACATCACCCTCTTCATCCTATTTCCCTTCTTCCAATATTACTCGTCGCTCTTTGAGAAGACCTCCTCACTTCATCCCTCTTCCTCTTACTCAACTCTGGCGACCCCTTAAATCAATCTCTACTCCTCCTCACCCTATACTCATTCATTAACTTTGATCTTGACCTGACTAACTCAATCGAACTCCTTTACCTCATCCGTCCAAAGGTTATTTGGTATGACTCCCTCTTGAGTTTCATCCAATATTTTGTTGTTTTTCTATTTCTTTCTTTTTTTTCCTTTGTTCTCAGATATTGAACTACTCATTCTTTTCTTTTAAATTAATGAAGAGGAGATAACCTCTGACGTGTCTTCTTCAGTTGCCCTTACTACTTTTACTTTACTCTTTTAAAACTTGCCCACTTCTGAATCTCACCTGACCTCACTGGTACTGTGGTATGACTTCATTCTATTTTTGAATCTTGTTTCTTTTTTTCTTTTTTATTTTATTCTTTCTGTTTATTCTCTTCTTTTAATCTTTCTTGATTAACCTGTTATTATTTTTATTTTTATGTTTTCAGTCTTGGCTCTCTTTTTGGCAATCTCAATTCCATCAACAATTTTTCAACACGATTAACAGTTGAACCACACTAACCTCCTTCAAATACTAAAACTCAACCTTCACTCGTACAATGAGCCAAGACACCTCTCTCAACCCGAACAACCCCTTACTCAAAACTATCTTAAAAACAGCCATCAAAGCTATTCCAACACTTACAATGGATAACTTCTCCCTGTGGCAAAATTGTATTGAAAATATGCTTGATATTCAGGGGACTTGTTCGGCTCTTCTTTCAGATGACTCTTCTCTTTCTTTTGAGGAGGAAATATACATTTGCTCAATTCTCATCTCCAAACTTGACCCCATGGTCCATGCCAACATCATCACCCTTGATAACAAAAAGAATGCCAAACTCATCTGGAAGGCCATTCTCAAACATTTTGCCTCTTCCAAATCGTCCAATTGAGCTTGCGTCTTTGATGATCTGCAAAATCTACCCTTCAACATAAGCAATATTCCCTCCTTTATCACCTTGGCCAAAATATGTATTCAACGGCTTTACAAGGTTGGAATTGACCTTCCTCCTGAAATTCTAGCATACATGCTCCTCCATAAATTACCTCCTAGCTTCAAGGTTATTAAAGAAAAAATTACTCACTCCTCATCCATCACCCCTGATCTGGTCCTCAATCACCTACAAATCTCCACCAACAAGAGAAGAAATAAAGAGGACGGAAAAATTCAACTGACAGCCCTTTGCACAGAACAAGAACCTCTTCCTAGATGTTCGGGAGGAAAACACAACAACGTTGCCCCTCATTTTCCCGCCAACTGTTGGGCTCTTCATCCAGAACTCAGAGACGCCTACCTCAAAAAGAAATATGAAGATAAAAACCCCCTATCTGTCAGTTGTTTCTTGTCAAATAACTCCTCTCTTCTCACAAATCACATCATGTTTGACTCCGGTGTGGTGTCATTATATAGCCTCGGGTTGGGGACTGCGTCGCGGCCTGCGCGCTCAGCATCTGGTAGGTTAGGCTCAGCAGTGGGGGTGCAACGGTCCTCAGCAGTAGCCGCTGCGGGCTCAGCAGTAGCCGCTGCGGGTTCAGCAGTAGCCGCTGCGGGCTCAGCAGTGGGCGCGGCGGGATCGGGCACGCGACTGCGGGCCGGGCCTGACTAAGGGAGGCGGGCCGCAACCCGCTTGGGTGTCCTACTCATGGATGGAGCTGGGCCGACCAGGTTCTCGGAACGGCTAGTCGGGGGAGGAAAAAGCGGGGCGACAGCGGGGCTATATGCGTGGGCAGCCGCGCGCAAGCGCGGGCCGGCCACGGGACGGGAAAATCCACGACGGCGCGTCGGGTGGATGCGCGCAAGCGCGGTGAACCTTGGGTATCGCGCGGCGGAGGGCCGCGCCACGAAAAGACGAACCGGATGCGCGTAATGACAGGCGAGCTGGCGGGGATAGGGTATGGGTATGGGTTTAGGGATGTGTCAGGGTTCTGGGTCTAGGGTTCCTTCTTCATGGTTGCCAGTCTGTCTTTGTGCTTGTGCTTAGGTTAGGGTTGAGGGGGAGGGCTCAAATACCCTTCCCCTTGACTCCAGGTTGTAGGGGGGATCTCATTATCCATCAGACTGTCACTCTCTCTCTCTCTCGGAGTAAAGAAAAGGAAGCATTCTTGGTCTTACAGACGCTAGGACCATCAATCCCATAACTAGGGACAACTTTGTGAGGGATAACCTCTAAAGTTTCCACATCTGGGGGTCTGGCCGGGAACTTTCGATCCGTTCTCAGTCTCTTGAAGATTGCGCAGAATGCTACCGACAACCACTCCGGGATCCAATACTCCCCTTCCCTACCCTCCACGCCCGACTCCCGTCGCTGCCGCTCAACCCCCTCTGCCGCCGTCCGCTCATGCTCCTAGAGTTAGTGGGTTCGCTCCTCCCTTGGAAGGGTCGTCGGACATGGCGGTAGAGGCCCCTCGCCGCATTTGGTTGAGGCCGAGGGATTTCCCTCATCTTTGGTTCAGTACTTTGGATGTCGAGCGGTTCCTTTCTAGGTTCGAAGGGATCGCGGACTCGGAGGGCGCGTCGGGCGCAGATAAGGTTCGGAATATCGTGCTGTTCATTACCAAGGAGGAGAAGCTGCGGGACGTGGAAGAAATGGTTGGATACGAGAGGCAAGACTGGGGGAAGTTGAAAAGCAAGATGTTGGCGAGGTGGGGAAAGCGTGAACCTTGGTTTTGGGAAAGAGACTTCGATCGAGCTGCGGAGGAGGCGATCGAGAATGGCGGGGTGCAATTGCGCAAAGGAATAGTGGAATATATGTCAAGGTTTGAGCAAATCTACGGGTACCTTGCAAAGAACAAGGTTGTCGCGGGTCAGACGGGTGCCATGAAGCGGGCTTTCCTGGGGGGTCTCGCGCCCCAGCTCCGTTCCAGAGTGCAACGATACCTGTACAACCACGGCCTGGTTAAGAGGTCGCTGGATGGGAGCGTCGCGATTCTCCCCGATCTTTCGGTTATCCGTCAAGCCGTGGAAAGCAAAATTGATTTGGACGAGCTCATCGCGGATACGGCACGAACGTACCCGTCTTCCTCCAAGAAATCGGTCACGATCTTGGCGCCGGCCCCCGACCAAACTTCGGCCGCGCGGCCGCCGACGCCCTCTCATGCCGGACTTTCCCAGCAGCCTCCGGGACCATCAGTCGGGGAGATAAAGGAGATTCTGCGGGACATAAGGGTTTTCCTCAACCGGACACCGGCTCCTACAGCTCCGGCAGCCGCACCGTTTCCGGCGGCTCCTTCTCAACCGCGCGCGGTGCCGCCTCACATGGCGGAGGGGTTCCAGCCCCCTAGCGGATCATCCGGATCGTACGGGTCGCCGCGATGTTCATATTGCGGGGTGAGAGGGCACTGGAAGTCAGTTTGTGAGGATCTCACTTGGGACATGGACGAAGGGCTTGTTCGCGCATCCGGGATGACGTACATATTTCCGACGGGTGAATCGGTGGACCTGACTAAGGACAAGCCGCCACCAATGGTGCAAGTGCGGGAAAGAGCGAAGGCTAAGACCGAGACTGCTCGGGTCTCGCTTGGGATTGTCACCGCGCCCGGAACCTGGGTAGCGCCAAGAGTGGAGGCTGAAGTCAGGGCATTGGCGGCGAATGAGCGTATTGCGATGGATGTCGACGAGCGACCAACGGCCTCGAAGCCAGTCGCGCGAGTACCAATTTCGGACGGGTCGTCCTCTAATTCCGCCGGAAAGAAGAAGGCCGCGGACATCGTCCAAAGGGTAATGGGAAACGACTCGCCAATACCCCTGACCCTACGAGAGCTAGCGGCGGTGTCCCCCGCGGTCGTTGACAAGATGGTCCAGGCTTTAAAAGATTGCGGTCAGGGTCGGGTGCCAACGACGGTTCAGCGGGTTAACGTGGCGGAGGAGGAGGTGGATCCCGAGCCGTGCCGGTTGAAGTCGGTATCCGTCCCGCTTGCTTATGTCGCAATGACCATCGCCGGGCGGAAGGTGTGGGCGATGGTGGATAGCGGGTCGATGGTCAACCTGCTCCCATCAAGGTTGGTGGACGAGCTTGGTCTGGTGCGGAGGAAGTGTGCGATGGGTCTTCGGGCGTTAAATGGCGGGGAATGCCGCGTGGATGGAGTAGTAGAGGCGGAGGAGGTGGAAGTCGCCAAGGTCTGTAAGCCCCTGTCATTTCTCTCAGTGGAATGCGGAGATGTGATTCTAGGACGGCCATTCATGTTTGGTTTCCAAGCCCAAATGGCCTTCAACACCGAGGAAGGGACGGAGGCACTGACCGTTGAAGACTCGCTTGGAGCACGGTACGAGACAACGATCTGCGATCACGGGAGAGGGAAATGGATACAGGACCCAATGTCTGGCGGCAACAAAGAGTCCGGCGCGGGGGTCGACCGTAAGGGTTACCCTGCGGAGGATTTTTTCTAGTCGGCCGCGGGAAACGTGCGGAGCAGGCTCCGGCTCAGCACGGGCCGCCGACAGGAGAGGAGCAAGCGGGGGAGGGCGCGCGTGGGGCGCAGGTGCCAGAAGTAAGTCCCATTCCTCAGTATGCATCGCCGGAAGGCGCTACGCTTCGAAAACCCTATCATTGTGCCACAGTCGTGAGCAAAGGCAAAAGCCCCGGTCTGGTCATTACTAGGACTTACAACGGCGACGATTGGGTCTGGATGGCGCGGTGTAACATGGGCAAGTACAAACCGGTAGCGCGGAAAGTCCGGCCGCGGAACGAGCCAATGCCTCAGGGGCTCAACGGACCCTTACGACCGATCGCGTGGTCCCGCGACCCGTGGAAGACGCCCCTTAGGAAGAATGGATGGGTAACGCGGTTGGCGCGAATCACGGACGAGCAGGTGGACGCCCTTAACTTCGGACCAACGGGATGGCTGAGTGCGGAGGAGATGGATCTGCTGGTGTTGGTATTGGTAATAAGGGAGAAGGCGCTTGCTTTTGGACCGGACGAGCGCGGGTTGTTGAGAGGTGAGATCGGGGACCCTTACGTTATTCCCACTGTCCCTCACGAGCCGTGGCAAATCAAGCCGATTCCGATCCCCTGTACCGTTCGGGAACCCTTTCTGGAGCTGGTACGGGAACGCGTGAGGACGGGGCTTTACGAGCAATCCACGTCAAGCTACTCGAGTCCTATCTTCGCGGTCGTTAAGCAGGACGGGAAGTCGTTAAGGATTGTTCACGACCTTCAGAGGCTAAATTCGTTCACTATTTGCAACGCGGGGCTTCCCCCGCGCGTTGAAGAATTTCTGGAGTTGATGGCCGGGCGCGCTTGCTACGGGCTGGTGGACGTGATGGGGGGATATGACCAGCAAGAACTCCACCCTGACTCGCGGCCACTGACGGCGTTTGAAACCGGGCTCGGGAGGATGCAGCTGACGCGGCTACCGCAAGGTGCGACCAACTCAGTGGCGGTATACCAAGCCCAAATGACCTGGATACTACGCGACGACCTTCCGGAAGGCGTGCAGATCTTCATCGACGACGCTGGCATCAAAGGCCCCAGAACGGACTACAAGGGCGCGGTCCTAGAGGATGCACCCGCGATCCGGCGATTCATCTGGGAATACGCGGAGACTCTGGAACGAGTCCTCTTCCGAATTGAGGAGGCAGGCCTTACCGTGTCCGGGAAGAAATTGGCGGTCTGCGTTCCGGCGCTCGAAGTACTGGGGCATGTTGTGGCCTACGACGGGAGGCGAATAGCGGAGAAGAAGCGGAATAAGGTTCTTGAATGGCCGACCCCTCGGACAGTGTCGCACGTCCTGCAGTTTCTGGGGTTGTGCAGCTACGTCCGCATGTTCATCGAGCGGTTTGCGGAAGTAGCAAGCCCGATGCGGGCATTGACGCGTAAGGGGGCGGAGTGGAAGTGGACCAAGGGATGCAACACCGCTTTTGCGAAACTCAAGGAAATCGTGGGGCGCAACATCGTCCTTTGGGACCTCAATTACGACGCCGGAGGGATACGCCTGGCGGTTGACTCTAGCGAGTTTGGTGCCGGGGGGGTCTTGACACAGGAGGAGGACGGAAAATATAGGCCGGTGCTCTACGAATCGGTCACCTTTACCGCGACAGAGAGTCGGTATTCGCAGCCAAAGCTGGAGCTGTGCGGTGTCACCAAGATCGTACGGCGGTTGCAGCACCTTCTGTGGGGCGTGCACTTCGAGCTCCTGGTTGACGCGGAGGCCTTGGCGCGAATGATTAACTCACCGACGCTGCCGAACGCGCCCATGACCAGGTGGGTAGCGTTCCTCCAGTTATTCTCCTTTAACGTGGTGCACATCCCAGGAAAGGCTTTCACAATGCCGGACGCGCTGTCGCGGTACCCGCGGGACGACCCATACGAGGGGGCGGAACCCTTGGATGTGGAAGCTCCGGTCGTTCGGGTAGGGAAGACGGAGGAGGCGGTTTGTCTTCCGTTGCGTCAGTCAGGACGTTACGCGGTCTTGTGCTCTTATTTGCAGGATCTCCAGTTCCCCGAGGGCACGACGGAAACGGTCACCCGATGGGTGAGGCGAAACGTTCTGAACTTCTTCTTACAGGACGGTCAGTTATGGCGGCGGAGCGGTTCCGTGCCTCTTGTTGTCGCAACTTCTAGGGCCGACCAGGAGGTAATTCTAGGAAGTCTGCACAACGACCTTGGTCATCGGGGTGAGGTCGAAACGCGGAGGAGGGTGAAAGCGAGGTTCTGGTGGCCGGGGGTCGTTCGCGCGGTGCGCGACTGGGTGAAGTCGTGCGAGGCCTGCCAACGGCGAAGCTCAAGGCTGCCCAAGGAGGTCGGCCGCCCCACGGGCGAGGACGCGCTGTTCGGGCGCGTTTCGCTGGACGTGGTCCACATCAAGGCGGGTAAGTTTGCGTATTTGCTGGTTGCGCGCGACGATCTGTCTGGGTGGGTGGAAGCGAGGCCCCTAGCGAAACTATCGGCGGAAAAGGTGGCTCAGTTTCTGGAAGAAGACTGGTTCGCGCGCTACGGGTCGCTTCGCTTGGTCACCGTCGACGGAGGGGCGGAGTTTCGGGGACGCCTGATGACGCTGGTGCAGAGTTGTGGAGCGAAATTCGGCCGCGTGACGGAATACTACCCGGAGGGCACAGGGATGATCGAGCGGGGGCATCAACCAATCAAGGATGCCCTGGTGAAAATGTGCGGCGAAGACGGCAAAAGGTGGCAGGTGGCACTCCCCGCGGTCCTTTTCGCCGATCGGATCTCCGTGAAGCGGTCAACGGGGTATTTGCCTTACAAGCTACTCTACGGGCAGCGGCCCGTGCTTCCCGTGGACATCGAGCTGAACACGTTTTTGGGCGTGGATTGGTGGAAGGTTAAGACGTCCGCGGATCTGATCAAGGCGCGGGCTGAACAGCTCCTTAGGCGTGAGGAGACCTTGGGAAAGGCCGCGGAGCGGTTGAAGAAAACCCGGACGGCGTCAGTCCGCTATTGGGACGAGCGCTGTTCCCATCGCCTCCGGGATCCGCTGCGGAAGGGGGACCTGGTTCTGCTGTATAATCGGAGTCTGGAATCCCAGTGGGGCCGGCTTTTTGCCAACCGGTGGAACGGGCCGTACCGCGTGGCCTCTAAGTTCTTGGGCGGCAGCTACGGACTTGAGGAATTGGACGGGACGCCGCTCAAGCGGAAGGCCGTGGCTTCGCACGTGAAACGCTTCTTCGCGCGCGGTTCCACTTCCTTCGACGAGACGGCGAGCAATGATTCGGGGCCCGGGGGCGAATCGGTTCCAGAGTCCGACAACGGCGCGGATCGTTCGGACAGCGAAGTAGCGGCGCGCGACGCGCGGCCCCGGAGAAGTAGGAGGTTGCAGACGGCTGGGGACAGCTGCCAAGCTGGGGGGGGTGCTAGGTGGTTAAGCTTTACTTGGTAAGGGGGTGCTCTAGCCGGTTCACAGCCGGGACAACTAGACACCCCAGAATGTTCGTTTCCTTATGTTTTGGTTTGGGCTTGGCTTTGGATTGGTACTGGCTATGGTTTATTTATTGCAGGTACGCGGGCGCGGCGTGGCTTCGGGCCCGCAAACGCGAGGACGAGCCCCGCGCACGGATGGCGGGACGAAGAGCTCTGCAAAAAAAAAAAAAAAAAAAAAAAAAAAAAAAAAAAAAAAAAAAAAAAAAAAAAAAAAAAATGAAAATGAAAATGAAATGAATGGAATAATAAATATAGGATATTTTCTTTCTCTTCTCTGGATTCAGGCTGTTTTCTTTCCTTTTTTTCCTATTTCTCTCCTGTTTCTTTCTTCAACGGACGGGCGCGACGGGCAGGGATGGTATGGACGCGGATTAAAGCTTAGCTTGGTAAGGGGGTGCTCTAGCCGGTTCACAGCCGGAACGACTAGACACCCCAGAATGTTCGTTCCCATTGCTTCTCCCTTATACTCCCGGTTGTGAGCGCGCGCTGTTGGCGCGGTGTTTGTTTTGTTTTGTAGTACGGGTACGGGGAACTGTGTGGCAGTCCGTCTGGGGCGGTCCAGGTACCCCTTTTCTTGGAATAACTGGTCACTTACGGTTTCTCACAGAGGGAGCGCGCGGACGTGGATCTCAACCTCAACCTCACTCACACTCACTTCTCACGCGGACGCGGATCTCGGCACTCACACTCACTTTCCACCCGGACGCGCGGACGCGGCCCTTTCTTTTCCTTGCGCAGCAAGATGTATTTCTCCAAGGATCGCGGTACAACAATAGGACAAGAAAGTAAGCGGGAAAGGAGAAAAGGAAGGGGACGGGACGTCTAAGCCATTCGCATCATTTCCTCCATGTCCGCCCTCGATGATGCCAGAAGGGCCCGGTAAGACGCCAAGAACTCGCGCCGGGATTTGGAGGATTGGGCTCCGGGGGTCGCCAGGAAGTTGCGGAGCATCGCGGTCGACCGTTCCGCAAACGCCTCGAAGCCAGCCGCCGGGAGTGCCATCACGACCGGGATCTCCGGGATCTCGGGGGAGTTGGAGGAAGGCGGTGCTGGTGCTGGGACGGGGCTTGATCCGAGCGGGCAAGGAGGTGATGAGGGGGTCCCTGGGGCATCGCGCGGAGGGCTCGGTCCATCTGGGGGCGATGACGGAACAATGATCGGGGACGGCGGAGGAGGGACCTTGGGGGTAGTAGGCCTCCCATCCGAGACCGCTGGTGACGCGGGCGGCGGTGGAGTACCTTGCGGAGCCGGGGCGGAAGGAGCTGGTGTAGGGGCCGGAGGGGGAACCGGAGCTGCAGCAGCGCAACGCCGGAGAATCTCATCGAGGCGCGGGTCCCTCGCGCCTTCCCTCATCCGAACGCGGTCCAACCAGAATCGTACGGCCCTCTGATAGTCGTTAACGGACGAGAAGTCCTCCTTCCGCGGCGGTCCCGCGCGGCAAAAGGGGGAAGCCGAGTCGCGGCCCTCGCTCGGCGGAGGGCGGCGGGAAGGGGAGCCCGGCGGAGTCCACGAGTCCTCCAAGATGGTGTCGTCGTCCAAAACCACAAACGGGTTGGGACGAGCCCTTTTGCGCGGCCTGGGGCGGGAGCCAAAGTTGGGGGGAGCTCGGGGCATGCCATCGCTAAGCGAGCAACGGCAATGGCCGCGACGGCAAGCGACACAGGCGCGTCGACCAGGAGCGATCGAGCACGCCTGCCCGGTCCGGGCGCAGAATTCGCAGGGGAGCATGACGGCGATGAGCGTGGAAGGGGAGTTGGTGGAGGGCGAGAAGAGGAGTGGGTAGAGAGGAGCAGGGTGCGGGTAGTCGAGGTGGTGATGGGGAGGGACCTCTGGGGACAGAACTCAAGTTGGGGGGGGATGTGGTGTCATTATATAGCCTCGGGTCGGGGACTGCGTCACGGCCTGCGCGCTCAGCATCTGGTAGGTTAGGCTCAGCAGTGGGGGTGCGACGGTCCTCAGCAGTAGCCGCTGCGGGCTCAGCAGTGGGCGCGGCGGGATTGGGCACGCGACTGCGGGCCGGGCCTGACTAAGGGAGGCGGGCCGCGACCCGCTTGGGTGTCCTACTCATGGATGGAGCTGGGCCGACCAGGTTCTCGGAACGGCTAGTCGGGGGAGGAAAAAGCGGGGCGACAGCGGGGCTATATGCGTGGGCAGCCGCGCGCAAGCGCGGGCCGGCCACGGGACGGGAAAATCCACGACGGCGCGTCGGGTGGATGCGCGCAAGCGCGGTGAACCTTGGGTATCGCGCGGCGGAGGGCCGCGCCACGAAAAGACGAACCGGATGCGCGTAATGACAGGCAAGCTGGCGGGGATAGGGTATGGGTATGGGTTTAGGGATGTGTCAGGGTTCTGGGTCTAGGGTTCCTTCTTCATGGTTGCCAGTCTGTCTTTGTGCTTGTGCTTAGGTTAGGGTTGAGGGGGAGGGCTCAAATACCCTTCCCCTTGACTCCAGGTTGTAGGGGGGATCTCATCATCCATCAGACTGTCACTCTCTCTCTCTCTCTCGGAGTAAAGAAAAGGAAGCATTCTCGGTCTTACAGACGCTAGGACCATCGATCCCATAACTAGGGACAACTTTGTGAGGGATAACCTCTAAAGTTTCCACACCGGATGTTCCTCTCACATGGTCTCTGATCCTGACATCTTTGTGGCTATCTCCTACAAAGAAATTGGACAAGTAAAAACTGGATTGAATCTCGAGTCTCTTCCAATTGAAGGAGTTGGATCTATTAAGATCATGGGGAAATGTGGTCCCGTCATCATTAACAATGTTTATTTTGTTCCTGATCTTTCTACCAATCTTCTGTCTGTTAGATGTTTAATACTTGCTGGATATCAGTTCCTGTTTGAGAAGAATTGATTTACTGTGTCAATGAATCAGCAAGCTGTATTCTCCAGATTCTATCAAAATAACATTCCCATTATTCTTGTCAATGACAAACCCTTTCATTCCACATCTCTCTTCTCTCGCGCCGAAATGATTCATAAAGCTCTTGGCCACACAAGCTACAGCAGAATCAGAAACAAACTCAATATTCCCATCAAACCCAACTCAAAATGTAAGAGTTGTGCGTTAGGAAAAATCACGCAAGGATCTTTCAAAAGTGAACTCTCCAGAGCTAACAAGCCTTTCCAAGAACTTCATCTTGATATAATGGGGCCAATTCATCCCACATCTCTGAATGGACATTGTTATATCATGACAGTTGTTGATAGTTTTTCCAGATACTGTTCCGCCATTCCGATCAAGTCCAAGGATCTTGTTCCTTCCTTCCTTCAAAGTGCTATCGAAATCAAACAAAAAAGATTTGGGTACTATCCCTCAATTCTCCACTCTGACAGGGGGACTGAATTTATTAATAAAACTATGAAGGAATTCTGCAAAAAAAATTTCATCAGGGCCCGTTACTCAGATCCATACACTCCAGAGCGGAACGGACTTGCCAAAAGGTTTAACAGAACAATTATGGAATGTCTTTGGACAGTTCTTATTGACTCCGGCCTGAAAAATCAACTGTGGGATGAAGTCCTTAAAGCTTGCGTTCTAACGATTAACCAATTCCCCTCTCATAAAAGTAAAAAAAGTCCTTTTGAAATTTTTAAAAATAGAACCATTCCTCTTAATTTCTTTCATCCCATAGGGTCTGAAGTTGTAGTCCTGAAATCCCCATATCACCATCAATCAAAACTAGATCCTAAAGGAATAACTGCAACTTTGATTGGGCATGATGATGAACTCCTTTCTTATCAACTTCTTTTGACTACAGGACAGATCATCTCTTCCAAACACATCAAAGTGATTGGTCTTAAAGAACACGTTGCAGATGAAAAGTCCAACTATTCTCTACATTGGGATGATCCTATTATCTCTTCTTACTCTGATCCTACCTCAGATCCACCCACCTCAGATCAGCCTCACTCCATTCCACTCATTTCTACTTACGACTCTAATCCTGACCCCAGCTCAGACAAAGAAACTTTTGACTCTGATCACTTTATCTCATTCGAGATACAAGATGAAGATCACTCACCCGAGAAACCGGAGGAATCTGATTCCTCTCCGGCAAACTCCACATCCAGGTACCATCTCCGTGATTGGTCAGAAAAGGTCAAGCCCAAAAAATACTCTTATTTAACAAAGGAAACAGACATAACAGTAGAGTACTCTGATCCAATTGATGAAGAGTTCAAATCTATAGAATCCAAAGATGTCTGGGAGGACTACCCAAACACTCCCGACAACTATCTGGACACCACCCTCATTCTGAAAACTAAACCTAAAACAGCCTTGTCGGAAGAAAAGAAGAAAGCTTGAGTGTGCATACAAGGATTCCAACAAACCTACGGAGTAGATTTCTTTGATACGTTTGCTCCCACGGGTAAATTTCCATTGCTCCTTGCTCTTCTTTCTCTCAGTCTCAACAAAAAACTTCCTCTGAGACAGTTTGACATGAAGGCTGCTTTCCTCTATGCTCCCCTTCAAGAAGAAATCTTCATTAAGACCCCAAAATTCTCCAGTCGCACCTCCCCCTTTTTAAAGCTGAAGAAATCCTTATACGGCCTCAAGCAGGCCCCAGAAAATTGGTATAATACTCTGACTGACTGGCTCAATAGTATTAATTTCTCCAGTTCAGAATCTGACCCCTGTCTGTTCATTCACCAAGACAGACATACCTTCTTATTCTTCCATGTGGATGATCTTCTGGTTGCTGGCAATATCAATGAGTTCAAAAAGCTGTTTCTTTCTTGTTTTCCCAAATCTTCTGCTCACGACCCTGATCTTCTCCTCTGAATGGAGATAATTGTATTGGACAATTGTATTACTCTAAACCAGAAAAAACTGATTTTTAAAGGACTGGATCTCCTGAATATGAAGAACTGTAGACCAGTCTCCACTCCACTTACTCCAAATGTCCAACTTTCTCCTGCCAATGAAGAAGAAAAGACAGAATTCAATGCCCTCAACCTAAACTATCAAACATTCATTGGAATTCTTAATTTCCTAGCATGCCGGACTAGACCCGAACTCTCTCCAGCACTGTCGATCTTATCCCAATTCAATAATGATCCGGGTATTAATCATTGGAAAGAAGTCCTTCACGTATTCAGATATCTTGCGGGTTCTATCAACATGTGCTTCAAAATAGAGCCAAACAATGATAATGATCAAAACATCCAATACTTCAGCGACTCAACTTGGGGGGACAATCACCACTCTAGGAGATCCAGAAGTGGATATCTCTGTATATGGATAAATTGTTTGTTATTGTGGTGCAGTTCAAGCCAAAAAAAAATTACACTCTTGTCAACAGAGGCTGAGCTGTGTGCCCTATCCAATGCCTGTCAAGAAAACTTGTGGAAAACTCACTTGATCAAAGAACTTTGGGGAACAAAACTAGAACCAACAGACTTCAAGATCGATAATAAGGGGCTCCTTGATAAAATCAAACATTTTGGACACAACTCAAAAACCAAACACCTCAACATAAAAGCAAAAAAATTAAGAGAATTACTTAGCAACAAAGCCATCTCCGTCACTCTTGTCAAATCCAAAGGTATGACTGCCAACTGCCTCACCAAAGCATGCAATAGAGCCTCACTCAACAATTTCCTCTATTCTTTTGCTCAAGGTCCCCATACCAAATAATGGGGGGTGTTGAAGTATAACCCTTCTGGCCCATTTCATCATGTCAATCAGATGTTGCGGGGATCTCCTGCTACCAATACCGCACCCAATTTTTCTCAGCTGCGGCAAATCACCCTCTTCATCCTATTTCCCTTCTTCCAATATTACTTGTCACTCTTTGAGAAGACCTCCTCACTTCATCCCTCTTCCTCTTACTCAACTCTGGCGACCCCTTAAATCAATCTCTACTCCTCCTCACCCTATACTCATTCATTAACTTTGATCTTGACCTGACTAACTCAATCAAACTCCTTTACCTCATCCATCCAAAGGTTATTTGGTATGACTCCCTCTCAAGTTTCATCCAATATTTTGTTGTTTTTCTATTTCTTTCTTTTTTTTCCTTTGTTCTCAGATATTGACCTCCTCATTCTTTTCTTTTAAATTAATGAAGAGGAGATAACCTCTGACGTGTCTTCTTCAGTTGCCCTTACTAATTTTACTTTACTCTTTTAAAACTTGCCCACTTCTGAATCTCACCTGACCTCACTGGTACTGTGGTACGACTTCATTCTATTTTTGAATCTTGTTTCTTTTTTTCTTTTTTATTTTATTCTTTCTGTTTATTCTCTTCTTTTAATCTTTCTTGATTAACCTGTTCTTATTTTTATTTTTATGTTTTCAGTCTTGACTCTCTTTTTGGCAATCTCAATTCCATCAACAATTTTTCAACAGAAAGGACTAAGATGGGGCTTCAGTGAGTTGGCCCAGATTAGAAGGAAAGAATTTTTTTCATTTGGAGATCATAAAAGAAAGACTATTTATAGATAAGAAAACAACCACAAGTTGGGCCTTTTAAAAAAATAGGAATATTCAATTAGATAAGATGTGATGAAATGGTTAAGAGTAGGAGGTTTAAAATGAGAATCACAGAGGCTAAAAGTAGTGAAATTTGTGTACCAGGAGCCCATGAAATATATAAGATAAATTGGCTGGCAGACAACAAGTACTGGAAATAAAGTAATAGGATGGCCTAGAAAACTACAGGTAACAGATATAAAGTAATAGGATGGCCTAGAAAACTAAAAGTATCAGGAAAATTCAAGGTGGTTTTGAAAGCTAAGGTATCATAAACATACAAGAATGCTGATGATTTTGGTCAAGATAGGCTGTAAGCATCTCAATCATGCATTATGATAAATAACAAGGTAAGGGTGCTGAAAGAGGGTGGAGAGCGGAAAAGATGGAGGAGCTCAAAAAACAACACACCCACGCGCATGAAAAGTGGGGAGAAACAGACAGGAGTCATTAGTAAAATTTTTGAGGTGAGAACAGAAATTGAGATGGTATCAAATGATTGATGGACTTGAATAAAGAAAGGAAGCAAGAAATGTTGCCAGTTGAATTGGGAAAGCAAGTTTGCAGGTTAAATTGAGCAAGCAATTTTGCAAGAGATGAGGTTGACCAAAGGATGAGAAGCAAAAAAGGTTTCAACCAAGGTGAAGACAAGTAGAAATTGAAGTTGCAAAGAGAGTGCAAGAAAGGTTTCAAGCAAGGCAAAGATGAGCATTAATCAAGGTTGCAGGCAAAGTTGTGGCTAAGTATATGGATGAGAAAGATAGGAAAGCAAAGTTGAGAATCAAAAAAAGTTGCAATTGATGAGGGAGGTAGCAAGGGTGATATTGAGACTGGTGAAATTAGTACCAATTGATTTAGAGGTTGGAGAAATAGGGGTAGGATGGAGAAGGAAATTGATTTTTCAAGCAAGGAGACTATGAGAAATGCAAGTGAGAGGTAGTTGAGAAGCAAAAAATTTTGTAGCTGATTGAGGAAGATCACACAAACAATGTTGCAGTTTATTAGAGGGGAAAATGGCAATTGAGGTCAAGGGTAACAGTGAAGAAGCCGGGAGTGCAAACAATGTTTCAATTAAAAAGCTAATGGGAGGTAGTTTTTAGTTGAAGAGCATCATATATGGCAGTTGAGGCAAGAGCAAGTTTTCAGAGATTGAGGAATGAGAAAAATTGAGGCAGAGTCAACACAAGCACAAGTAGAGCCTTCAAGAAATATTTTGGTCATGTGAGGTGGTAACAATTGAGGAGAGGACCAAGATTGTAGCAGGATAATATTGACAATCACTTAAGAAGAAGGGGGACACAATCTTAATGATGAAGAAAGGGTTTCAAGTGAAAGGAAAGATCCTATTTAATGTGAAATAACAAAAACGCTCTAGGAGCGCTGGCTGGGATCATAAACTGTTGGATTAAAGGCTTAAAAAGATGATGAGGAGATAAACAGAGAGGAGTGATAAAATATGAGGATTGAATTCAACAAAAAAGTAGAAGGAGAAAAAAAAGAGCCAAGACTGGAGAACAAAAGAAACACAACCAGAAAAAGTGAGAAAGTCCAATGAGAAAGGTATGAACAAAAATGAGCATCTGAGATCAAGAAATGACGGTGATAACATGAGCGCCAGACTTGATCATACCACAGAGGACCACTTGATCTGAAGAGGAAAGTTGTAAGGTCCAAAAAGGATTGATTTAAGTTTTAAAGAGGCTCCTGTGATTAACTCATCAAAGGTTATCTCCTCTAACAAGGGGAAAGATCAATCAAAATCTGTCAGTCAAAAAGAAAAGGACAGTGAAGCTTTGAAACAGTAAAGAAAGAAAAAAAGAACACAAGGAAGGAAAGATAAGAAGAGAAGATTGGGGTCGTCAAAGTCATACCAAATAACCAAATGAGGGATGTGAGTTGAGGATTTGGTTGTCAGATTTTCTGAGGATCAAAGAGTTGATGTTTCTGAGGAGTTGGATTTATTGGATTGATTTGGGAGGAGACAGGAAGGGAGAAGTGGAGGAGTTTAGCGGCGTCAACAAGAGTGGAAGAGGGATGATCCAAAGAGATTGGATGGAGGAGGGATGAAGGAGCTTGAGGTGACTGAGAGTGATGAGGAGAAATGGAAACAGGTGTGAAACTCAGGTGACACGGCTGAGGAAGTGCGCACGAGAAAGGTAGGGATATTTTCAACAAGGAGAGAGTTATACCAGGAAGGCTTCAATCTGAAGTAAGGAGTCCAGAAGGTACCAGATTTGGATGGGGTCAGTGAGTGGGCCTAGATGAGAAGGAAAGAATCTGATAGTTTTGATTCAAGATATCATGAAATAAAGAGTATTTATAGATAATAGAAGAGTCAAAAGTTGAGCCTATTAACAAAGAGGAATATTCAATAAGATAAGATGTGATGAAATTGTTAAGAGTAGGATGTTTGAAATGAGGATCAAATAGGCTAAAATTAGTTAAATTTGTGTACCAGGAGCCTGTGAAATATATAAGATAAATTGTCTGGCAGACTACAAGTACTGGAAATGAAGTAATAGGATGGCCTGGACAGCTAAAAGTATCAGGACAAGGTAAGGTGGTTGTGAAAGCTAAAGGTATCACAAACATACAAGGATGCTGATGATTTTATTCAAGATAGGCTATAAGTATCTCAATAATGCATAATGATAACTAACTATGTAAGGGTTCTGAAAGAGGGTGGAGAGAAGAAAAGATGGAGGAGCTCAAAACAAAACAATGGTAAGAAATGAGAAAGGGGAAAAAAAGCATAAAATTGATTCTACAATTGTGTAGAACCATCACCAGCCTTTATTACAGCCTACATGTAATAAGGCATGGAGTTGATGAGATTCTTGAGGTTTTGATGTGGAAATTCATCCCAGGCACTTTTCAGGGCCCTTTCCATCTCAGGGATTGACTTTGGTTGGTAAAGTTGTTGTATGGTGTGTCCACTGAGTCTGGTTGGGTAATCAACTCAGTGGTTTTTTTGTTAAACCAGGGTTGGCGGGTGCTCAAAGCCTTGTGGAGGTTAAACAACCCCCGCTTGTCAGGTGGTCAACCAATGGGGGTGTGCCATCAACTTGGCTTTTGTGGCTTTCAACTGAAGCCTTCAAGAGTTTGGAATTGACAGCAAGCCATCCTATTGGTTGTAACAGCCATGAGGAGAACCACAGCTGCAAAATCTTTTCTTGTTGCTTGGAGTTGATGAAAGGCAAAGTTGGGTTGATGAACCAACCAGATTGGCCCCCCTTGGCTATGGCCCCATCAACCAATTTGGTCTGGCCATCAACCACAGCTTGTTGCATGACCAGCAGGAGTTGAAAACCCAACCAAACTCACTGGATTCACCATATATTATTTTTTAAAATTTCCCATGAGTTTTCAATTAGATTGAGGTCTGGGGAAGGCCAATTTTTTTTTTTTGATTTGTTTGGCATGTTGCCATTCTTTGCTTATTCTGGCCTTATGGACTGGGGCCCCATCTTTCATCAAAAAAGAAAACTGGATCAATTAAGTTTTCTGATCCAGGGGCCAAGAGCGCCTTCATAAACAATTCCAATAACATCTTTTTCCATTCTTTGTTTTGGTGGCATGATCTCAAGCGGGGAGGTTCTTTCACCAATGAAAGCACCCCAAACCACAATTGAAGACCTCCCACTCTTTAATGTGGGGGCCAAAAAGCTGGGTTTGAACTTCTCTTGAGGGGTTTGTCAAACCATCACTTTCTGGGATATTTTTCCAATTTTGAAGCTGGATTTGCCAGTCCAAATGATCATCCAATCTTCAAAATTAAAGTATTGGTGTTCAAAATTTTTCTTTGATACTCATCAATAAAAGTCTTCTTGGCAGACACGCTTGAAAAAAAAAATCATCTGATGGGCGTGTTGTCAGATCTTCTGTGTTGAGACCTCCTTCATTATTAAGCTACTGAGTTTGGGGGCCTTCAGCTTCTGTGATTGATTGATGAAATCCCCCAGCTCCCAAAGGTCACAATTAGTTAGTTTTTGAGTTCTTCTGGCTTCTTTTGCGGATCAAATGGTTCCTCTTTTCTTGAATCAATTGAGGAAATTATAAATTTTTGATCTTGGAATTTGCAGCTTGAAGACAATGCCATTTCCTGATCCACCTCCTTCATACATACCAACAATCCTTAACTTCACATTTTACAGTAAGTATTTTTTTTAAATTTAAATCAAATACAAAAATAAATAATAAAATGAAAAACAAAAAAAGTTAGAATGATGTTGAAAAAAAGAAGGATAAGAGAAAAAAACTTAACAAAGGCATCAAATTGATGGATAGAGGGGGAGAATTTGAAAGAATTGAAGGGGGGATGGTGGTGAATAAATTGATGTGGTCAAGAGGTGAATTTCAAAAGGGCTTCAAAAAACAAATTTGCACCAAGATCTCTGGTCAATGTGGAGTGGTTGGGTGTGGACACTTTAAAAACCAGTCCTACAATTTTTGTCCACCCACTGTACAGTGGGTAGACAAAAATAATGGGACTGATTGACCTAAAACAGTCAATTTATTTTCAGGCATGTGTTTCATGCTAAAGCCATTGTTCAAAAAGAAGGGCATTTATTTACTTTTATTCATGGGATTAGATATTTCAGCATCTGTACTTTAACTATGAAAGAATTGAGATTTGGAAAAATATCAAATTATAAATTTTTGAAAATAATCTTATAAAGCACAAAACACTCAAAAAACATGCTGGAGAAAAAACAAATCAAGAAATTCTGTACCATTGATATTTTTTTTCTTCTTAATGAGGGTGTGAGTGAGGATCAAAAGGAATAATTTTCATGAAAGAAGCATCAATTTTGAGAGTTTCTAAAATCAATTCAAACCAGTTTTGATAAATGTTGATTTCTCAGTGCCTTGGTAAGATATTGATGATAACTTTGAGATAGGTTGGTTGGAAGTCATGGAAACCACTTGGAAATGCTTATTCAAGATCTGTAGGCATCTGATGTTCATATTGTTCAAGCCTTCTACTCTCTTTCAGCTTTGAGGTGCATTGAGCTGCTTGAGTTTATATTGGTCTGAGGTTAGATTTGAGTTGAGCTGATTTAAAGTTCTCTAGAATTGATTCAGACCATCAAAATAATAACCTCCTCCAATGGTTTGACCATCTTGATCTTCTGAAACAGCCAATGTCCCAAAGAAGACTAAGTATTAAAAAAATTACCCATGGATCAGAATAAAAGATGAAGAGTGAGATTTCAAAAAAATTACTTACCATATTTTTTTTATTTTTTTGAATCAATCAACTAAGTAGTCAGACCTTGAAATGAAAAAAAACAAGTCAGTGGAAATGTGGCAATTGGTCAACTGGAGTGGGATCCTGCAGATGGGCTGTTCAAAACCAAAATCAAGCCACCCCAGGCTTCATCTAGATTTTTTTAAGTACCTGGGTGTGGTTGCTTTGACAAATAGTCCCACAACTTTTGTCTACCCATTGTACATATGTTTTAGATGTACTCATCTAAAGACCAAAGTTTGTCTGTTGGAAAGGGAACAAGGGTCCAAGTGGCAGGGATCTTTTTTTCTTACAATGCAATGGGTTGCATGTGGTTTTGCACCCCACCCCCCCCCAGAGAACCCACAAAACAAAAGAATCAATGGCACTTGCTAGCAAGTGACATCAAGGAAGCTCTGGTTGAAGATCTCTCCAATCACTTGTTGAAGGTATTCTCATATCTAAAAAGTTTTTGGTGCACAGCCACTGTGCATTGGAGCTTAGATAAATCTTGACCTGAGATTGGCCAGTGCTTGACCTGAGCTTGGTCATACATTGGGAATGAGCTCCTTGATGTCACTTGCTAGAAAGTGACATGCAGATTTCTGTGGTGCCAACATCTTCATGTTGGGTAATACCCAATACACACCCCAACCAGGGCAGGTATCAGGCTTGGAAAAGGCTGTTGGTTATGGGCCAGGTAGAAATTTGGTTGGGAGTCAGGCCAACTCATTTGTGACCTTGGTTAAGTCAGGTATTTTTCAAAATAGCACCAGAGGCTTTGGGGCCAAGTTTTTATTTGTATTTTTCATTTGAATCTATCAGTAGAATTAAAAAATAAATTTTTACCAGTCCCATTCAAAAACTTGAGAAAAGAAATACCAAAAAACAATTAAAAATAATAATGAAAATAATGATACAACAAAAAAACAAGACCAAAAAAGCAACAGAAAACTACTATTACACCTTTCCAAAACTTTGATACCACTCTTTTAAACATAAAAATCACTCAATGGAGTCAGAATCTAAGGAAGAACTTTGGGGGCCAATAATAGCCTTTGATTTAGAAAAGATACTTTCCAAAAGTGCACTTTTTTCCAGAATGGAAAGAAATTATTGAGCCATCCTAGAGAGGTTGGGGTACATTGAAACCTGTGAAATCCAATAAAGGAGCAAATTGGCTTCTTTTATCTACTCAAGTTCAGAAATATAATGAAGGATCTTGAATTCAATGTCACCTCTTCCTTGGGAAAATTGAAAATTTTTTCTTTTGATTCAGTTGGAAATCTTTGCTTTTTCATTGTTGCTAAATCCTTCAGTAGAGTCTGAACATTAATGTTTTGTTTGGAAATTATTTGATTCTTTTCTAAATATGGTAAGAAAAGTTGCAGGAATGATTTTGATGTTTAGGATTTCAAGGATCATCTCATTATCATTTGAAAAAAATGATAGATTGGTTTGGGGACCAAGTATCATGGCACCTTTTGGAGCAACTTTTTGCCAAATACAAGCATAAATATTTCTTGATTTTTTCAATCATATTGCATGCCACTGTAAACAGTTGAGGCAAATAATATTTGGTATTAATTTAAATCATGTCACCTACAAGGGGAATGATTATTTGGAGGGAATAGATCAGAGTTAGGTAATGGGTGGAGCAGAGGAGCTTAGTTTCAACATTGAGTGGTTCAAGGAAGTTGATAATCTGCTTGAATTTCTCACACTCTACCCAATTGATCTTGGATTTGTTGGTTTCCAATTGATCACAAGGAAGGTTGCACACATTCACAAGGTTGTGAGCCCTTTTCAACATGATTTAAGTTGAAATACATTGGTTATTGACATCAAGGATTGACATATTGGAAGATATTGTCAAATTTTTGGAATCTTCACATATTTTTATAAATTTTTGAAGCTATTGCAAATGTTGGGGTGATGAAAAAACCCAGGTGGAAAGTACATGTATCCTTTTCAAAAAATTGCCAAGGTTGAAATCTGTTCCATCTGGATTTTCAAAAAGGTTGGAAATGGAGAGGGGATTGGTTTTTCAAAGGGGCTCTAACTTGTATGCAGTCCCAAAAAACATGAGGCCATCTTTTTCATCAAGGTTGATTGTATGAGCCATGCAGCCTAAAAGGTCCATCTTTTGATCAAACTTGTGATTGGTGAGTCCAAAAATATTCTTGGCAATTGTAATACTGTTTGAAGCATTGTCAGCTGTGATGACCAAGATTTTTTGAGAAAATACATTTTTTGGAGGGCAGTACAGAAGATTATGGCTAGAGATTAAAACCAGTGTGTGATCCTTGAAAATGGGAATTAATATGATTTCAATATTTTGATTTTTTCCTTTTTAATCTTCAAATTATTTGAAGGAGAAATACCAGATATACTGGGCATTCTAATTGTAATTTTGGTCATTTTCCAATTTTGATCAATCACATGCAATGTTATACCCCAAAATGCCAAACAGTCGGTAAAAGTCCAAAAATCCACAGTAAAATAAATGGCCAGAATACCTTCAAAGAAATTCTTGATGTTTTCAACATGGGCTGTATGAAAATTGCAAAACTTGTTTGAAATTTATTTTTGTCTTGGTATAATTGGTGGTGTGTGGGAATTGATCATTTTGAGAAGACTGATAAAAAATGAGCTCTCCACAATTGAAAAGGGAAGGTTGGCATCTGGAATGAAGTATGCAATCATATTTTGTAACAAGCTTGGATTGAGTTCCATCTGAAGATACAAAAGCGTGAAAATTAGTAAATTGTATAATGGATCAAAGGGAAATCACTTAAAGTCTTGTCAATGCCCAAACCTTTTAAGAATCCATTGATCTTGGATTGATTTTTGGAGGAATTCCGGGGATTGAAAAGTTTTTGGATTTGAATTAGATGCTCACCCATTGAATTGGTTCTCTTTTACTTGTCTGAAGGGAGGAGTCTACCAGATGAGAACACATTTGAAAGAGGAAAAATGCACATGAATTGCAATTTATTTACTTTGGTGAAAAATTATGACCATACCCAATGTTTTGAGATATTTCTGATTGGAACTAATTTGGTATTTTTTGTGCTGATTGATGATTCCGCCTCATTGGTTTACAGGTTCCTCAGAGTTTGGACCTTCTTTGGGCAAGGAGGAGGTTCAATTTTAGAAGAAAGTGTTTCCACACTATCATATGACTCAGAATCAGAGTCAATACCAATTTTTTGATTAGAGGGGATGAAAATTTTTGGGTATTCTGAGGGGTGGGATTGGTTTTTTGTTGTTTGGCAATGGCCAGATTTGAAGATAAGAAATTTGATATAGGATCTAAAGCATAAAAGATACCTTCCAATACCAAAAAAGCACAGAAAGGGAGAAAAAAAGACATAGATTAAACTGATGGAATAGGGTTGGATGGGTCAGGCCAAAAAGATAATGAGCACACAATTTTGGAACACATACAGTCACTTTTCAATCACAGAAATGGTTAGTAGATAGATAAAATGTGCCTAGGTGGGAGTGTGGGAGTAAAGAGGCAGTCAGTGGTTGGAAATTCAGTTAAAGTAATTTGAATATGAATGATACTAACATACCTTGTGATGGCTGGAGGATATAAGGTATTCAAAGGAAGCATAGATCTGATAGCACAGGGGCAGGGGGAAGGGTAGAGGGGCGGACAATGGATTATTTTTGAATAGGATGGGGGAGATGAATCATGAGGGGGTATGGGATAGAAGGAAGGGAGAGATATGAAAACGGGACTTGGGGATAATACAGGCATACCATGGAAACAAAGGCCAAAGGCCAGTTGGGCCTTACGCCTTGTTTATTTACCAAATAACCATGATTATTGGGTTGGGCCATCAAAAAACAATACCCAGCCAATGGGCATACCCACAGGTCAGGAGTATGAATTAGTTTTTGGGGTTGGGTATGCCTCAGGTTCTGTCACACTACCACCCCACGTACTATAGGGCAATTATTAGATGATTGTGAGCACGGAGGAATGCTGAGTGCAAGGGCAAGTGCAAATAGCAAGAATCAGTTGCAACGTGCAAACTAAGTGATGCCACTCAACAAACGGCAAGAGGAATGGAGTGTGTTCCAAGGAGGGAAACTCAACCTGAGTCCGATGTGATAACTGGGTTGTAGCAAAATGCGAGAAAGTATGAAATTAACTAACTGAGGAGACAATCATCAGGCAAGGGGGTAGCCCTTATAAGGTAATCCAAAGTGACTAGATACAACCTGATGGGGAGCCAACTACAGTTGAAGGCGGTGAGGCCAATGAGTGACAGGAACGGGATAGGAAATAGAGCAATAGTACAATCATATCCAAGGCCATGGCGTAAGTGCGAGACAATAGAATCTGAGTGTACAAATGTATGATGAATTGAGACAGGAGCAAATGACGTTGAAGGTAATACAAATGAGAAGTAATAGTGTATGCAGGGTAGGGACTAGTCCAATTGCAAACTGTACAGTAATGATGGCTTAATTAGACGTAGATGCAAACTAACAAACAGTGCGTGACCGGAGATGGAAGTCCAAGGCTGTTGATGGGCAAGGGAAGGAGATTGGATCTCATACTGGATGGCCGACCAGTATGGGGTTAACCGCAAAGTTTGCAAGTATATACTGAGTTGGTTGCCGAGATTGGAAGGTCAACGCAAGCCAGAGGAAGTAAGCGGGTTGCACCATTGATGTTGTGCTTTATTTGTTTCACGCTTAAAGAATGAGGTAGATTGTACTGAGGAGAGGATATGTCAAAGTGATGAAGACAATAATCCCTCAGTGCGAGGCGTGACAGGTTCTAGCCATATCCCAGAACCCCACTCCCCTCTGCTTTCCACCATCCCAAATTCCTTGTTTTTATGTTTCACATTGTGGAAAAAAGAGTTGAATACCCCTAATAGTTGACTGTTCAACCAACTAAAAGAGAAAGAGAGAGAGGGAGAGAGAGTGGGAAATTATCCTTCCTTCCATCCATGCATAGTGGGAGCTTGTATCCTCATGCTATGATGATATATCTAAAACTTGGAGTTGAGAGCAAGGTATAAGTACCTCCCTCTCAACCCTACCTGTGGTACAAAAACAACTGCAAACAACACTAGCCTCTTCTCCACCCCTAGCCATTGGCCTGCCATTAAAACCATCCGGGTTTTTTCTTCTCATGGTGCAGGCCCTACTCAGAGCCCCCAGGCCTGTTTGGATACACCCAATGTGCCCATCCCTGGGTTCCCTCCCCCAGTTAGCCCCATGAAACATTCCTGCTCCTGCTTTCCCTGAACTAGCAATATCTGAAAACCCAACTGGATATTCTTCATTTCTTGGTGTTTTTCCCCAGAGTGTATTGCTGGCCTGCCAGAGCAAATGCTGAGCCAACCGCGCAATGGATGCTGAAACCGCAGCAGCTTTTTCTGAGCCTGCTTTTCACATAAAGCTGAGCGCACAGTTGCCAATCCCACCCCTATATAATATTGCCACATCCCCCCCAACTTGAGTTCTGTCCCCAGAGGTCTTTTCCCACAACCATCAAATCACATCATCCCACCCTACCACCACACCCTTCCCACACATCCATCCATTTTTCACACTCCCCTTGCATCTGTCAGTTCTCCATCATGGCCCCTCCTTTTAGCTACTGCACCCACCACCATCTGGTCTGCCTTCTCCTCCCCAGTTGCCACGCTGGCCACAAACGCTTTTCAATCGGCAAGGGTATGCCTTGTGAGTCGCCTTGTTCTCAGTTGCAACATTTTGCACGCAAGAGAGCCCTCCACAACCCATTTGTGGTATTGAGCAATGAGTCAATCCCCAAGGATTTGTGGACCCCCTCTGGTAAACCTTGGGCACCCACCTCCATCCCACAAGAACTGCAACTTGGACTCACCACTCTGCCAGGCTGGATTGCTGTGCAATGAGTGGTGCTTGGAAATTTGGTAATGGGCGGATTGTGTACATTTTAATCAAGGCAAAACGGACCCCTGCATAGAGGAACTCTTTGGCCAAACGCCTGCTCCTCCCCCTCCACCTTTGACTTTTCCAAACCCTGGGCCCGCTCCAATGGCTCCTACTCCCCTGTTTTCATTTGCCTCTCCAAGTTTGTTGCCAGAACCAGAGGGCCATGCCCCTTCTATGCCTGCCAATATCCCAGGCCTTCCATTCCGTGGGACTGCGCTCCCACTTTGCTGGTTGACATCCCATAATCACCACCAGCCAAACCAGCTCCTCAAGAGGATTCACCAAAGATCCCCAACATCCTGACTGGGCTAGCTCTCCTGGCCGCATGTTTTGACAAATTTTCCAGCCATTCAATTGGCTTTCTCCGTGGGTTCCTTTCTTTCCCTTGCCCCCCAAACACCGCCTCCCAATGCAAAATTCTGGCGGCCTTTCATGACTTGGTTGAGGCAGCGCAAGCTAAAATTGTTGAGGTGATGGAGACATCTTAGGCGCATCACCCACCCATTTTTCCCTCCTTTCCCTATCTTATCCTAGTTGTATGTACCACACCTTCTTAAATTGGAACAAAAAATAGAATTTTTTTTTTGCGCCTAAACCTGGATGAGAGATCATTGTGAGAGAATCCTCCAGCCTGATTGTGAGATCAAGAGATAGATTCAAATCTGCACCTTTTCAGAAGATCCACAAATTGGCAAGCAAGACCCCTGAGCTGCCTGAGATTTCCATCCGCACCTCCATGAGTTCCACATTCAAGAAAGTTCCATGCATCCCTATCATCCTGAGTTCCCAGAGAGGTAACTGGTCTGCCCCAGAAGAACTTCCACACAGTTCCCCATACCCCTTCTGCAAACAAAAACAAAACCCAGACCACCAGTGCAACGCAAAAAACAGGAGAGAGAAAATGAATGAGAAAGGGAAATTGTGGGGTGTCTAGTTATTCTGGCTAGAGAAACCCCTCAGAAGTCAGAATTTATCCCTGTCCAAACAATAATAGATACCCTGCATCAATCCAATCCTATATACACATTTCTGTTCCCCCCCTTTTTTTTTTAAAAAAGCTGCTTGCCTTCTGCCCTTCCCACAATTTTCTCTTTGTCCTATGTCCCCCGCTGGGATTGTCCTTGCATTTACAAACCTGGCCTTGCTCCAGGCCTGAATTTCCTAAAACAGAATCCATAACCCAAATCCAGAAATAATACCAAGACCAGTCCAATAGAAAAATAAATAAGAAAACAAACATCCTGGGGTGTCTAGTTATTCTGGCTGTTTAGTCCATCTAGAGAACCCCCTCAAAAAATCAAGTTTTCCATCTGTCACACTTCACATGCTTCCCCCTCAGCTTTGCAGCTGTCCCCAGCGGTTTGCAACCTCTTGCTCTGCTAGAGCAGCATGTTGCCTGCAACCTTGTTGGAAGACAAAGAACCTGTTTCCTCCTGGTCAACCTGTCCTGAAGCTGTGATTTTGTTTCCCAACCCATCATCCTCTCCCACCTTCTTGTCAAACAAGGTGGATCCCCACACAAAGAAGTGCTTGACATTCAAATCCGCGGCCTTGCGCTTGAGGAGAGGCCTGTCCAACTCCTCATTCTGATAACTACTGGCTCCAAACTTCAAAACCATGCAGAAGGGCCTGTTCCATTGGTTGGAAAAAAGCTTCCCCCACTGAGACTCCAGGCTCCAGTTGTACAACAAGACTAAGTCACCCTTCTGAAATGCCTTCCAGAGCCAGTGAGAGAAGGGTTAATCCCATCAGAAGACTGATGCTGTGCAGGTCTTCTTCAGCCGTTCTGCGGCCTTAAGAATCATCTCATTGTGCCTCAAGAGCTGCTTGGAACAAACCTTGATAAGTTCAGAAGAGGTCTTTAACTTGCACCAACCCACCCCCAGGAATGTGTCCAACTTGATATCCACCAGGAGCATGGGTTTCTGACCAAAGAGTAGCCCGTCAACCACTTTACCAAGATCCAATCTGAAAAGAGGAGCACCAGGAGAGTCTCATGCCACCAATTGCCATCTTCCCCACACCTTTTTACCAGGGAATGCTTGATTGCTTGATGCCCCCGCTCAATCATCCCAGAACCTTCTGGATAGTAAAACCTCATGCGCCCAAACGTTTCCCACAGCTCTGAACCAGTACCATCAGACGACCCCCAAACTCTGCACCTCTGTCCACTGTGACCAAACAGAGTGACCCACACCATGCAAGCCAATCTTTCTCCAAGAAATTAGCAACCTTTTTGGCCAAAAAATTTTACCCTTGGCACGCCTCAAACCATCCCAAAAAGTCATCCTATGCAACAAGTAGATATGCAAACTTTCCCGCCTTGATGTGGACCACGTTGAGAGAAACCTGCCTAAACAGAATTTCCTCCCCCGTAGGGTTTCCAACTTCCCTGGGCAACCTTGAGCTCTGCCATTGACAGGCTTTGCACAACTTCACCCATTCTTGCACCTCCTGTACAACCCCTGGCCACCAGAACCTTGCCATCACCCTCCTTTGCGTTTCAATTTCTCCCTGGAAAACAAGGTCATCATGGAGACATTGCAAGATCACTTCCTGATCTTACCTTGACTTAGCAACCACAAGAGGCACCAGAGTACTCCACCACCAAAACTTACCCTCCTGCAGGTAAAAATTGCCTGCCCACTGCCTTTCCCATTGCATGAAAAAGCTTTCTGTACTGTCCAGAAACCAAAGATCACCCAGATAGGCGCAAAGGAAGGTTTAGCACCCAGACTTTCAGAGCAGGAGCTGAACCTCTGACTCTACAACCCCTACCCAAATGACTGGGGCTTCCACATTGAGAGGCTTGGCCCCCTCAAATGGTTACTCCTGCAGATAACGCAAAAGTGCTTTGGTCATTGTGAACACCTTTCCTAGAAAATGTACAAAAACAAAAAAGAAAAGTTGAAGGAATTCTACCCACCTACTTATGGGGGAATTTGGCAGTGCTGGCAAGTCAATAATCTGCACCAAGGCCTCTGCGTCCACCAGAAGCTCAAAGTGGACCCCCCATAGGAGGTGCTGGAGTCTCTGCACAGTTCCAAATTTGGCTGCAAATAACAGCTCTCCATTTCAGTGAAAGTAATGGAATCATAGAGAACCGTGCAATCCTTCCTGTCAACCTCTGTGCCAAAATCTCTTGAGTCAACCGCCCAACTTATCCCCCAGGCATTTTAGTCAAGGTCCAGAGCACAATGTTGAACCCCACAATTTCCTTGAGATTTTGGAACACACCTTTGCAACCAGGAGTCTGTTGATTATTTTTATTGATTGTTCTGCTAGGTTTCTTATTTGTTATATTTTTCTTTCTCTAGTTCAATTTCTTCTACTTCTATCTTTAGCTGCTCAATGTGTATGCTATGTAGTTCAACTGGGTTACCTCCTAGTTGCCGTAGTTTCTATATCTTTCTAGTTCTTCTATCTTCACAACTTGTGTTCCTGTTACTCAATTGTCACGGATCACAACGCACAACCAGTAAAAGAACTACAGATCTATCTACATAACTCTCACATAAACTCCATCATTCTACCATCCAAGTCAGTCAACACATAGTAGGTTCTCAATCCAACCTCACCTTTGAATATGTTTCAACACAACAGAAGGCAACAATAATCTGCTTAATACAAACATAGGTATTTGCAAGCTCATCAGCTAATCATCAGCATAGACAAACATTAGTTGTGTCAATCAGTAAAATTGTGTGGATTCTTTCAGACAGCTTTTTAGCTGTTTGTGCATGTAAATCTACTTAGTCTTTTTAGAGGCCATAACCCAGCCTGTAGACTTACGTTTGCCTGTTGGTATTTCTGAGGATTCTCATTTTCATTTTCCTTTTCTCTTATTAAATATTCCTCTATGATTTTTATCATGTCTTGTTTGGCTTCTTATGAAATGACAGCTAGGTCTAGGTTTTTAACCTCTTGAAATATTTTCACGGTTAAAAGCCAAAAGTCAATCTCATCCACCTAGCCAAATGGACCAACAAACTATTTCCCCTGGACCTGGAGGCAACAGCAACTTTAAGGCCCTGGCACTTAAATTGCTGATGGAATCAACTCCACCCCTAACTGAAATAAACTATTTGATTTGGAAAAAAAGGAAAGACTTTTCAAAATGCATGGTATTTTATCTCTCATGAATTTGAATAATCAACTTGAGGAGATTCCTGAAGCAGAAAAAACGGCAGCTTACATCATGTCCAAACTGGATCCTTCCACTCACACCCACATAATAATTGCTGACAACAAGGACTCTCCTAATCTCATTTGACTTGCTGCAAAAGAACATTTTGCCTCCAATCAAGCTGCAAATCAAGCCAAAATGTTTTTTAACTTCCTATACCTGGGATTTGACCAAAACAACATTGATGATTTTGTTACCTCAGTTAAAATACATCTTGGGAAACTCGATGAAGTCAGAATTGATCTCCCCAGTGATATCCTAAGCTACTTAATTCTATTCAAACTATCCGATTCTCTGAAAGGAATGCACTCTCAGATTATGCACTACGGTATCAATCTGACTGTAGCCTATGTCTTAAATAATCTAGTTCAACATAAGAGCAAAGTTCAATCCAAATCTAAGGAAGCATTGGAAACCAATTTGGCCCTGTTCACTCACAGCCAACTAGATCCAGAGTACCCTTGCTGCCAAAATGGTAAACATAATCCTGCCGTTAAAACACATCCTGCTGCCAACTGCTGGGAATAATTTCCTGATCTAAAACCCAAAAAAACACCTAACAAATTGAATTGTGGAGGCAAGAAAAAGACACAAGAGTTGCACTACTATTCTTTCTTTTGTGGATTGAATCAGCAGAACAAGACTAGCAATGATTGATACATCCTTGATAGTGGATGTTCAATTCACATGATAAAGGATTGCTCCTTATTTTCTTCAATAATTGATCAATCAGGAGACAAACTAATCAAAACTGGAAAGAAAGGCAATGGAATACCAATACCAGGACTTGGTTCCGCAAACTTGGATTTAGGAAAAATTAAATTAAAGTTAGAAAAATTGGCCTGGGTTCCTGATGCAACTGTCAATCTAATTTCAATGGGTGCCCTGCTCAAACAAGGATGCTCTCTGAGAGTCAATAGCAAGTCCAACCCACCTACTTTCTTGCTAAAGAAAAAGAAGGTAACAATTCTAGGAGGAATAATCAAAAACAATCTCCTGATCATCAATCTTTCCTCTCTGATTGGGAAACAAGAATGTTTTGTGAATCTCAAAGAGCTTCAAGAACTGCATCAAAACCTTGGCCATGCTAGCCTGGAAAGGATGGAAAAACATCTCGGACATGGTATCAAAAAGGAAATCCGCTCTGCCTTTGAATGCTTAGCATGTAAGAAAGGAAAAATCACTAAGTCTTCCTTCAAACAGGAACAAAAACCAGCTGAGCAAGTCTTTGATTGTTTGCATTTAGACTTAATGGGCCCGCTTAATCCACAAAGCAAAGGTGGCATGAGATATGCGCCCACCATAGTCAACAATAAATCCGGGTATCTCTCTGCTTTTCCCTTACCAAGCAAGGATGCGGCTGCCAAAACAATCATCTTTGTCATCAAGAATGAAGCAAAGAAAAAGAAAAGATTTCCCATTGAAGTTGCCTCAGATGGAGGTGGGGAATTTGTAAATGAAACTCTTGCCATGTTTTTAAAGTCAAACGCAATTCATTACCTAGTTAGCAAATCTTATCACTCTCAGCATAATGGAAAGGCCAAATGGGCAAATCAAACTATTATGGAATCATTAAGATCCGTTTTAAGTTCATCTTCCATTCCCAGAAGTTATTAGAATGTAGTCATCCAAAGTTGCTGTCTAGCACTGAATCAAATCCCGCAAGAAGCTGGAATGAAAACGCCCTGGGAAATGATGAATGTTACTACTTTGCCGGAGGACTACTTGAAGCCTGTTGGTACTGCCTGCATCTACTTGCTGAAAAACACCAAAATTGTCTCAAAGCTGAGTGAGAAAGGTGAGGAAGGTGTTCTGTTAGGATTCAACCTGCAATTGCTTTCCTACAAAGTTATGCCAAGATCAGGAAAAATCTTGAATTCCAAGCACATTCTCTTTCTCAAATCTCCAGGGCCTAAAAATGATATTCTCAATGATTACTTTGAGGACAATGTTGAAATTAAACTGGGTAATTCAACCAAGAGGGAACCGGTATTGGCGGACCACAAGCTAGAGTCTGAATCCTTGAGCAATGAGAAGCCAGACTTCCCTGTTGAGGAGAATTTAATTCCCCATGACTTGGAAAGCTCTAGTTCATCAATTGAGGAAAGAATCCTCCCAAAACTGCGCAATTGAGATAATCTAAAACCACCAGCGCAATATGGATATCACCACAGCAATCTACCCAAAACTATCCAGGAGGCGCTAAAAATGCCAGAATGAATTGCACCAGTTGAAAAAGAGCTAGCAATGGTGGAAGAATTGGGAGTGTGGGAAGATTCTGAATAATACAAGGTTACCAACCACTTGAATACCACTTGGGAATTCTGCCTTAAGCAAGATCTTCACTCAGGTTTGACCTCACTTAAAGCTTGGGTATGTGTACAAGGTTTTAATCAACATTATGGGGTCAATTATCTTGAGACTTTTGCTCTAACTGGTAAAATAGCTTTTCTCCAAGCTCTTCTCATTTACTCCGTTGATAAGAAGCTTCCAATTCTTCAATTCAATGTGAAAGGGGCCTTTCTACATGCGCCGCTGGAATAAAATGTTTACATTAAAACTCCCATTGGTTCAACAAGAAAGGCAAAGTACCTTAAACTTATCAAGTCTCTTTACGGTCTCAAACAAGCCCCGCTTAATTGGTACAAGACTCTCAGCAAGTGGATAAAGAGCATTGGATTTGAGGAGAGTGATTGTGAACAGTGTCTGTATCATCATGAAGATGGGGTCACTTCCTTATTCTTTCAGGTCAACAATTTAGTTGTGGTGGGAGAGGTAAATAAGTTCAAAACTCTCTTTCTGAATAAGTTCAATGATTTGTCAGCTCACAAGGTGGACAACCTACTGGGGATGAAATTTGAGAAGGATGAGAACTCTATCAGCCTATCCTTACCAAACCACATTCTCAAGGGCCTCAAGGATTTGAATCTAATGGACACAAAACCCCTTTCAAATCCATGCCAAACCAAATTTCATCTAGTACCAGCAACAGAAATTGAGAAAGAACAATTCAAAAAACTAAATTTCAACTATCAATTGCCCATAGGTTGTCTGAAATTTATAGCCACTCTAGCTTGTCCTGATATCAGCTATGCTGTTTAAAACTTGGCAAGGTTTTTGGACAATCCTGTCATCCTACATTGGAGGGAAGTAATTTGAGTTTGGCGGTACTTACTCAAAACAGTAGACTAAAAACTAAACTTTAAATCCAAGTGTGAATCAAGCCAACTTATCATGTACAATGATGCAACTTGTGGAGATAACCCCAACACTCGCCTCTCTCAAACTGGTTTCATTACCTTATTCAAAGGAAGTCCTCTTTACTGGACAAGCCAATGTCAGAGAAGTATAGCTCATTCTTCCACCAAATCAGAGTTCAATGCTCTCTCCACCAGTCATCTCAAAGCTAGATGATTAAATCATCTTGTCTCAGAAGTATGGCAAAATAACTTTGATCCTCCCTTACATCTAACCAATAATAAAGGATTAAATGATAAAATAAAAAAAGTTGGAACCAAATCTCATGCTAAGTATATCAATATCAAGATGAAGAGTTTACAGAACAACTGGCACAGCAAGCTGATTCAAATTGAACTAATCTTGTCCCAAGACATGTCAGCTGATCCGTTAACCAAGGCAGCAAGTGCTATGGCAGTCTCCAAACTTTCTAGATATGTCGGCTCTTAACTTAGACTACTGATAATGAGTTGAGCCAGCGTGTTGATTATTTTTATTGATTGTTCTGCTAGGTTTCTTATTTTTTATCTGTTTCTTTCTCTAGTTCCATTTCTTCTACCTCTATCTTTAGCTGCTCAATGTGTATGCTATGTAGTTCAACTGGGTTACCTCATAGTTGCTGTAGTTTCTATATCTTTCTAGTTCTTTTATCTTCACAACTCATGTTCCTGTTACTCAACTGTCACGGATCACAACGCACAACCGGTAAAAGAACTAAAGATCTCTCTACATAACTCTCACATAAACTCCATCATTCTACCATCCAATTCAGTCAACACATAGTAGGGTCTCAATCCAACCTCACCTGTGAAGATGTTTCAACACAACAGAAGGCAACAATAATCCGCTTAATACAAACATAGATATTTGCAAGCTCATCAACTCATCATCAGCATTGACAAACATTAGTTGTGTCAATCAGTAAAATCGTGTGGATTCTGTCAGACAGCTTTTTAGCTGTTTGTGCACGTAACTCTACTTAGTCTTTTTGGAGGCAATAACCCATCCTGTAGACTTACGTTTGCCTGTTGGTATTTCTGAGGATTCTCATTTTAATTTTTCTTTTCTCTTATTAAATATTCCTCTATGATGTTTCTCATGTCTTTTTTGGCTTCTTATGAAATGAAAGCTAGGTCTAGGTTTTTAACCTCTTAAAATCTTTTCAGAGTCCAGTTCCATTGTTCCCCCTTCTGCATCAGTGTCCGGAGCAGACTTTCCACCTCCAAAAATCTTCTGATGACCATGCAGACATAGCTACACAAACCCAAGAACTGGAGGATGTGTAACACTGTTTGGGGGTTTTCAATCTGAGAACCTTATTCAGATTCTTCTTGGAAATGTGCCTGCTTTCAAAGGCCACTATGTGCCCCAGGACTTCCAGAGCGGGAACACAAACTGCCAAATCTTTTGCCAACACCATAAGCCCTGCTTCCTCAATACAGAACAAGATCTGCTCCAGTGTTTGTGTGTACTCCCAGACAAACCAATGGATAGCAGGGGCTTTGGCCAGAGCCACACCCTTTTAATCCATCTTTGTACCTTTGATGGCTGCATCATCAATGAAAATCTGGACCCCTTCTGGAAAATTTTCCCTCAAGATTTAATTCATCTGAGCCTGATACACCGCCACCAAGTTGGTTGCGGCCCTGGGGGAGCCACATCAGCTGCATCCTCCCAAGCCTGGTCTTAAACGTGGTTTGTGGCTTTTATTTGCAGTGAATTTCCTTCTGGTTGTACCCGCCCATCACATCCATCAACCCATAACATGGGCCACATGCCATTGAATCCCAGAACCTTTCAAAATGCGGAGGCAACCTGGCATTCCAGATTGTAAAAAAGTTGAGCCATTGTAGATAATGGATGATTCTCAACAACTTACTTTCCTGCTTGAACACTGCAAAGACTGGGCTAGAGTAGCTTGAAATTCACTGCTTGTAAGTCCCCATCATCACATTCTTGCAAACCAACTCCAGAAAGGGTTCCTGGACCATCCTTGGTATTGGGATTTAATAAGATTGAGATGAGATTTCTTAGGCCTGAAAACCAGCAGACTATGGACAAGAGTTAGAAAGTTGGAAACCAGACACCAGATGCACAAGGAGGAAGAAAGATGAAAAGACAAACAGCTTAGACTTTATTTAGTGAATAGATGAGAAATCTGGCAGCACAAAGATACTAGAGGCAAGGAGACATAGGTGGATGGCTGGGGGAGGTGGAGCTTGGTTTTCAGAGGCCTTGAGTTAGAGAAATCTTGAGGATCAGGTTCTTATCAGGCATGGATCCATGGATGGTGAGACTTGATTTAGGCGACATTTTTGATGAAGTCAAACCAGGTTGAGAAGAATGTTGAGTTGAGATGAGTAGTGGATCAACAGAAAGAGATAAAGCCATTAAAAGAGAAGGGTTGAGTAGTAGAGACAAGACAAGGAAAGAAATAGAAAGAAAATGCATAGAAAAAGGAGGAGACAGAAGAAAGAGAAGAAGCATCAAACGTCCAGAAGAAAAGAGCCAGAACTACAATTGGGGGCAAGGCCCAAATCAGGTGAGGAGAGGGGCTCCCCAGGGGGTAAAAGACAAATCATTGGGGACCTTTCCCAGTTCAAGAAACCACTAAGGTTAAGACAAAGAGAGAGAATAGATGGAGACAAATTAGATGACAAGAGACTTGTGAATGAAATTCATTCATTCTCAATACTTAACACCCCATGTGACTGGCAAGGGGATGGTCCAAGAAGTCAATTATCTGGCATGGCAAAGATTTTTTGCTGGAGGAGTCCCAAGGAGCTCATCAAAGAGGCTTTCTTGAGGGAATCAGCAATCATGGAGTGACTTTGAAATAGACTGAGAGTAAACTCCCCATCAGCAAAGTCCTCACGCAATCCCTTTGTCTTGGTATCTATGTTTCTGGAATTTGAGTGAGATCCCAACTTCTTGATCTTGTAATCCAGGCCCTTGTTATTGAAGTGTAAGGTAGTCTTGGGTTTGGGGATTTGTCATATTTTTCCAATGAGGTGCTTGATCCATTTGAGTTCAAGGTAGCATTCAAGTAACAAATTTAATCCAGATTTGGTGGAAGAGTAGGTGATGTTTCTTTGTTGAGTAGAGTTCCAGATGACCAGGCTTCTGTAGTGAAGGACTATGTACCCAGTTTGCGACTTACAAAAGGTTGGATTGTCTCCCCAGGTAGCAATGCTAAAGCTTGAGAGGAGTTCTTGTATGGAGTTGTAGCTGATTACAACCTTGAAATCCTTGGTTTTTTTGAGATATTTCCACACCTTTCTGACTTCCCTCCAGTGGTGCATGCCTGGCTTGGCATTGAATCTGGCAAGGCTAGACACAGAGAAGGAAATGTCCAGTTGAGTGTATGGGGAAAGATGATTAAGTAGTCCAATAGCCAATCTGTAATTGATTTTCAACTGGCAGAATTTGGCGTGTTTGGCACCAGAGGCTGGTTCAAGATTTAAATTTTGAGTCAGTGAAGTATGGATGTCTTTGCAGGATGATAGACCAAGTTCTTCCAGTCTGCGGGCAATTTTATTGGATTGACTTGAGAGGATTTTTATCTTCCTTAATTTCCATGAGCATTCCAAGAATAGTGTTGGGAGGATGGCACAACAAGTTCTTGAATTGTTCAAGGAAATTGGATTTGAAGCTATGGGAGTCACCTATGTGAAAGTAGATGATTTCTTTGGTCTTGGAATTGAGATAGAGGCAAGGGTTGGGGTTGCTAGTCAACTCTTGGTATCCTTGAGATTTGATCCACAAGGTCAGAGTTTTGTACCAGTTCTTGAGAGATTGTTTCAGGCTGTAGAGAGACTTTTTTAGCTTTAGATAGGGAGACTTCCTGTTGGATCCTTCTGGAGTTCTTATGATAAATTTTTCTTTGAAGGGAGCATGTAAAAATTCACCCTTCATGTCAAATTGAGTTATTTTCATTTTTCTTTTTAAACTGTATTTGAGGGCCACTCAAAGTGATCCAAGTTTGCCGGTTGGTGCCCAATTTTAATTATAGTTGATTCCTATGATTTGGTTGAATCCTTGGACGCAGAGTTGGACTTTTTACTTCACAGGATCACCATGGAAATTCTCTTTTACCTTGAAAACCCAAGTTGTATTTAGAATGTTGCCTGGGGTGCCATAGTATTCTTCCCAGATTTCTTGGATTTCTATAGAATTCAATTCATTGTTGGCAGCCTTCTTCAAATTTGGCCACTCAGGACATTTGCGCACTGTGTCAGCTCTCTGATACCAGGAACCTTGCAGTCCTTTAGCTACAGAGAGTGATAAAAATGCTGGAATGATAATAATAATTATTATTCCAATAATAAACACTTAAAAGCTCAAATAAATGATATAATAAGAGCAGTTGCAAGGTTTAATTGGTTTGGTAATAAATGGTTTTCAATATAATATAAAAGAGGGGCCACAGTATTATACTACTGGGGATCTTTACAGACTAGCAACCTCTCTTCAAGGGGCCTCCTTAGGAATTTTAAGAACATTGGAATAAAGATGGGTGCCTTATAAAGGACTTATTCCACTAATGGCCGGGCTTAACAGCACTAATGGCCAAGACAGGAAGGGTAAAACTCACTCTGAGCAATTTACCACAAAAATCCTGGAATAATTGGAAGGGTTTCAGAGCAGATGGGGTAGATTGCTTGACTAAACTTCAATTTTTGATTGGTTAATAAAGGTAAATGATACTACTACAGACTAAGTCATAAATCACTTGCTTATCTTCATATAAGCACTTGATCAACAATGAAACGGTGTCTGATTGATAATAAATAATTCCTGGTAAACTGATGATGAAATAATGGATCCAAAGAGGTCTGTATAAATACCTTTTTGGGGTGATTTTGGTCTTCTCAGGGCACGTAGAGAGGGTTCTGATTGTGGGCTGAGGCTGAAAAGCCAGTCAGGGCAAGATAAGCATGTCCACTTGGTGCTGTCAATCAGCTGTTCTTAGATCTGCTGGATTTCTGTACTATTTTAGCCACAGGATCTGTTAATCTGTTATGGCGTAAATTTGGTCATTCTGTACTCATCCTTCATTTGTACTATTGATGTTGCTATAAATTGTGCAGATGTGGATGTTTACTGATTTTCCATCATCTGCTGATCATGTATATATTTTTTAATAATTTTTATGAACAATCCTTGTAGTGGTTTGTGGTCTTCAAAGATCAGGATCAGTGATTTACATGATAATCCTTGATCTTTGATTTATTATTAAAAAATTTTTTAAACTTAATTTTCATTAGTTTTATTCAAGTTTTGATCTTTTTAGATAATTAGTAATGCATATGTCCGTTTTTTACATGGGCTAGGCAACCCTAACTAGGTTGTAGCTCTTCTGAGCGGTACCTGGTTGTCAGATTAGTCATGACGGATCCAGACGCGGGGATCAGTCAGTACAGATGCGCGCGGGATAGGATCTGCTGCGTTCGTGGCAGAATCAGCTGCGCGCGGGTCTCTAGTATGCGGGAACCTTCTGCTACTAGTACATAGGGATATGTAATGATGCGGGGATGCGCGTGGGAATTGTGACATAACACATTTCCGCGTGTAACTCCTAAAATATACACAACACCTCAATTCTGAGTGAATTTTAGGTGTAAACCCTATATGTGACAATACTTGTGAAATATTAGAATGGCCAAAAAGTGCCATACTTGTGTTGTAATTTTTAGTACTTTTCTTTTTAATTATTTTAAAAATATAAGGACTTGGAATTCAAGGGTGGGGTCAGTGAGTGACCCTACCTAATTTTGGGTGAGGAATCCATTTCTGTAATAATATTTATGGATTTCTCACTCCTTATTTTTTTAATTGAGGCATTCTTATTTTTCATAGTTTGAGTTACCATTTGACAGTTTTGCTCTTTACATAGTAGCAAGCTGACATTCCCCCGCTCCAAGATATGTCTATATCTGAAAAAAATTTTTTTGGGCTAATGCCTCCTGTTGGCTCTCTAGTTCCTCAGGTGTATAGGTCCGTCAGGGATATTATGTTCAGGCAACCATTCATCTTTATCAGCTGATTCTCCCTTGTATCTAACCAGGTAGAGTCTGATGTCTTTTCCATTGATCCTATCTTTCTTATCCTTAAGGATCTTGCTAATTTTACCTTTGTCCTTTTCAGGTTCTTCTGTAACAGGTATTGCAGGTGAAGGAGTATGTTCTCCATTCCTTGGGTGGTAGTTTTTGATGAGGCTTACTGGGAAGACTGGATGTTTCCTAGAAAGCTCATCACTGAGGATTACTTCCACAGCATTTTTACCATGAAGTTTATTAATGGTGTAAGGTCCAACAAAAGCTGGTCTAAGCTTTTTATTTCCACCCAAGTTGGTAAAGTTAGTGGTAGAGATCTAGACTTTATCACCAATTTTGAAATCAGGTTCCTTATGGGTTTTATCCCACCTTTGCTGGTTATACTCTATAGCATCCTGGACACATTTAACAGCATGTTTGTTTACTACATCTATCATGTTTTTGAAATCAAGTGATGTAGGGTGAATATTGGTCAGCTGGTGGTTAAGGTTATCCTTGGGTAATCTAAGAATCCATCCTCTTTCCAGTATGTAAGGTGCTTCCTTAGTGGTAGAGTGCTTGCTACTGTTGTAGGCCATCTCCAGTGCAGGTAAAAGGCTAACCCAATTGTGGCAATAACCGTCAGAATTCTTGTATTCTAGTCCAAAGCCACAGAATCTCCTGAGCATGTCTTCCAGGGTCTGAATCATCCTTTCAGCTAATCCATCCATCTGAGGGTGATAAGCGGTAGAGAAAGCTAAGGTGGTTCCAAGAATATCATGTAGATTCCTCCAGAACTCAGAGGTGAATTTAGGATCTCTGTCACCAATAATAATCTTGGGAACTCCAACATCAGCAATGAGTCTGTTCCAAAATAATAGGGCAACTTCCATAGCAGTGTCTTCCTTGTGATTAGGTAGGAACTTTGCTTTCTTGGAGAACCTATCCACAATGACCAAGACTGAATTGTAGGAATAGGCTCCTCCTGGTGGTAGTCCAGTTACAAAGTCCATATTGATGATCTCCCATCTTTTCTTGGGTTCAGCAATCTTTTGCAGTAGCCCTGTTGGACTTCTGACAAGTTTCACAACTGGTAACGTACTGTATAGTGGAGTCTCTCCAATTAACCCACCAAGCAGTTTGTTTAACCTTATCCAAGGTTCTATCAGCAGACAAACAACCAGATGAGCAGTTATCATGGCACTCAGCCAGAACATGTTTGATATGGTCATCCTTAGTTAAGACTATGACACTTGAATGTTGATGGCTATAGTATACCAGACCATCCCATATGGTGAACCTTCCGGCTTTTTATGGTTTCAAAAGAGGTTCAGGTAGGCTATTGATAAATTCAGGGGGTGGAGAAGTACTTTCCATAATATTGATCAGAGTCTTTATGCCAGAACTGTAAGCTTCTTTGATAGAGTTGAACAATGATTCATTCAGTTCACAAATGTGGATTCCCATTATAGGAGCTTCAATGTTTAAACTGTTAATATTAAGGATAGGGAAGATATCATTATCCTCTGGATCATAGGCAGGGTTACTTGGGTCATTGGGTAACACATTCCTGCTTAAACTATCAGCATTCTGGTGTTTAGTCCCAGCCTGATGAACTATGGTCATCTGTCCTCTGTACTGTTGTATAGCTATCTGCCATCTCAATATGTGCCTACTAGGGGTCTTCATGTTCATCAATGTCCTGACAGCGTTGCAGTCAGTAATAACAGTGAATTTGGTGCCTTCTAAGTAATAATGGAGTTTCTCTAGAGCCCATACTAAGGCCAGAAATTCCATTTGGCTTGCACTGTACCTTTTCTCAGTGTCTTTAATTTGTCTGGATATGAAGAGTATAGGTTTTCCCACTGGTTTATCATCTTCTATGACTTCCTGGTGTAAAGCAGCTCGTAGCCCTTCCATGATGGCATCTATGTAGAGCTTGAAAGGTTTAGAGTAATCTGGCTGGATCAGTACTGGAGCTGAAGTCATTGCCATTTTGAGTTCCTCATAGTTCTTGACTCTGTCATGAGTCATTTCAAAAACGGTGGTGTTGTTGCAGATCTCATACAGACATTTGGTTAGAAGAGCAAACTTTGGTAAATACTTCCTATAGTAGCTGCAGAAGCTGATGAAGGATAGGAGTTCAGCTTTATTCTGAGGCATAGGCCTATTCATTACTGATGCTATCTTGTTTTGGTCAGCAGCTAAGGTTAGTCCAGAGACAATGTGTCCTAAGGCTTTGAGTTCTCTGTAGACAAAGTTGCACTTTTTCATTGATACTTTCAATCCTACGGCTGAGATGGTTTTGAGGACTAGCCTTAATTTCTCCATGTGTGAATCCCAATGATCAGAGTAAATGATAAAATCATCAATGTATACCATCATCCATCCCTGTATGATGAATAATCCTAGGACTATGTCCATCATCCTTTGAAAATGAGAAGGAGCATTTTTAATACCAAAAGGCATCCTAAGATACTCATAAATTCCCAAATGACAGATAATTCTCATGAATTTCCGGCTATCAGGACTGATAGATATTTGGTGAAAACCTTTCAGCATGTCCATGGTAGTGTTGTACTTAGCCTTGGACAGGTTATGCAGAGCATGGTCAATTCTTGCAATTGGATAATAATCAGCTTGGGTGTATTTGTTAAGAATTCTAAAATCTCCAACCATTCTTGACTTATCATTGTTCCAAGCTATAATTACTGGGGTAGTAATATCCACTTGTTCATTGTGGCCTACTTTCCTTAAGACTTGTAAGTCAACCAACTCTTGAATATGGGTTTCCAGAGCAGCTCTGGATTTTGGGCTAGAAGGGTAAGCAGGTTCCCTGAGGTTAGGTGGGTAAGGAGGCTTAATAGTTAGAGTTAGGATCATATCATGTCCTTTGATGTTACCAATGGGGTGATCTTTGGTACAGAAAGCATTCTGATTTTCAAAGCATACTCGTAGGATATCCCGTTTCTGTTCTTCATTGAGAAGGGAATTCAAAGCAGCTTGAGAGAAGTATTCCTGATTGAACTTCTCTAAGTGTTTTTCATAAGTTGAATCAGAAGTTTGAGCATTGACATGGCATATTTGGAACTTCTTATTCCAGTCTCCACTTATAGTGAAGTATCTACCTTTGCTTTGGAATACATCTATACCATATAAGCAAAGAGAATCATTCCCAAGGATAAAATAATCACATACTCCATTTTGGAGCACTAAAAATTCAATTTTCAGTTTAAGTGATCCTTTAGAGTGAGGGAGTATGATATCAGAAGACCATACTCCAACAGCATTGAGAGCAGAATTACAACTGCTGAACTTAGCCTGAGGTACTGGTAGTAAGTTCAGTTTCCAGTTTGGGTCTTGTTTCTCCAGATAAGTTTAACCAACACAAGAGCAAAAGGCTCCACTTTCTAGGAGTAACTTAGCAGGGGAACCTTGGATTAAACCAGTAGCATAGCATGTTTTGCCTGAAGTTTAAATTTTACAGGAAGAAGGTTTTAGAGTCAAAGCCTTAGCCTCAGAGATGTGGTGAATCTTCATGTTGGGATTCCATTTTTGAGGTAAGTTAGAATCCTCATTGAGGGAATTTATGTCCAGAGAAGACTCAATACTACCTTCAATAACATTGATAGGGTTAGTGATTATTAGATCACAATCAGAGAGTGATCCGTCAGTATCATCAAGGTGAGGGTCAGGATTGTCATACTCTTCTACTTCAATATAATTAATCCTTTTCCTAGGTAGAGGACAATCAGGTTTTACGTTTCCTGTTTGGTTACAGTTCCAACATAATTTCTCTTTTGATTCTGGAGCCTTCTTGGCTTCCAGAGTAGATTGATTAGTAGTAGGGGATTCTTTAGTTTTGGCAGTATATTCTTCCCTGTTCCTAGTATTTTGTTCCCTGGGAGGTCTATTGACCCTTTTATCAAGACCATTCATATCAATAGTCTCTTCCAATACACCTATTAAGGTGGAAAGATCTGAATCCATAGGCATTCTACACCTTACACTGTGGTTGATTTGTCCGGGACATAAGTTGAGGAGTCTTTAATTGACTTCTTCTTTATCAGCATCAGGATAAAAACAGTCTAACCTCTTTTTCTGGTCTAAGCACCACTTATGAGTTTTGTCCTTGGATGGATCAAACTGGGAAGTTTCAAAAGTTTTCATCATCTTTCTTTCCCAAATCCTGGTACCAGACTGCACTTTGATCAGTTCTTTCCAAGAATTCCAGGATAAAGATCCAACTTCTTCTCTTTTATTGATAAACCAATCAAGAGCTACTCCTTCAAATAATCTGGGCAATCTTACCACAGCTATTGCATCAGGAAGCTCATAAAAAGAAAGAGTATAGTCAATAAATTTAATGAAACTGACATGGTTGTATTCTCCTTCTCCAGAGAATTTAGGCCATTCAGTGATGGGAGGAAGTAGCTTCAAAGCCTGCTCCATTTCAGGAGTAGGACTGGGTCTGAAAGACTCATTCCTAGTTATCCTGGTTCTGGGAGGAACACTAGGAGTACTTGTGAACCTGGCAGGTCTAGTTTCTTCTAGGTCAATGACCGGAGAGTTAGTAGAGTTGATCTTAAGATCTCTGAGATCATTCTTAATCATACCTAACTCCAAATCAAGTTTGTTGTTTAGTAAATTAATTTTGTTAATCAGGTGAGCTGAAGGAGTAGGACTAGTTTTCTTAACTTCTTCCTTAAGCTGGTCTATGGTTGCAAGAATGTCTTCCTGAAGAATTGATTGGTTGTCATCAATATGTTTCATCAGGTCCAACTTACTAGCTCTTATACTATCCTTGATTTGTTGTATTTCCAACTCATCAATTCTCATAATCTGAGACTGAGTGTCAATCACTCTGAAAATACTTGAACTTAATTTGTCCAATTTTTGATAAAATTTGTCAAAGCATTGGCTAATAATAGTAAACTTGTGAGACACATTCACAGAAAAGCTATTAAGAGCTTCTACATCTAATTGTGGTACACCTTTTTCCACTTCTGGGCTAAGGATATTACGTTGTCCCAATCCTTTGGGTTCCTTAACTTCTGATGGGCTGAGGACCTCTTCTTTTTGGGGTCCTTTCACTTTAAGGAAGCTAACTGATCCCAAGGATTCCAGTTCTGCACGTAGCCTTCTACTTCTTTCTTTGGGATCAAATTTTGCAGAGAAATCCGAGATTTCTTTGCCTGAGAAATGGCTTTGCTCATACCTGGTTGATCCTCCTGGGTCTGAGCCAACCTGAATTGTTCCCAATAGCTCACGTGCTCTTTCACTAATACTTTGACTCTTTCCTCCTTGGTTGAGTCCAGCTGAGGTGGCGTAGGAGGACCTGTACCCTCCTGGGATAACATGGTGGGCAACGGATGGCTCTCCAACGGTCTTTTGGTCAAGTTGGCGGCCGCATCCGTCGCCGTCGTTGTCTGGCGTGACGCTATGGTCACGGGTTTGAGTCCCCTCATCGCGCTCGCAACTGGAGTCCTTGCGCGCACAGGTTCCTCCAGGCAGAGATCCATATGACAGGGCTCTACCGGTTGCACGGGTGTTGCGCCTATTTTGATACATAGCACCCAAAACAATGTGTAAGTCTTTTGTCAAAACTTTGAAAAAAAGACTTTAAAATTATAAATATAATATTTTTTGTGTGGTTTATATTTTTAATAATTTTTTTGTAAATATTTTAACTTACTTAGAGTTAAATTCAAGGGTACCAACACTTGGTTGGGATCACAACTATCCTTGGAGGGTATTCCAACGGGGTCTGAGTGAGTTCCAATCAGATCCTGGGATAGATCCAAGGGTAAGTCCAATGGTACACTGTCTGGGACGTCCTCTAGGAGGTCCTGGTCAATGAGATCACCAAAAACAAAATCCACTGAGATGGATAAAAACAAAAAATATAAGTTTAATATTTTTTTGTATTTTTACATGTTAAAATGATTTTTAGAAAAAAATAATCACTTTTATTATTTTTGGATTTTTCTTTATCTTCAGGGTTATTTAGTTTATAAATATTAAGTTTCCTTTGATAAATCTTCCACTCCTTATGTTGCCTTAATAAAGAATTGAAATTGATAATTCTTTCAAGCTCAAGTTCTTTGTCTTTTATAACCTGCTGTTTATAATAAAGCAATTTCTCCTATTGTTTCTCAGGAGTTATAATAACAGGTACAAAGTTACGGAGTTTTTCTTCTTTTTTCTTTTTAAGAAGGTTCAAATAATAATTGATCAATTCTCCGTTGGTCTTAAGATCCACTAGAGAAACAAATGATCAAAAATATATGTTATGAGTATGTTAACTTATTTTTAAAAATAAATAGACTGGTCAAAGGAATAAATAATTAAAAATTAATTATTTAAGGATAATTCCTGGCCAGACCCCCAGTTTTCAGCTCTCTGATACCAGGAACCTTGCAGTCCTTTAGCTACAGAGAGTGATAAAAATGCTGGAATGATAATAATAATTATTATTCCAATAATAATCACTTAAAAGCTCAAATAAATGATATAATAAGAGCAGTTGAAAGTTTTAATTGGTTTGGTAATAAATGGTTTTCAATATAATATAAAAGAGGGGCCACAGTATTATACTACTGGGGATCTTTACAGACTAGCAACCTCTCTTCAAGGGGCCTCCTTAGGAATTTTAAGAACCTTGGAATAAAGATGGGTGCCTTATAAAGGACTTATTCCACTAATGGCCGGGCTTAACAGCACTAATGGCCAAGACAGGAAGGGTAAAACTCACTCTGAGCACTTTACCACAAAAATCCTGGAATAATTGGAAGGGTTTCAGAGCAGATGGGGTAGATTGCTTGACTAAACTTCAATGGTTGATTGGTTAATAAGGGTAAATAATACTACTACAGACTAAGTCATAAATCACTTGCTTATCTTCATATAAGCATTTGATCAACAATGACACGGTTTCTGATTGATAATAAATAATTACTGGTAAACTGATGATGAAATAATGGATCCAAAGAGGTCTGTATAAATAACTTTTTAGGGTGATTTTGGTCTTCTCAGGGCACGTAGAGAGGGTTCTGCTTGTGGGCTGAGGCTGGAAAGCCAGTCAGTGAAAAATTAGCACATTCATTTGGTGCTGTCAATCAGCTGTCCTTAGATCTTCTGGATTTCTGTACTATTTTAGCCACAGGATCTGTTAATCTGTTATGGCGTAAATTTGATAATTCTGTACTCATCCTTCATTTGTACTATTATTATTGCTTCAAAGCGTGCAGATGTGGATTTTTACTGGTTTTCCATCATCTGCTGATTATGTAGATAATTTTTAATAATTTTTATAAACACTCCTTGTAGTGTTTTGTGGTATTCAAAGATCAGGATCAGTGATTTACGTGATAATCCTTGATCTTTGATTTATTATTAAAAAATGTTTTAAACTTAATTTTCATTAGTTTTATTCAAGTTTTGATATTTTTAGATCATTAGTAATGCATATGTCCGTTTTTTAAATATGCTAGGCAACCCTAACTAGGTTGTAGCTCTTCTGAGCGGTACCTGGTTGTCAGATTAGTCACGACTGATCCAGACGCAGGGATCAGTTAGTACAGATGCGCGCGGGGTAGGATCCGCTGCATGCGTGGCAGAATCAGCTGCGCGCGGGTCTCTAGTACGCGGGAACCTGCTGCTACTAGTACGTAGGGATATGTAATGATGCGGGGCTGCGCGCGGGAATTGTGACATAACACATTTCCGCGTGTAACTCCTAAAATATACACAACACCTCAATTCTGAGTGAATTTTAGGTGTAAAACCTATATGTGACAATACGTGTGAAACATTAGAATGGCCAAAAAGTGCCATACTGGTGTTGTAATTTTTAGTACTTTTCTTTTTAATTATTTTAAAAATATAAGGACTTGGAATTCAAGGGTGGGGTCAGTGAGTGACCCTACCTAATTTTGGGTGAGGAATCCATTTCTGTAATAATATTTATGGATTTCTCACTCCTTATTTTGTTAATTGAGGTATTCTTATTTTTCATAGTTTGTGTTAGTATTTGACAGTTTTGCTCTGTACATAGTAGCAAGCTGACACGCGGCCTTGTAAGAGGGGGGTTTGTAGTAGTTATGGAAACCATATCATTGGGGATTTCTTGTTTCTTGTCTGGGCCTTTGAGAGGTGGATTGAAGAGGAGGTTCTGGAACTGGAGAGGGTGGGAAAGAGGATTGGGAGATGAAGAGGCTGCAGATGCTGAGTCTTCCCAGTCCAAATCCAATTCAGAGATCTTGTTGTGAGATTCTTGTATGGTGTATTCCTTTTCTTCCAAGGAGAAATCAGACTCGCTTGACTCAGCGCTTGTTTGACTGAAGAGTTTGATCCCTGGGGATTCAAAGAGGGGAAAATCATGAAGAGGATTTTTGAGGAACTGGATGTGTTTGTTTTCAACAACAACACCAGATGAGTTGAGGATAAGATAAGAATGTAAAATGGGATTGAACCCAACTAGGACCCCTTCCAATCCCTTCTCATCAAATTTTCTCCCCTTCTGTAGGCAATTTGCAAGGTAAATAGTAGGGTATCCTACAGGTTTCAAATAATTAGTAGGGAGATTCTTGTTGAACATAAGTTCCCAAGGGGATTGGTCATTACCTTCCCTAGGAATTTCATTGAGCATGAAACAGAAGCTTCTGACCACAATGTGCCAGTAGCTTTTGTTCAGTCTAGAGGAGGAGAAGGTTGCAAGTGCTGACTCTATGATGGTTTGGTTGGCTCTTTCAGCTTGGCCATTATGTTGAGAATGATAGGGTTTGGACGTCATGGAAGTCAAGAGCTTTTTATGCTTGGTCTTGGCAAACTCCTTCAAGGTATTGCTCATGAATTCTGTTCCTTTATCTGAGAAGGTTCCCCTTGGGTAGTATTTCAACCGTTTATATTCAGTCTCAAGGATATTGATGATAAAATCTGGAGTATCTTCTTTGGATAGAAGAGGAAAAGCCAAAAGATATCCTGTACAGTTTTCTACAAGGGTCAGTATGTATTGGTGGCCAGCCTTTGATTGCAGAGTGATTGGTCCTATCAGTTCAAGGTGGGTTCTTTTGAGGGTTTTGGATTAAGGTGTTGAGGTTGCTGAGAATTGAGACCTTGTGATTTTTCTCCTCACGCAGCCATTGCACTGGAAGTTGTTCAGTTCATCTTTAGAGTAATGATCTTTGAGCATAGTTTTGAGCATAGATATTGAGGCGTGTCCATACATATTATGGAGATTGGATAGTGATTGGGTTTTGGTTGACTGAGTTGTTGAGGATTGGTTTGAGAGATTGACTGATAGGTTATTTCCAGAAATTTGGGGCTTCTCAATAACAAATAAGCTGTATCAAATAAGACCTTTAAGAACTATCTTGCCACCTCAAGTGATAGAGAATTGGTATTGATCTTGTGTGAGGTTGCATCCCTTCTTTTCCAGAAGGCCGGGACTTATCAGGTTGACTACAATGTTGGGAATGTACATGCATTCTTCAAGAGTAATGATAGAATCTTTCCACTCCAGTCAGACAGTTCCTGTTCCCCGTATCTTGAGATTGGCCTCCAACTTGCCTGTTTTGATCTTGTCTGGCCTGTCTTGTAAGTTAATTGAGGTGAAGTATTTCAAGTCATTGAATATATGGATATTGGCGCCAGAGTCCAAGAGGAGGTTAGGTGTGTAGTCTGCGTTGATCCAGAGAGTAAGTAGTGCATGATAGTTGATGGTGGGGGTCTTCTTTGTTCTTTTCTTCCATTTGTTTTGTTGTTCTACCCACCATCCTTGAGAGATTTGAGGATGAAGATGAAAGCAGGAGGATTCAGGATGCAGCACATTTGGGTTGTGGAAGCCTTCCTTGCACCAGATGCAAACCTTTCTGTCTTCCTTGTCTGTCTTGCTCTTAGTGATCACTAGAGTGACATCAGGGGTGGATTTTCCTTTTTTGAGTTGTGCCTTGCGCTTGTTGTTGTACTGGGTTAGATGATTGAAAACTGCCTCTACCATCACCAACTTTTCTCTGTGAATAATTTGTTGTTTCAGATTCTCTAGGTTAGGTGGAAATTTGAAAAGTATCAGTTACAACAATATATCCTTTGGTAGTTCTATTCCAATGTTGGACATGCATGTGAGGGCTTTTTGAATTTCTGTTATGAATCCCTCAATAGCATGTTCTTTAAATGCAGTGTGAAGAAACTGATTGAAGATGCAAGCTCTATTAGCCATTTTGGATGAGGCAGATCTGCAAGTGATCTTGGCCCAGAGCAGCTTAGATGACGTTATGTTTGAGGTGTTGACAACATTGGTGTGTGTTGTGCTGTCAAGTTTAGATAGGATTATTTCTCTGATTTCTTGGTCTTGCTTTACAGTTAGTTGACCCAAGTTTCTAGTTATGGGGTCCTTTATATCTTTGAGACCAAACAGCATCATCATCTTGTTTCTCCAGATAGAGTAGTTTTTGTCATTGAGAGGGGGAATAGCATTGACGGAGGCCTTGAGCCCAACCTGATAGAAGTAGTTGTTTGCTCCAGCTGGTTTGTTCATTTTCAATAATGTAGATTTTTCCTTTGTCTTTTAACCACAATAAGATTGAGATGAGATTTCTTAGAACTGACAACCAGCAGACTATGAACAATAGTTATAAAGTTGGAAAACCAGAAACCAGACGCACAAGGAGGAAGAAAGATAAAGGGAAAAACAGCTTAGGATTTATTTAGTGAATAGATGAGAAATCTTGTAGCACAAAGATACTAGAGGCAAGGAGACGTAGGTGGATGGCTGCAAGCGGCAGAGCTAGGTTTTCAGAGGCATTGAGTTAGAGCAATCTTGAGGATCAGGTTCTTAACAGGCATGGATCTGTGGATGATGAGACTTGATTTAGGCAACAATTTTGATGAAGTCAAACTGGGTTGAGAAGAATTTTGAGTCAAGATGAGTAGGGGATCAAAAGAAAGAGATAAAGCCATTAAAAGAGAAGGGTTGATTAGTAGAGACAAGAAAAGGAAAGAAATAGACAGAAAATTCATAGAAAAAGGAGGAGACAGAAGAAAGAGAAGAAGCATCCAACGTCCAGAAGAAAAGAGCCAGAACTACAATTGGGGGAAAGGCCCAAATCAGTTGAGGAGAGGGGCTCCCTGGGGGGTAAAAGACAAATAATTGGGGACTTGTCCCAGTTCATGCAAACACTAAGGTTGATACAAAGAGAGAGAAGAGATGGAGACAAATTAGATGGCAAGAGACTTGTGAATGAAATTCATTCATTCTCAATAATTAACAGGATTGGCCAAATCTTCCAGGGCTTGTGCAGAACCGTTGGGATCACCTATATTTCCCTTCAGGAATCCCCACTCTTTGGGCCCAAATGCAAGGGTCTTCTTGAAAGGCACCAGCACCAATGTCAGAAAGTCCCATTCCTCCATGCTCAACCCGCTCAGTGGCCCAAAATTAAGAGCTGCAACCCTTTCCTCTGTGATCCGTGCCAACCAAGTCACCCACCACAATTTCTTCAAAGGCAATTCCCAGGGATCTCAAGACAAGGTGATTGGTTTCAGAGGCCTGTCCAACCCCTGAGGCATTGGCTTGTTCTGCGGCCAGAATTTTTGGGCCGCCAGTTTTTATTGGCAAAAATTGCACCTTGCCATCTGTATGCATTCCCCGTTGTAAGTCCTAGATATGAACAAACTGCAGCTTTTGCCTTTGCTCATGAGTGTTTCACAATGATAGGGTTTTTGAAATGCAGTACCTCCCGGGGATGCACACTGAGTAAAGGAACTTACTTCTACCTCATCCATCCTTTGCACACCATCCTCCCCCCGCTCCTTAATAGTTGAATTCCCATGCAAGGCCGTAGTTTTCCCTGCACAGTTTCCTCAGCCAACTAGGCAAAATCCTCTGTGGGCTAACTGTCACAGTTGGCCTCTCTGTCAGAATCACCTTTGTTTCTGGGCACTGGTCCTTGCACCCATTTCCCCTTCCCATGATTGCAGATCTTATTATCAAAATGCGCACTTGAAAAGTCTTCCACCATCAATGCCTCTGTGCACACCAAATCAAAAACCATCTGCACCCAGAACCCAAACATAAACAGCCGCCCCAAGATGAAATCTCCGCATTCCACTGAAAGGAAAGACAATGGTCCCCAGACCCTTGAAACCTCAACCTCTTCCTCCTCAAAAACCCCATCCACATGGCACTCCCTGCCATTCAACACCCAGAGTCCCAATGCCCACTTCCTCTGAAACAAGCCCAATTTTTCCACCATTTTTGATGGAAACAAGTTTACCATGGCCCTTCTATCCACCATTTCCCACAATTTACTTCCTGCCACCTTCAGTGAGATTTAAGAAAGCAGGATCAAAATAGACCTCATCTGGAAAAACTTTCAATCCTCCTTCTCCTGCGCCAGGTTCACCCATTGCACTGTTGAGGGGATCCACCCTTGGGTGAGTCTTGCAGATCCTGGATCATCTTGATGAAAACAACCGGGGAAACTGCTGCTAATTCCTGCAAGTTCAGAGAGATTGGAGCTTTGTTTGCCATCACCCTCCACAAAATATCTGCTGCATTCTACTTTCCAGCAGGGTTTTCTGGGTGTCCGTCTGCAACCAGCTTTTGAGTGGCAGGCGGTAGTTGTTCCTTTGAACTCACATCCATCTTATCTGCTAAAACCCTCTTTTTCATTGCCAATGTCCTAACTTTGGCTTCCACCCACAGGGAGTGCCATGTCCCAGGTGCAGTGACAATGCCAAGAAACACTTGTGTGGTCTCCATTGGCCCTTGGTTATGTGCCCAAAACTGCTGCATAGGAGTGGGCTTATCTGCTTGCCCGTTGGGAACATGAACCCTGTCCCTATTGGTCAAACCAATCCTGCGCCCATTTCCTTAGTGAAATCATTTCACCCTGACCTCCAGTGCCTGCTCTCCCAAAATTAATTACAAGATCAATCTTTGAAAAAATTGGAAGGAACCTTAGGGACCTGGAACCCTTCCACCATATGGGGCGGCAAGTTTCATTGCAATGCTTCCATCCAACTCAAAAAAATCTTCAGGTCCTTCAGGAGTTCCATGAACTTTCTCACTGAAACTGTTGGGATGCATTCAGGGACAGACAGACCCGCAGCTTGGGCTGGGGGCGGAAGAGGAGCAGCCTTCTTTGAAACAGCAGTAAATGACTTTGCCATGTCCTCAATGAGTTCATCCAAATTGATGTTGTTCTCCATGGCCCAGAAGATGGTTTCCAAGTTGGGAAGGAGTGCAATTCTCCTCTCCAATGACTGCTTAACCAATTTGTGATCATAAAGATGCTGCTGCACCCGCACCTGGATTTGGGGCCCAAGCCTTCCCAGAAACACCTTCATTGCACCCATTTGACCTGAAACCGCCTTGTTCTTTTCCAGGTACCCAAAGATTCAATCAAAATCTGCCACGTAATCCATCAATTCCAATTTCATCCAAACTCCACCCTGCATGCTTGCCTCCAATGCCACCTGCTCAAAGTTGTCCTCCTGGAACCGGGGTTCATGCCTCCCCCACCATTTCAAGATCTTGGCCTTCAGCTTTGGCCGGTCAAGGCTCTTGTAAACCTCCATCTCTTCCACCTCCCAGAGCTTATCCTTGTCCATGATGAAGAGGGAAACAAGGAAATCCTTGTCCAAGTTGGAGGCGCCATTGGCTTCTTTAATGCCTTCATACCATGCAATGAAACATTCCACGTACAAGGTTTTGAACCCAATATGGGGATGTTTACGTGGCCGTATGCAAACAAGTCAAGGAGAATTGCCCTTGGACATAGAAGGGAAAAAATTAGAAAAATTTGCACTGAAAGCGACTGGTGGGGGAGGAGGAAGGGGAGTTGGGGTGTTGAACCCCAAAGCAGTAGCTGGAAGGTACACATTAGAAATTGTGCCTGTTTACCTTTGAGAGACAAGGAAAAAAAGATTACTACCTGGGAAGACCCCCAGATGTTGAAACAAGAAGTGAATACCCCTAATAGTTGTCAAAAGATTGGAAGTTATTAGTCCCAAGCGTCTGTAAGGAGCTGAGTGTGCCATTCAACCAATAAACCCAGAGAGAGAGTGATAAATTATTCTTCCTTCCTTCCAAGCGTAGTGGCAGATTTCCTCTTTATGCCAGGGTGATCTATCTACAACTCAGAGTTGAGAGAAAGGTATAACAACCTCCCTCTCAACCCTAATTGTGGTACAAAAACAACTTATAACAACCCTAGCCTCTTCTCCAGCCCTAGCTTTTGGCCTCCAATTACAAAAATCCAGTTTTGTCTTTATCATGGCACGCGCCATACTCAGAGTCCCCCTGTGCCCATCCTTGGTTTCCCTCCCCCAGGTAGCCCTGTGCAACCATCCTGCTCCTTCTTTCCCTGAACTAGCTATATCTGCAAACCCAACCAGATATTCTTTGTTTCTTGTTCTGTTTCCCCATTACCCAGCCAACACTGAGCCAACTGCGCACTGTATTCTGAGCCAGCCACACACTGGATGCTGCGCAAGCCCCGCACCTCAAGCTGAGAATGCATACTGCAACGCAGTTCCCTGTGATAATTTGCACAACTGCAAACCAATTGCAAGGCAAGGCCTTAACCAAAAGGCTATGAGACTTGATGAAAGCCAGTCCACTTTGCAGTTTTTATGGTTTCACATACCACTGTGTGACAGTACCCCCAGGTTTAAGGGCACTTTGTCCCAAAGTGTGTATGGCTGGTGGCACTAACCCACTTTGCAGTTGTGGGGCCATATTCAGACACACTCCTGAACGCCATAAGGAGCCACCAAGACTTGGGAGTCTTAATGTTGACAGGCAAAAAAACCAACAATTTTCACAGGAGCAAGCCAACCCTCAAACTTTTCCTGATTGCAAATTGAACCCGCAACAGGGTTATCCAGTCTACTGTCATACTTTGCACAACTGCAAACAAATTGCAAGGAAAGGCCTTAACCAAAAGGCTATGAGACTGGATGAAAGCCAGTCTACTTTGCAGTTGTTATGGTGTCACATACCACTGTGTGAAAATCCCAATCCCACAGCTATATAATGCCACCACAACATGTTATTTCAAACTAGGCTACCTCATATATCACAGATTGTGACACTTGTACATACTATATCTACTGCCTGAAACCTTGATCCTGAAACTTGATATCTAGAAATTTTTCATCTCACAAACTCATGAGTGGTTGAAAGCTGGCTCTTGTCATCCTTTGTCACTTTTACATCTTCACTTTTCCATTGTCAATCATCCATCATCACCTTTGCATTTTCAATTGTCTTGAACTCAATCTGCCTCCTCATCTCCCATCACCATCCCCATTCCATCCCCCATTGCATGAAAGAACAACCCATGGCCAAACATCCTCAATGAGGAAAATCTTGACCAGGAACACATGGAATTGATCCTCCTAAAACTGCTCCTCTTTTTGCTACCACCATACGCAAATTACTGTCTACTGAAACCACTTTCTTGGTCACCGCCCCATAAATACCAGCCATGGATGCTAAACCAACATCCACTCCCCCATATTGTGCAGTTGAGACTACTCCAAGGGCTAAATTCTTACCTAACCCATCCAAATTTGTGGTCAGGTTAGATAAATTGAAACAAGATGGCAGTAAAATTGACAAGTGGATCAAAGTTTCATACTTAAACCTAACTCAGTCTGACCTAAGAAAACCCAACCTAACCCTCAGGCCTAATCTACTTTCCAAGGAACTTCAACCTCAAGGCTCAGGAGACTTATATCAATATGTCTCCAGTAACTATACACCTCAGGATCTTCAATCAGTACATATCTACATATAGTATGACCTGATAAATTATGCAGACAGACTCCATAGGCTTGCAAATACTTGATCTCCCAGGTCTGCACATACTCTAACCTTATTAACTCTGTCTAACCCTTACTCTGTCATGGTTTATCCTTTTGGGAATCCTTATGTACATCCTCTTGCAGATTGTATCCCATACTCTCTCTACTTAGTACATAGTCTCATGATCTACATGTACATTGTACGTCCTTCAATTGTACTCTCCCAACTTAGACAACCCAGACCTGTAACCTTTCCCCAATTTAGAAGCAGCCTAACCTAATTTAGTAGCATACCTGATCAACCCTCTCTGTTACCTAGGATATTCCCTTGTAATTACATATGTAGTCTGAGCTCCAATCAATTGTACCTCTTCTGTATTTCCAACCTCTTTTCTATTTAAACTGGCCTCCTCTTCCTTCTTACTGATTTTCCCCAATAAATTAGTTTACTAATTCTTACTAGGAATCCATTCTAGAAAGTGTCAACAGCACCTTATCTTCAATTCAGTCCTACTCTGCTCCTTGTAGCACCTTCCATTATCCTTTCCCCCAAGCCTACTGAGAGTAGAGTCTACTTTGTGCCAAGACCTGCTTGCATGTCAGAAGCCCTTGTGACATTAAACTGATTTCTTCCCCAACAATCCCTTCTTCATCACCAACAATCCTTACCCTATTTACAGCATCAAATATTGCCATTGAGTTGTGGAATTTTTTTTTTCTTTCTTATCCTTCTCCAACCTTGAATTGGTTATTGAATTTGTGGCCATTTTCATTTTTCCCCTTATCTTGCTATAAATCCCCTTTAAAAACCCCCAAATTTCTATTGGATAGACCCTTCTTTGACGCTTTGATGCTTCAACATTTTTTTCTTTGATACCTTTTACATTGCTTTGACGCCTCACTTCAAAAATTTGACACCTTACTTCAATGCTTCAACAAGGTTCTTTGACGTCTAATTTGACAAATAATTAAGGTAATTAGGTTATAATTCTTTCAATCATTTGTTTCCTTGTTCTAGGTGAAGAACTCCTTTGGGTAACCTTTTATTCTTAGCAATAAGAATTCCTCCAATACATGCTCTCTTTTCTCACATCTCTATCCCAGCTGTCACCCATAGCTCCAGAGGAAGATGTAACACTGAACCTACTGGACCTTCTACCCTCAGAGCTTTTTGAACAGTTAGAACCTTCTATAACCTTCTAGAAATAGTGGCTACCACTTCCACTCCTATGGACACAGATTTATTGGAGCCTATCCCCCAAGTATCTCTTTCTACCATTCCTTCTTCTGAAAATGCTAGCCTCCATAGAGTCACAGGACAGTTCCCAATCCCAGGCTACCATGGTTTTGAATCTCCTGCTTATAAAGACAGTTTATTACCAATTCCAGGAGAAGATGAAGAAGATGATGAGGATGAGGACTCAGGATGTGATTCCAGAATCTAGAGTGGCTTGGATTCAACCTCCCTAGAGGTTAATCCTAGCCCAACTTCTAATGCAAAAGCAATTCCTTCACCTTCCCCATCTACTAACCTTCCTCCCACTTCTCAGGGCCCTTCAACTGAACCTGCTCTGCTGGTCATTCTCCAGCAAATGACCACTTCAATTACCCATCTCTCTAAACCTGCTGACCATCAACCCTCTTCTAACTTTAACTAACCATCCACTGATGCCCCAGACAAGTTTGATGGGACAAACCCAACCAAGCTTATACCCTTCCTTCAAGGTTGTGAACTCATCTTTGCTAATGATGAAAGGGTTTTTGCTAATGACAGGAAAGAAGTATTTTTGAAAGTCTCTAACCTTACAGGAAATTCCAGTTGATGGATCCAGCCCTATCTTGCTCACATTGGTAATCATGAGCCAGACTTCTTACTTAACTCTTGGTTTTTGTTTACTCAGAAACTCCATACCCTTTTTGGAAATTTTCTGGAAATTCAATGTGCTGAAAAAGAGTTAACCCTCCTCAAAATGAAAGATACTGTTTATGCAACTAACTATATCACTGAGTTCAGGAACCTTATGACTAAGTTCTCTGGCTGGGGTGAAAAAGCCTTATTCTTTCATTTCAGAAAGGGAATTCCAGCCAGACTATCGGACCAACCAGCAGGGTATGATGAACCTCAAGAAACATTACAGAACCTAATGGAAATTGTCTTTAAGTATGATACTTGATACCATGAAAGGATCTGGGAGAAGTCTTTCAACTTCTGTCAGACCTCAAGACCTGGACCCATTTTTGCAACTCCTCCAAAACCTCAACAACCCAGTCACCAAGGTAGGCTAAAGGGAAAAGTAAAGGCTCCCCTTGCCAATCCTACTACAACTTAGCGTCCCAATCCCAACTTGGGTGAAGATGGACACCTTAAGGCTGATGAGAAGGCTAGAAGAGAAAAGGAGGGTTTGTGTAAATACTGTGGAGGTGCTCACAAATTTAGCCTCTGCAGGAAAATTCCAGATTTCAAACCTGGTCAGAAACCCACTCCTGCTAAGCACAAACAGGGAAAAGACTAGGTGATGGAAATGTGGTACTCCATGACCATCACCCCTCCAATATTTGAGTACATACTTTGGAAGGGAAAGCATCCAATCTCCCTACTAAAGACTTATGTTCCATTTGTTTACTCAATAATCAGGCCTATAGTGTACTTTTTGACTCTGGAGAAACTCAATCTGTTATTTCCAAATCTATGGTTTCAAATTCTTCCCTATCTCTTAAACCTCTGACCACTCCTATTTTCTTATTTAACTTCAGCCCTTCTATCTCACCTTCCCAGGAAATTACTCACAAAGATTCCTTCAAGTTCTCTTTACCTTCCTTTCCCAAATTAGAATGGGATTTCTTAGTTGTTGATATTCCCCCAGAAGAAGATATTATTCTAGGTATTGTCTTCCTCCATTTCTGGAAACCAGAGTTAAATTGGCAATTGGGATTGATCACCCCAAGGAACCAACCAACTCTGGATCATTCCCCGTCTGTTGAACTCTTTTTGGCCACTACTCACCTTCCACCAGTGAACCTGCAGGTCACTGCTCCTGCTCCCTTTTAAGAATCTATGCAATCAAAACACTTCTCTTTGATTATTTCAACCACTTCTGTGAACAAGACATTCTTTGGACATTCTCTGAAATTCTTGGAGGAAATAGAGGATGATCTATCTGTTTAAAGAATGCATATGATCATTTCCACTTCTGGCTCTGACCCAAAGCACACTACTGCAGAATGCCTAGATGAAGATGAGGAAACTGATGAAATTGAAACTGTGATGGAGAGAGTTCCATAAGCTTGCCATGACTTTTTAGATTTTTTCTCCAAGGTTAAAGCTGGTAAACTCCCTCCTAACTGTTCTTTCAACCACCATATCAAACTGGAATGTCCTTTGCCTCCAGTTGGGCCCATCCAATCCCTCAGTCACCATGAGAAGGAGGCCCTACAAGCCTATATAGCAGAAAATATAGAGAAAGGTTTCATTTTCCCCAGCACTTCAAGCACTGGAGCACCTTTCCTCTTTGTTAAAAAGAAGGATGGTGGTTTGTGTTTGTGTGTTGACTATTGCAAGCTTAACGCCGTTACTTGAAAGAATTGGTATCCTATTCCTCCCATGACTCACTTATTAAAATTCTTCTCAGTTTCTACCATCCTCTTCCAAAATGACCTCAGGGGTGCTTATAATCTCCTTCAAATCAATGAAGGGGATGAAAATTTTACGGTATTCAGGACTCAGTTTGGAAGTTTTGAATATTTGGTCATGCCATTTGGACTGACCAATGCCCCTGCCTCTTTCCAATGTCTTGTTAATGAAATTTTTTCCAAACTTATAACCATCTGTGTGGTGGTATACCTTGATGAAATCCTTATTTTTTCCAAGAACTTAAAAGAGCATACATCTCATGTGTGTGAAGTTATAGGAAGAATTTGGAAGAACAACTTATATGCAAAAGCTTCTAATTGTGAATTTCATGCCTCCTCAGTGGACTACTTAGGATACATTATATCCAGGGATGGAATTTAAATGGAAAACTCCAATGTCCAAAAGATCTTGGAGTGGTCAGCACCAGCAAAAAAAAAGGCCTTGCAGCATTTTTTGTGTTTTTCTAATTTTTATTGCAGGTCTATTATTAAATATTTCAGGAAGGTCTACCTCCTCACTGATCTCACAGGTTCAGACCCCATCTTTCCTTTGTCCCCAGGGGCCCCGCATCATTTTGAGGACCTCAAACTGGCCTTTACCAAGGCTCCTATTCTCAGAAATTTTGATTTTTCTTTTCAAACTTTTCTGGAGACTGATGCTAGTCACTATTCTCTAGGGGCTGTCCTCACCCAAGTCTTTCCTGATGGATCAAAGCACCCAATTGCTTTTGACAGCAGAAAATTGGGTAGTGCTGAACTGAACTATGAAATCCACAATAAAAAAATCTTAGCCATTTTTATGGGCTATCAAGATCTGGAGAGCTTACCTCCTCAGTCTTGCATCTCCCTTTGAAGTTCTCACTGATCATTTATCTCTGAAGTACTTTATGACCTCTAAATTCTTGACTTGTTGTCAAGCCCATTGTGCTGATTTTTTTTCTGAATTTTACTTTACTATAGTCTAAAGACCAGGGAAGCACTCCATAGTTCCTGATGTATTGTCATGTTGAGACAATGTTTATCCCAAGGGGGGGATGCCCAATGCAGAAAAGAACCCAGAAAATGTCAAACAACTCTTGAAAAAGACTGACTTTGAACCTTCTAGAATTTTTTTTATCTCCAAAAAAACAGGTTGATCGACAGTTGGATCACTTAATTCAATCCCAGATCTCCAAAAAATCAACCCAACAGATTATTCAGAAGTTACATAAAAAGGAACAAGTAAAGAGTTACCTTATAGATCCAGACACTGGCCTTCTTATTTTCCAAAATAGAATAGCAATTCCCAAGGAAGATGAACAATGTCAGCCTGCTACTTAGCACAGAGCAACCTGACAAAGCAACAACAATAATAATATTAACAAAATTAAAGGGAACAAAGATAAATGAATAAATAAAATTATTATAAAATGAAGGAGTAGGAAATCCATAAATATTATTGCAGAAATGGATTTCCCACCCAAAATAAGGTAGGGTCACTCACTGACCCCACCCTTGAATTCTTACTCCTTATATTTTTTAATTAATTTAATACAAAATGGTAAATGACCACGGCACCAGTATGGCACCTTTTAGCCATTTTAATATTTCACATGATATGTCATGTATAGGTTTCACACCTAAATTTCAGTCAAAATCCAGGTGTTGTGTGTAGTTTAGGAGTTACACGGGAAATTGTGTTTTGTCACAATTCCCGCACGCAGCCCCGCGTCCCTACAGCGTTGGACTCCCGCGTACGCCAACTCCCGCACGCAGCCCCGCGTCTCTACAGCGCTGAACTCCCGCGCGCATCTGAGCAGCGGATCAGTCCCCGCGCGCATTTGAATGGACTGATCCCCGCGCCTCCTATGACATCCAGGTACCGCTCAGAGAAGCTACAATATAGTAGGATCTACACTACATATGTAAAGCTACCACACGAGCATAGATTATGGTTCAAAAACCTTAAAAATCAATTAAAATTAGTTAGTAACTAATTTTTAGTATTTTTTATTAATTAAATAAAGATCCAGACTCACCACGAAATAAGTTGATCAGAACCTTCAAAGACCACGAAACTACATAAGGAGTGGTCGTAAAAATTATTAAAATTACATACAGGATCAGCAGAGGATGGAGAATCAATAAACATCCACGTCTGCTCACTTTGGACCAGTACTTACTGTACAAATTGAGGATCAGTGCAGGATCAGCAAAATGACTAATCTATTGATTAACAGATCCTGCAGCTAAAAAGGAGCTGTTCCTTGACAGATCTAAAGCCAGCAGGCTAACAGCACCTTGAGGACGTGCCAATCTTGCCCTGATTGCCCCCCTAGCCTCAGCCCATGGCTAGTACTCCTTCTAGAGGTCCTCAAGCACCCAAAAAGAATATTTAAACAGGCTCTTTCTGCCCTTCTGTTTTGAATAAGTGAATCAGTTATCAGGAATTATTTATTATCAATCAGACACGGTGTCATTGTTAATCAAGTGCTTATATGAAGATAAGCAAGTGATTTATGACTTAGTCTGTAGTAGTATTATTTACCTTTATTAACCAATCAACCATTGAAGTTTAGTCAAGCAATCAACCCCATCTGCTCTGAAAACCTTCCAATTATTCCAGGATTTTCGTGGTCAAGTGCTGAGAGTGAGTGTTTCCCTTCCTGTCTAGGCCGCTTGTGCTGTTAAGCCCGGCCATTAGTGGAATAAGTCCTTTCTAAGGCACCCATATTTATTCCAAGGTTCTTAAACTGCCTAAGGAGGCCCCTTGAAGAGAGGTTGCTAGTCTGTAAAGATCCCCAGTAGTATAATACTGTGGCCCCTCTTTTTATATTATATTTAAAATATTTATAACCAAACCAAATAAACCTTGCACTTGCTCTTACCATACCATTATTGGAGCTTTAAAGTGTTTATTCTTTGGAATATTATTGCTCCAAGTTCTTTTATCACTCTCTGTAGCTAAAGGACTGCAAGGTTCCTGGTATCAGAGAGCTGACAAACAACTCCAAATTGAAATACTTCAACAACAACACAACTCTCCTCTTTCTGGTCATCCTGGACAAGACAAAAGAATTGATCTAGTCAAAAGAGACTTCCATTGGGAAAATATGACTCACTTTATCAAAGATTACATTTCTTCTTGTTACCTTTGAAGCAGAAACTAACCCAGTCATCACAAGAAGTTTGGACTCCTTCAACCCCTACCAATTCCAGATTCTCCCTGGACCCCAATCTCTATGGACTTTATCCCACAGCTGCCACTATCCAATGGATTTGACTGAATCCTTTTGGTAGCTGTTTGTTTTTTACAAATTTCTCTCTTTATTAAAAACAGAACTGATATCTCCTCTGTGGAGTTAGCTAACATGATAATCTCTCATGTCTTTAATAAACATGGACTCCCAACTGATATTGTCAGCCAGAGAGGATCCTTATTTGTTTCTTCTTTCTGGAAAAATGTGTGTGAAAAATAAAAGATAAAAAGAAATCTTTCCACAGCTTACCACCCTGAAACAGAAGGCCAAACAGAATGGGTAAATCAGATCCTAGAACAATTTCTTAGGATTTATGTCATTTATCACCAAGACAACTGGGGTACCTGTATCCCTCTTGCTGAATTTTCCTAAAACAATTCCGCCCATACTTCTACTAAGCAATCTCCATTCTTCACCATTTATGGACAACACCCCAACTTTGACAGCCTCCATGTAGTAGACAACCAACCTGCCAGCCACTACATAACTCAGATTCACCAGAATCAGAAAAAACTGGGAGTTTAATTGGAAAAGTCAATTAAAACCTATAAAAAATATGTTGACCTAAAAAGGAGTTATTTTCCTGCCTCATTTGATTTTGGAAACAAAGTTTGGCTCTCTTCTAAAAATATCAAAACTTATTTCCCAAGTCATAAGCTTTCAGAGCAATGGTTAGGTCCTTTTTTGATTACAGAACAGATTGGAGAAAACTCATTTAAGCATCAACTTCCTCAACAATGGTCCACTATTCACCCTGTGTTCCACTCCTCCTTACTCAAAACATATCAGGACAACTCACTCTCCTCCAGGCACCAACCACCAACTGAACCAGTCAAAATTGATGTGGAAGAAGAATGGGAAGTGTCTCAGATAATTGACTCAAGACTGAAGAGGGGGAAATTAATTTACTGGGTTGAATGGAAAGGCTTTCAAAATGATGAGGAACACACCACTTGGGAACCTAACTCTAATCTTACCAACTGCCCTGCCTTAATTCAAGATTTCCTCACAATCTACCCTTTAAAACCAAAAAAATCCTTAAAATAAATAAACCAGATCCACTTTTCAAAATATATATATATATATAATATAAAATAAATATCTTTTAAACATATAATAGAACCAATTCTTTCTTGTTTCTCTAATTGAACCAAAAACAATTCTTCTCTATAAAAAGAAACTCAACATAGCATTAATAGTTAAAAAATAAATAAATAAAATAGAATAGAATAAAAATAAAATAAGTAAAAATATAAAAACATAATGAAACTCATATAACCAAATCTTCAAATAGCTTCACACATCAATTCCGCCAACTCTTTTATTCTAGAAATCCATGAATTTACTAGCTTCAACTTTTTAACTTGAAAACTCTAATCTTACCAACTGCCCTTCCTTAACTCAAGATTTCCACACACTCTACCCTTCAAAACCAAAAACATCCTTAAAATAAATAAACCAGATCCACTTTTCAAAAAATATATATATATAATATAAAATAAATATCTTTTAAACATATAATAGAACCAATTCTTTCTTGTTTCTCTAATTGAACAAAAAAAATTTCTTCTCTATAAAAAGAAACTCAACCTAGCCTTAATAGTTAAAAAAATAAATAAATAATAACATAAATAAATAAAATAGAATAGAATAGAATAAAAATAAATAAGTAAAAATACAAAAACATAATGAAACTCATATAACCAAATCTTCAAATAGCTTCACACATCAATTCTGCCAACTCTTTTATTCTAGAAATCCATGAATTTACTAGCTTCAAATTTTTAACTTGATAAATCTAATCTTACCAACTTCTCTGCCTTAATTCAAGATTTCCAAACACTCTACCCTTTAAAACCAAAAACATCCTTAAAATAAATAAACCAGATCCACTTTTCAATATATATATATATATAATATAAAATAAATATCTTTTAAACATATAATAGAACCAGTTCTTTCTTGTTTCTCTAATTGAACAAAAACAATTCTTCTCTATAAAAAGAAACTCAACCTAGCCTTAATAGTTAAAATAAATAATAATAAATAAAGTAAATAAATTAGAATAAAAATAAAAAAAGTAAAAATATAAAAACATAATGAAGCTCATATGACCAAATCTTCAAATAGCTTCACACATCAATTCCGCCAACTCTTTTATTCTAAAAATCCATGAATTTACTAGCTTCAACTTTTTAACTTGATAAGAATTAGGTCCTCTTACAGTAGTCCCCACTTCAAAAGTATTATCAGCTAAAGCAAAAACATCAGATAACCTTTTATTTATCTCTAAAAATATTTTCTTTCTAGCATCTAAGAATCCATAATTTTCTTTTCTTATTTCACTACCCCATACTTTCTTCAAAACCTCCTGCAATTTAGAATTTACAGTTTTATAATTCCTACTATAAACTTCAAAAGATTAATTCACTGGATCTTCATTTAAAACTTAGTCTTCTCTAAATCTAGATCCTTCCACCATCTCCAACAATCTTTCTCCACTCTCTATTTCCTCCAAGAAAGCCTCTGAATTAGCCCTCCTTTCAAACCCTTTCTTCTTACTCCTTCTGTCTTCTACCACCTTCATCTTCACCTCCAAATCCTTTGTTTTATTTCTTAATTCCTCCAACTCCAAAGATTCATCTGATCTTGTAAGAATAAAAAGGGCTTGGACTCTGGTTAAATTAAAGGTAAAGAGAAATGAATGAAAGGAGCTTATAACGTCAAGCGTAACAGACCTAAGGACAGGAGGAAAAGGACACTCCAGTTGATGTAGTGAATGAACATATAATCAATTCTGCTTGAGAGCACTGGTGTTGATATAGACTAAATACACAATAGGCTGACAATTGGTTGAGTACAAAATGAATAAGGTAAAATTAGCATAAGCAGTTTAAGTGACATGGTAAGTGAAATGCTATGATTAGACAGTCTGACAATCACAATACTACAACACAAGATCCTCTATTAAATAACAGATATAATTTATCTTGGTTATAACACAGCCTAGTCATATTTTACCTGTTGTTTGAGTACTTTAAGATAACAATAATAAGATCACATCAATTCAATCAATTACACTCTAAACTCCAGTGAAAGTCAAATATATGAAAACTCAAATTCTAACACACCCGCTTGACTTGCACTGGAGGAAGTTACTGTCTGAAATGAATCTAACTCTTTTTCTTCAATTAACTTTATGTTCTACTAACTTTTGGAATTATTCTACATGCAGGTTAGTGACTGATAACAAGGTGAGCTGATTGACTAGTAAACTTCCTGTGGCATCTTTGAATTTAACTTCTATCTTTAAGTATGATATCTACTATTTGCTGGAAAATTCTTCAGTTCAAATGTGATTGACTTGCAAGATGCGTTGAATTTGTTCAAGGTTGGATTTGATTGTGTAGAATTGATAAAATTGAGTTAGTTGGTTTTTGGAATAGATTGATGGATGATGGATGATAAAAGAAGGTATTGTCAGTCCATAGGATTGAGATCTGAAGACTGGTCAAATCAAATTTTGAAAATAAATAAAACATTGAATTGCTTGAGCCTTGGATTTTGTCAGATGGGTAGGTGATTGAGATTTGAATGTACCAGCAAAGAACGTCTGATAAAGTAGTAAAATTTGATCACATAAGTGAACCAGTTGGTTTTGGTCTTTTTCTGAAAGGGCCAATTATCCGTTGCTTTGATATCTTTGTTGACTTGGGTCTCCGGATTGGATTGGATAGATTGAGACTGCTTTGTTGATTGATTGGTCAAGCCAGTTGATATTTAGTTGATGATTGATTTATTGATTAATTGATTGGTTTGTATTTAGAGTTTGAAGTGGGTAGCTCAATTTTGACCAGCTTGATACAGAGTAATTGCGATAGACCAATTTGAGAGACAACGTCCTGAACCTTTAAAACTGCCATCAGATGTTGATTGTATTAATTGTAGGAGTGAGATTGATGCTCATCAAGCTGAGAGTCTATCATGAGGAATTTCTTTAAAACTTGAAGAAGTATGGTTTTATGGATGTTCAATTGAGGGATGATGATATCTACCACGGGTCCCATGCAGGCAAACTGCTCATGAGGACCAACTCCAAGTTCTTCCAAAGGTCTTAAGAGATCAATCAAGATAGTTTACAGATAGCCCAAGTTGATCATTCTCAAGGCGCCGTTCAATTCAACCATGTGAAGTTCTTCTAGTCAACCCCGGATCTCTGAATCTGATGTTCTCACTTCTTTGGATAAAGAGATGATGCTGACAATTGGTGGATTATCATTTGGAACATGAGCTTTGGTCGGATTTCTACGGATTTCATTAGCCTCACCGGTGTATAGGTGAGGTTAAAGTAATTGCTTGATTCGATTCAATCTGTTACCAGGAAAGGTGGTGGTATTGGAAAACTCAATTGTTTCATGGACTACTTTGAATACCTTCAAGGATAATGGGCGTTCATGAAGCTGATGTGGGTGATTGGAAATGTTGGAATTGGTTCCACAGATCATCACACTATTACTATTCTCCACCATCCTCAGTTGATTGGTCTTATTGGGCGTGGTAAGAACAACCTCCTCATTGTTTCTGCCATGAAATTCCATCTGGAGATTGTGATAGGATTCATCCTGAGGTTTGGTGAATTGTTTGTTGATGGTTTCTAGTAATTCAGACGCTAAATCCAACAAGAGGTAGGATGTATTGATGACCTGATTGTCGATTGATGATGACTTAAGATGTCCAGTAAAATAGTCTAGATTATCTTGAGGTTTGGAAAACTTGATCTTATGAGCCTGGCACCGATCCTGAGTGGGGGGGGCCATTGAGCATCTTGAAGCCATAACTCAGCCAGCCAGGCTAAATCAAATTTGACCAACGGAAGGCAAAATGGCAAGATCAAGATTGATGGTTCCAATGATGGTCATTGAGCACTCATCCAACCTCAGGTTTTCTTTGATGATGATGAGGACAAGGGACCTTCTTCATCACCAGCATGTGAAAAATGGTCCAGCAATCAATTTGGTGGTCTTGGTGACCGTTTGATGTTCATCAATGACCCATTTATTGGATGGATGTATTGGTATTGGTTGACTATTTCCTCCTTGTCCTCCAACTAAATGGTGTCCTAGTGTTTGTTGTCAAAGTGAGTGGATAGGATGAGCTTGATAGTCAATGACAAGGCTCATCCTAATCTTCCCCCCTTTCCAAAAGAGTCAAAGATTGGCTTTCAGGATGAGACTGTTGAAGGCGGACAGTTTTAATGAAGTATAGTTGTCTCAGGTTGAGCAAAGGCTTTTAACCAAGTAAGAATAAAAAGAGCTTGGGCTCTGTTTAAATTAAAGGTAAATAGAAATGAATGAAAGGAGCTTATAACTTCAAGCGTAACGGACCTGAGGACAGGATGAAAAGGACACTCCAGTTGATTTAGTGAATGAACAGATGATGAATTCTGCTTGAGAGAACTGTTGTTGATATAGACTAAATACACAATGGGCTGACAAGTGGTTGAGTACAAAATGAATAAGGTAAAATTAGCATAAGCAGTTTAAGTGACATGGTAAGTGAAATGCTATGATTAGACAGTCTGACAATCACAATACTACAACACAAGATCCTCTATTGAATAACAGATATAATTTATCTTGGTTATAACACAGCCTAGTCATATTTTACCTGTTGTTTGATTACTTTAAGATAACAATAATAAGATCACATCAATCCAATCAATTACACTCTAAACTCCAGTGAAATTCAAATATATGAAAACTCAAATTCTAACAGATCTGCCCCCTTCTTTGATTATGGCTTCCTTTTCCTTTCATTTCCCTTCAACCTTTTTTCCTTCTCTATCCTCTCCCATATCACTTAACTCCATATCCAAACTGCGTTTGGCATCTTCATCTTCTTCAATGCTTCAACAGACCTCTGCCATGGTTCAATGGTAGGCTTCCACAGTTTGAGCCTCAACAAGGAGGTTCAACCATTTGTCCTTTGACCCTTTGACAAACCCCTTCAACGGTTTGATGGAGCAACCTTCAACATTTCAAACGGTTGCTTTGAAAAAATTTGATCAAACCTTTACAACATGTGGGTTTGATCAAACACTTCAACTACCATCTTTGAAACTTCAATTGGCCGCTTTGCTGCTTCTAGCTATTGAACCTTGACCAGTAGCTTTGACGAACCTCTTTGACGGGTTTAAAAGACTTGACTAAATCCTTATTTTTCATTCTCTTTGGCAGTTCCTCAACCGCCTTGTTTTCTGATTCCATGTGAGGGATTCCCCACCTTATAAAGGCCTCTCCATGCTCTTTGACATGCTGCTTCAAAGTACTGTCTAGTGCCAAATGCCTGGTTTGACAAAAACTATCCCTCTCCTCCTGCACCTTCTGCAACCTTTCCTGCATTGATCAAACTTCCAACTCTAATTCAGTAAAAAAATCATCCTCAACAGTACACCCTGGGAAAAACTTACCCAAAGACTCATCCTTCCTGGATGAGTAACCCACAGTCATAGCATCATCATCTGGGACTTCTTTCACTTCAAAGGGTTTACTCTTCTCTAGGACCCACAGATTTGGCCCCAAGGCCTTTCTGTTTTGCTTTTATGTTTCACAAATCCTTGTATATTGCCTACAGCTTTCACACTTAAAAGAATTGTGCTTGATACTAGTGGTACAGATTCTTTCCATATTTATTCATCTTGCACAGCTTGGGAAGTTTTGTTGGACTGGATGGTAGTTGTTGGTTTTCTCCATGGTATAGGTTGGTGTAGTTTATCTGTTATAGGAAGATAAGGATGGTAATGGGGTGGATGGTGGTGATGTTTTTGGGTAGGGAGAAGGTAATCTCAAGTTGGACATGGCTAAAAGAACAACCTGGATGGCCTCTTGAATCTCTCCTTTTATGGTCATAAGTAGATGCCCTCCTTTTCACCAGGGGGTACTGTCATACTGACACCTAACTCAGTCTAACCTCAGCAAACCCAATCCAAACCTCAGGCCTAATCTACTTTCCAAGGAACTTCAACCTCAAGGATCAGGAGACTTATATCTATATGTCTCCAGTAACTATAAACATCAGGAACTTCATGCAGTACATATATAAATATAGTCTAACCTACCTCATACAAGTATGCAGATAGACTCCATGGGTTTCCAAATACTAAATCTCCCAGGTCTGCACATACTCTAACCTTATTAACTCTGTCTAACCCATACTCTGTCATGGTGTATCCTTTGGGAATCCTTATTTACATCCTCTTTCAGATTTTATCCCATACTCTCTCTACTAGTACATAGTCTCATGACCTACACACACACTGTACATCCTTCAAATTTACTCTCCCAAATTAGACAACCCAGACCTGTAACCTTGCCCCAATGTAGAAGCATCCTAACCTAATGTATTAGCATACCTGATCAACCCTCTCTGTTACCTAGGCTATTCCCTTATCATTAAATATGTAGTCTGAGCCCCAATCAATTGAACCTCTTCTGTATTTCCAACCCCTTATCTATTTAAACTGGCCTCCTCTTCCTCATTCCTGATTTTCCCCAAGAAATCAGGTTAATAATTCTTTCTGGGAATCCATCCCAGAAAGTTTCAACAGCACCTTATCTCCAATTCAGTCCTACTCTTCTCCTTGTAGCACCTTCCAGTATCCTTTCCCCCAAGCCTACTGAGAGTAGAGTCCCCTTTTTGCCAAGCTCTGCTTGCATGTCAGCAGCCCTTGTGACATTAGATGTTTACATCATTTGTCTCCTTGTTTTTGGGAGCCACAATTTCTCATTGGATATCAAGAACTTCTACAACCCTAACACCAATGAATCAATTGTTCTGAAGGTATGTTATTTCAAGTTTTTCTGGGCACACTCCCAAGTTAAGCTTGGTGTAGTGCCCAGAAGGCTTTGGAGTGTGTCCAGCAGGCTTATTTTCTGCCTCTGGTTGCACTGTGGATCTTGGCACACAGCCAAGTTCCAATTGGCCAAGGCCAAGCTGTTGGCACCCCCCCTCCCCCTTGCTATTTGTCTGTTCACCTCAACCCTTTTGGCCCAAAAATCCTTCTTCTTTTTTCTGATTAAAGAGTTGTATTTACAGGTTTTTGAATAAAAGAAGAAAAAAAAATTCCCCCAATCATTGATTTGGGTGGGTGTGGCCAATTGGCTTGGGTGTTGGCCAAGACAAACTTTGGCCCAACCCACCCAAACTTGGCTATGTGCCAAGTTGCACTTGTCTATGTGCCATGCTGGCTTTGGGGGGTGCCATGGGGCTTTAGGGGGTGCCCAGCACACTTTACCAAAATTTTCTTAACTTGGGTGGGTGCCCAAAAAAAGTTTGAAATACCATATTTTTCACCCTGACTATCAACCACAAGCTGAATCCACTCATCTCCAAGCATCCAAGGGTGGCCAAGGATTTTGAAACCATTTGAAAAAACTTCCAGCTATCAACCCCAAACCAACAAATCAAACTTTGGTATGAGATTTTATACAATTCAACAACCATTGAAGGAAGCATCACCTCCCACCTCAGCCATATTGCTAGTGTTTTCATCAAACTGGGTTGACTTGGTGTTCAAGTGCCCAATTTGTGTGTCTCACTTGTTATGAAAGTACTGAAAACCTCAACACTAGGTTTGAAAAGAATGCAGATGCTACAAAGTGTGGTTCCATAGCTCAATTGTTTGTTTAATTCAATGGCCATGGAAAATGAATCCATCCTCACCTCCTTGTACACCAAACTCTCCTTCTACACCAAACTCTCCCACAGCACCTCTGCAAATAAAACTTACTCCATTTTGGCTGTGAAACAATACACATGGCCCAAGCACCAGCAACCACCACCAGCAAATACTGACACATCCAATTGTGCTTTTGGTACTCAAGCTGCACAGAAACAACCAACAGCAGCAGACATCCAAGCAGCACACATTTTTATTGCAAATGACAATTGAGCTTTACCAGACAAATTGTGTTGATGCCTTGGTGGCACATGTGTATATTTCAATTCCAGAGACCACTGAATGGTGATTTCCTGCTGCTTCAAATCAAAGCCCAACTTCCCCTTTCTGGAACTCTGGTTCCAAACCCAAACCCCTTGTACCAAGATTTTTTGAATGCAAGACCTGGGCCCAATACTCCCACCACCGGTGAGGCTTGCCCCAATCAACCAGTTGTGCAAGAGGTAGCTGGTCCAAAAACAGTTGTTATTGAATCTGGGGCAACCTCAATGGTAAGCATTCAATAAACTTCCTTCCTTTCTTTTGTCCTTTTCCCATCTCCTCTTGCCTTCAATTTAGCCAATCCTCATACCAAAATTCATGCAGTTGGCAGGGTGACAATTTGGCTATTGATGACCCAGTCGGGGGACCATGGGGCCCCTCTACTTAATGATATGTCATACTGTCTGCATGTAATGGGTACCCTGCTCTCCTTGGGGCACCTTGTTTATTCCAGTTATCAAACTTCCTTTTCCAACCTCAATCTCATCCTGACTTCCTCCACTCATTGTTTGGTCTTCACCTACCAGCAACAGAATTGGTTCCTTGACTTTTTTTCTTCTGTTTCCCAGCCCCTTTTTTCTCCTCCTGCTGTTTCCACTCCCCCTCCTGTTGTTTACTCCCTATCCACCCCCCTTCACCCCCTCTACCCCTATCCCCCCTTCCTTTTTTTTCCCTGCCATATTTCTACCACTGTGGCCTTGGTCATATCCTGGATGTCACCATAAAAGCCTATCTCTGCTCCAACTTACCCAAACTCAACCTCAAATCCTGGTCACCTTTCTTGTAAAAAGCCTGTCAATTAGCACAAAGTACCCACTGCTTGGACAACCGACTCAATTCAATCCCTAAAAACCAAGTGCTCAACCTGGTAGTCACTGATGTTCTTGGCCCCCTACCCCCAAATATACTGGGAAACCATTACCTCCTCACAATACACAATTAAATCTCTACATTAATCTTTTTTGACACCTTTTCAAACTGTTTGGAGGTTCCCACCCTCCTAACCCACACTGTCTTGTAACTGAAAAAAACAAAATTGACTGGTTAAGGCACCCATCCACATCTGATTTGATGGTGCAAATCAATATAAATCAAAATCACTCAGAAACATACTCAAATCAATTGGTTCTAAAATCATCTTTTCTTCTCCATAAAACCTTGAGAGAATTAGAAGGGAGAGAGGGACAATTGGATCTTGGGGGATATGGACTGACCCCTGTTGACTTACACCAGACTTTTGGATACCCTCTGGTCAATGGCATACCACCATGCATGTTAACTCCACAACCACCTCCCCAAACCCCCTTGGCACTTTGCTACGGTATAAACCCAGTACCTTTAGAGAATGGGAAAAGGGTTAACCCGTTGCTAGGGTATCCTAGTCAGCATATTCATTTCCCAGAATGCATTACATGGTGTCCTTACAGTATGTATTCCCCTTCACCTGTTTGGGTCCATTGGTTTTGCTCGTATTCCTAAAGAAAAATAGTTTGAGACTTTACAACTGCTTGGACAAAATATTTAGTTCTTCTTGGTTACCAAGATGATGGCCATGGATATTTTTTTTTCTTTTGGAAAAAACACACCCAAGGCTTGTTCAATACCAACGTAGCTGTCCTTCCCCACTTCCAACCAAAACCACTCATCTGTTCACCCACTGCCCTGAATGAACTCAAGCCTGCTATCTTCACTGTTGAACTGAGGCTGGGCTGCTTCCCAACCAACAAGATCTTTTCTGAGAAACACAACCAAGCTTACAAATTTCCCACTGTACATATGTACATACATACCAAACTGCAACTTGCCCCAGTCCATCACACACACAAACCCTGTCTGATGAACTCAGACAGGTCTGGGGCCCTTGATTGAAGAAGGAAATCAACCAGCTGTTTGAGATGGACGTCTGGGAAGCTGTTGAGCATGTTCCAACCAGGTATGGAAGTCATTGGTGCCAAGTATGTATTTTTGAACCTCAAGTGTAGCCTGGATGGCTGGTTCTATACCCTCAAGGCCAGATGTGTAGCAAAGGGATTTTTTCAATGCCTTGGTGTTGATTTCCATGAGAGATTTGCACCAATGGCACTGTTGTTTTCCCTGCAGCTTCTTCTGGTTTTAGAAAGAGATAGTTGTAGCATAACTTCACTCTCCCATCCCCAAAACCTTTGATGTCAAACCACTGATGCCCATCTAACCGGAACTATTTGGAAAGGTCATGTGTTTGAAGAGATTGCTCTAGAGTACTTGACAGGTGGCTTGATGCTTTTATTTTTACGTGGAAAATTGCATTAAGCATGGGCCACTTTGGATATGCAAAGTTTCAGGTTGGGAGAGTACAAAAATCATGGGGTTTACAGTGCCGCCCCATCAACTTCCTACAAGATTATTTAATAGTAACAAGTGAGAGGAAAAAAGAGAGTAGAGAGAAGAGAAAGAAGGAGAGGGACAGTCCCGGGAGGGGTAGTAGCAACAGAAATGTACAACTAGCATTGCGGGTGGAACAATTCCTGTATTGGGTGATTTGGGGGCCAAGACTTGTCAATCCTTGGGCTATTCAGGGGTGCTTTGTTTGGAGGCCTGGGCCTTCCTCTTCATCATTCAGGGAGGTGAAGCAACCTGAAAACCAAACATATGTCTCCAACATTGGCCAGGCCTTCAAACTTTTCAGGGCGGAGCTGATATCGCTCAGGTTGTGTTGAATTCTCTTCTTCCTTAGACTCCGCTTTAGGGCCATGCAATGGGGGGAGTAATCTGGGCAGAAATGAAAAAAATGAGTAACAGTTTTTTTTGATAGTTGCAATTGGGGCACACAGGCTCTGAAACTCTCCTTATTCAAAAAAGGTAGCCATTAAGTCCACAGCAGCCCAAGACCAGCTGGCTCAGCACTGAAGACACTTGTATGCCCATTTTAGGTATGCGGCTCCTTAATAAATGATTTGGCCTGATTGCCTTTCTCAGGATCAGCCTCCTGGTCTTGTTGAGATTGCTATAAAAGGTGAAGGGAAGCAAGTCGCCCAAGGTCACCGCCAAGTTTTTCCCCCTAACTCCCAAGTGACCTGGGTACCAGAAGATGTCAAGATGAGTGTCCAGAACTAAATACAATCACATAGTCATCAGTTCTTTGTATAAGTACTGTCCCGGCTTTGCTACCAGGGGGTTCATGATTCCATGGATGGCCCCCTTTTTGTCGGTGAATATGTTGAATTTGTTTAAACCTCTTGGGATTAGTTCTCCAATTATCTTGAAGGCTGACATTATCCAAATTATTTCACATTCATGATTGGAGTGAATCTTTTCTTGCCCTGTGGTAAAGAGGATAGAGTGGCCAGTATTGAGTAGCAACGCTGCCGCCCCTCCCCCTTCCTCCTCATGGAAGGATCCATCCGTGAAGATGAGGTCATTCTTCTTGTCCCCTTGTTTAATTATGGCCTTTTTTGCTCTGACAGCATCTTCCTTAGTCAAGCTCAGGTGGTGAAAGTGCATGGCTGGTGGTGGTGTGAGTTGTTTGGCTGACACTTGGATTGCAATTGTTTCTAAATTCTGGGCTACAAAAGATTTAAGGAGGTTCCTGCATATTGTCTTCCCAATTGCAGAGTTGTCTGGCTGTTCTGACTGTAATTGAGTTAGTAAATTGTTACGCACATCGGCCAATCCCCCAGATAATGTTAACTTTCTGGTGAAGAACAAGAAAGCAGCCTTCAGAATGGATTCCTGGATTGGTTGATGGGTACAATTGCGCTCCAGCCATTTCTGGTCAGTTGTTCTAAAAACCCCTTTGGTGAACTTGGCACAGGCTCTTTCCAAAAATTTTGCTAGCGCCCGTATGCGGGGAATATTCCTCACACAGGCCCAGGCATGTGTGGCATAAGTCATCCTAGCTAATAGCAGGGCCTCAAAAGGTTTTACCCTGTCACTCTCCATTAAGCCCCATTGCAAGTTGCCTATGCGACTTTATGCTCTGAGCATGGCTTGTCCTCTTGAGAGAATATTACTGATGTGTTGATGATATGATATTTTAGTGTCTATTGTGATTCCCAACCACTTGAAACTTACTGAAAACTTCAACAAAGTCTCACCAAAATGAAAACAAGCAGGGGCTGGTGTAGGGGAGCTTGCCTTGGATAAAGTCATGATCTGTGTTTTTGGCTTGTCAAACACCGCTGCATGTCTGCCGCCCCATTCCATTGAGCGTTCCGCTATGTGATTCATAAAATCCAGGGCTTGTTCCAGGGTCCTCCCAGCCGTTAAGTGAACTACATCATTGACATAACCTATAAGCACCACCTCCCTTTGGGATTCGTTGGATAGTTTCACACGACTACCCCACGTACTATAGGGCAATCTTATATAATTGTGAGCGCAAAGGAAAAGCTGAGTGCAAAGGAAAGTGCAAGGTAGCAAGGGCTAATTTCAAAGTGCAAACTTATGGCGGATTAACTTAACACACAGCAAGGGGGATGAATGTTCCAATGGGAGGGAACCAAACCCAAGCCCAATGTGATGACTGGATTTAGCAAATGCAAGAATGCATGGAATTAACTAACTGAGAAAACAATCCCCAGGCAAGCGGTGTAGCCTTTATAAGGTAATCTGAAACAACTAGATACAACCTGAGGGACGTTCAACTACAGTTTTGAGCAATGAGGCAATGAATGACATGAACAGAGTACAAAATGAAATAACAGTATGAACGTTTCCAAGGTCTTAGCGTAAGTGCAAGAAAATAGAGGACAAATTTATTGGAGTGTAACAGTTGAGACATGAAGGGGTGACGTCAGAAGAAATGCAAATATGAAGGTGTAGTTTATGCAGGGTAAGGGACTAGTCCATTTGCAAGCTATACCATTGAGGTGGCTTGACTAGCATGGGTGCAAACTAGCAAGAGCATTTGACCGGAAATGGGAACCCAAGGGTTATTGATACCCAGGGTGAAAAGGGGGAGCCCAAATGGATGGTTGACTGAGGTAGAGTTGACTGTGAGGCTTGCTAGCGGGTTCTGAGTCAGTTTCCAACGATGAAAGGTTTTTATGCAAGCCAGAGTTGGTAAGCAGAAGGCACCATTGATGTTGTGCTTCTAGTTTGTCACGCTTATGGACTGAGGTAGATGGTACTGAGGAAAAGGGTATGTCAAAGTGAGAGGAAAATAATCCTTAATCTCAAAGCGTGATAGTTGCCTGGGTATAAAGACGCAAGCTCCTGCAAGCGTTCAGACAATTTTCCCATTGATTCCAAAGTTGTTACAAATACTGTATACCCATTAACATTACTTCTTTGCTTTAAATAGATTTATAATTAATTATTTTTTCATTTTTATTCCGAAGTTGCAAAAACTGCATTTGACAAAACAAGCAATGCATCCCTAGTACATCCACACAAGGTATCCAAGGCAAGTTCAAAAAATTCCATTTGCGCAAGGTTGCTTTCACATTCCCTGTAAGTAGCAAGCCGGTTGTGGATGTCCCAGAAGCTTCCAGAAGGGAGGTGCAAAGTTGAAGGTCCGCGCCGCAAGTCAACTACCATATACTTCCAGTGCTGGAGATTGAGTTCTTAGGTATTTGGAACCCTGGTAAGTCAAGGCTTAGAGACTAACAATAAGTAAAAAATAAAAGGAAGGAAATGGAACTAATATAATCTTTGTTGCTCTAGTACTGCCAAAATTTTGGCAATATACCACAAATACACCTCCGCCACCGCCGCCATATACTGGTTCAATTGGGTTTGATTTGCAAAGTGAAGTGCAAGCCAAGGAAAGGCAGACAGTCAAAGAGGCAAGAGAAGAAGGAACAATGACTGAAAGGGAGGTCAAACAGGAGCAAAGGGAGGAAAATGAAGAGGCAGGAAACGGGATAGAAGGAAGGAGTGGAACGGAACAGGAGGTGGAGGAATGGAATGGAACGGAAAGAGATGAGATGGAGGGCTGAAATGAGGAGAACCGGGTTCAAGTCAAAGGGCCAATTGAAACTGATGCAAGGAAATTGACTGGCAATGTTGGGGAAGGTTCTTCAAGGGGCCAAAGGAAGAGAGCTCACAAGGAACTCATGGAGGAAGGTGGATGGAATACCCAACCAAAGAGAGTTTGGACTGCAAAGTGCAAGGAGATCTTCAAGAGACATCTGGTGACGCAAGTGATGATCTTGCAAAGGCTTTCTTTTTTGGTGGAAAATAAAGATTTTGAAGAGTTTAGGTCAATGGTAGAGGAATTGAATGAGAATTGGGAGGAAGCCAAGAGAGAAATAAAGGATAATTTGTAGAAATGTATTTTGTAATCTTATATATATATTTTTTTTATTATTTTTATTTTTTTTTAAGAAAAATAGGATTCTGATTTTAAAATAAAACGTCAAGGGATAAAATTATGAAAGAAAAAGGGGATATTTCTGAGAAAGGGAAAAGAAATAAAATAAGGAAATGAGATGAGATTAATGGGAAGGAATGGGATGGAAGTGTGGAATGGGATGGAAGTGTGGAATGGAATGGGAGCTAAAATTGACAAGGTTTGCAAGGGTAACTTGCATGGAAGTCTCAAACCAAATCAGGAGAGTTGCAAAGGTGATGGGCTGGTTCCCACAAGGTGCGATCTTTGTTGGACTGGAAGCCAGTCCATTCAACAAGGTATTGAAGCTTTCCTTTGCATAACCAGGAATCCAGGATATGGCTTAATTCCCACTCTAACTGATCTTGGACGCTGACCGGTTCAGGAGGAGGATGACTCTTGCCTGGGTATAGGACTCAAGCTGGCTCTAGGAGAGACACATTAAATAACGGGTGGATACCTTTCCATTATTCAGGTAAGGTGAGCTTAAAGGCATTAGGGGAGACAATTGATTTGAATTTGAAGGGGCTAAGCTTTCTTTCAGAGATTTTACAAGTTGGGCGAGTACTGCAAATATTGCAAGCATTGAGCCATACCCAATCTCCTACTGCAAAGGTTGGGTCCAAAGTGCAAAGTCAATCTGCTTGTTCCTTATAGCACTGTTTTTCTGCTTTGAGGTTGGTTCAAAGTTGCATTTGAAGGGATTGAATGTTATTAAGTTAATCAGTAGCAGGTTGAGAAGTTGCTACTTGAAGGGAAGAGAAAGTTGGATTTCTACCATAAATAGTCTGGAAGGGCAACTGTTTGGTGGAGGAATGAGTGGAGTTGTTGTAGGCAAATTTGGCTAATGGGAGCCATTGCTACCAGTTTTCCTGTTGGTAGAAGACGTACATTTGGAGATACTGTTTGAGGATCTGATTTACTGGCTTGGTTTGCCCATCCATTTCCGGGTGGTAAGCCGTTGATAAATTGAAAGTGATCTTCAAATGTTGGCACAGCAAGGTCCAGAAGCTAGAGACAAACAAAGATCCACAATCACTAATTATGTTATCAGGGAGACCATTCTTTGAGAATAAATATTCTATAAATAAATTAGCTAAGTCTTCAGAAGAGGTCGTCAAATTAATGCAAAGAAATAGGGCCATATTTGACAAGCAATCTACTACTACTAAAATAGCATCATAACCACTAGAAATAGGTAATTGCAAAATGAACTCCATAGAAAGCAAGTGCCAAGGAATTGGTGGGATTGGAAGTGGCTGGAGCAGCCCATACTTCCAATTTTTCAAGGACTTGTTCCAATTGCAGTCATAGCATGCGTTAACATAGTCTTTTACTTCATTGGTAATACCAGGCCAATAGAAGTATTGTGCAATCAATTGGTAGGTTTTATCCTGCCCATAATGACCAGCAAGCGGAGAATCATGCCTTGACTTGAAGATATCTAACTTAATGCAAGGATTATCTGGTACTACTATACAATTTTTATAAACTAAATAATCATTTTTGTCAATACTATAATCACTATCTAATAAGTTTGCTACACTTGAGGTTGTTGAGTTTAGCGTTTCATAGTTCAGAAGCTAGATCTCAAAGTTGATTGATGTGTTGGAATTTTTGTCCTCTGTTAATTTGCCTGAACCTTGAGTGATACTTCTGCAGTTGTCACCCAAGTTGTGCGGACTCCAAGGCTCGCTATTCAATATATTTATTCATTGTTGTTTCTCATATTTTCAACCACTTTCCAGCCCATCTTGTACTTAGACTACTTAAGCTGACATGTTCTCAAGTAAATGAAAAATCATCTGTTCTGTCTTACTTTGAACCGGAGTGCCCCTCTCTTGACTCCCTAGATCCGTTCCTCTTGATGTTACAAAGACTTCATACCATCCTCTTCAACCATCTCACCAAGACATCTAACTCAAACTTTTACATGATTATCAAACTGAGTTTGGAAGACTGGGTTGAGGAAAGTGTCCAAACATTTTCAGGGTTGTTGTTGGCAAAGGTGCTCCCCCCTCCTGGGTAAACGTCTTCCTGATGTGACAAAGCATCAAGGACTACTGCGTGTTTCCCAGGAAGGTACGTGATTGTAAAGTTTAACTTGGAGAGATATTGGGCCCAATGTGCCTTTCTGCGTGTAAGGACTTTTGAGCTCATCAAATATTTCAAAGAATTGTGATCAGTTAAGACCTCAAAAGGTTCCATAAGACTCAAAAGGTATGAACGCCACTTTTTCAAGCAATAAACAATTGCAAGAAGTTCCTTGTCATTGATCTTGTAATTAAGCTCTGCAGCAAGCAATTTGCAAGACTCAAAAGCTACAGGATGAAAGAGAGAAGAAGAGGAGGAAAACTGCAAAATTACTCCTGCAATTGCATATTTGCTTGCATCTGTTTCTACAATAGTGCAAGCTAGCTCATTGAAGTGAGCAAGTATCAGAGCAGTGGTAAATGCTTTTTACAGAGCTTTGAACTCCAAATCAGCTTGTTCTGTAAAAACAAAATGAGAGTCTTTTTGAAGATGTTTAGTAAGGTTCACAGTTTTCTTGGCATAATGCTCAATAAACCTTCTGTAAAAATTACTGAAACCAAGGAAAACTTGAAGGGATTTAACAGAGGAAGGTGGGGGCCAGTCCAATATGTGCTGGCTCTTGGCTGGATCCATCAATAGTCCCTGCTGCAAGACTATGACACCTAAAAATTGAAGAGAAGGAGTATGAAATTTGCACTTAGAGGCTTTTGCAAACAGGTCATTCTTGCAAAGTTGCTGCAGCACCTCTTGCACATGTGTGATGTGATCCTCAAGAGTTTTCAAGTAGACTAGTATATTGTCAAGATAAACCACAAGATATTTTTCTACAAGGTCAGAAAAAATGTCATTCAAAAAATTTTTAAAAGTGGAAGGAGCATTGCAGAGGCCAAAAGGCATGACGTTATACTCATAACTGCCAAACTGTGTTCTCATTGCGGTCAAATACTCATGACCTTTTGCAATGCAAACTAGGTTATAGGCGCCTTGAAGGTCTAACTTTGAGAAATAAGCAGCTCCATGGAAGAGAGTGAGGAGGTGTGACATATTTGGTACTGGGTAGGCATTCTTCCAGGTTACCTGTTTCAGTTTGCTAAAGTCAACACAAAGTCAAAGTCTGCCATCTTTCTTTGGAACAAATAAGACAGGTGAACCGGTGTTTGAATCACTTGGTTGAATAAATCCTTTTGATACATTTTCCGCAATGTATTCTTGAAGAGCGGTTGATTCCTACTTTGAGAGAGAGTAGACTGGTCCAGGTGCGGGTGGTGGGCCAGTAAGTTCAATCTTATGATTGCAAGAACAGAATGGATGAAGTTTATCTGCCTTTACAGCTGAAAAGACGTCAGCAAAGTCATGATAAACCAAAGGTAAAGAATCTCAAATGATTTCTAAAACTTCAATCTTGTCACCTTTGAGCACAGGATTCAAAGTGCTTGCATGATACAAGAGGATTAGGGAGCTCAAAATACACCGTTTGGTTGGTGCCTGTTTCTCTTCAAAGAAACAAGGAAGAGGTAAGTTGGAAAAATAAGCAATAACTCCTAAATCTGAAGAGGGAACTTGGGAATGAAGGTCAGGATATTGCAAATCTCCTGGCGGAAAAGTGTCATCCAACTGAATGACAGTGTCAGGTAGGCTGTTTAATTCCTGTTTGACAGAAGGGTTAGTTTCCTGGGGTTTCAAGGTTTGAAGTTTAATTACTCCTTCTTGCCAATTCACATCTGGATTCCAGTGGACTAGGAAATCATGGCCTAGAATGGTATCATCCATTCAGGGAATATCCAAGACAAATAAATCCCATTCAAAGCAGGGGAAATTAGAAAATGCAAAGGTCCATTTGGCCTTTTGGGAAACCCAATGAGATGGCTCAGTTGCACTACTTACTAAATAGATAGGGAATCTATCTATCTTGGAATGCGTAAGATTTTTGGAAGTGGCAAAAGATTCACTTATAAAAGAAACATTAGCGCCAGAATCAAGTAAAACTTGATAAGGGGAGTTGTTGGAATGGAAAAGGAAAAATCTCAAACTTGGAGCACCTAGTGACTCACAAGTGCAAAGATTGATTTGCTGTGGTTTAGATAATGTGTAGCCTTCCTTGCAAGTTTCAGTAAAACTACAAGCTTATTTTTTGACTGTTTAGCTGCTTTGCGCGCTAGCTTCTTTGCACAACTATTGACATCATTTTTAACTCCACAATACATAAATAACCCATTCTTTTCCCTCATTAACCATTCCTCATTCCAGAGCATCCCAGTTTCTTTTTCCAGGAACTTTGGAGTCTTGATGATGGGATTTCCTTTTGGGTTGGAGTGCAAGGTTGGATTTGGTCTGGATTGCTTTGGATTCTTTAAAGATTGTTTTGAGGAGTTGTCCGCCTTTGGGGCCAAAGTTGATGGTCCATGGTTGTTTTGTCAAGAGCCATTCTTGTTGTGATAACCATTATCAAGCTCAATCACCCTGTCAATTAACTGCTGAAGGGAGGTTTTCTTATGTCCCCCAACTGCAAGTTGTTCAATTAGGCATGCTGGTAAACCTTTTTGAAAATGAAATAGAAGGGCTGCCTTGTTCCATTGGATGCAATACTGCAGAGTTAAAAAATTTTAAATATAAAAGGAGGCTCTACTATTTTCCTTCATGACTAGATTATTGAGTTTGTATTCAGCGTTTGAAACTTCATTAGGGTTGCCAAACAGGGTGAACAGCTGTTGCTCAAACTTGTCCAAATTTTTGAGAATACAAGTGGGACTAGTATTATCTAATAGTTTGAGGTAGGGTTCAAACCACTGTGGGGCTCTTCAACCAAGGAAGGAAGATGCATACATAACTCTAGGTCTATCAGTAGGGGAATTGTGAGGATTGTTTGAGAAGATAATTTTTCAGGACTGTAGGTAGGATCTAAGCTTATGAGGGGTTCCCTGGTAAAATGATTAGGCTGCTTCATTCCCAGGGTGTCAGCCTGCTGTATGCCAAGACCCTTGCTATCCTTTAGCTACCAGAGGTGATAGAATAAATAATAAATATATTATTTAATAAAGGCAGCAAAAATCCGTAAAATATTTGGATAAAGCTTATTGCAAGGTTAATTGGTTTGGTTATGGTTTATTGTTATAAATCAATATAGATAAATTGATTATTGAATATTTTTATAGAGGGGCCACAATTATATTGGGGATCTTTAACACCTCTCTTCAGGGAATTCAGTATGAAAACACATAGGCCTGGTTACTTTGGGCCCTTTAGTTAAAAGGATATTTTGCCCAAAGATAATATGTATATAAAATACACAGTGGAGTGGCAGGGCTTTGTAACCAAGCTGCCACAAAAGAGAAAGGATAATAAGACTCACTGGTATATTATTGAATCCTTAGGGTATCTGTTTGGGATGTGCACTGATGGTTTAAACCTGTATACTGGGGTTATAATGTTGTTCAGCAGTTTAAATTGATAAAAGAGGGTTGAGGATGGATATTATTAATCAGACTAAAGCCATAAATCACTTACTTATCTCTTATAAGTATTTGATTACCTTGGCACGGTGTCTGGGTATAAATATAACTGGTTCTCTTGGTATCAATATCCTCTAAAGAGCTCTTTATTTATAGCTTTTGGAGTCCCAATATTGTCCTTCTGAGGGGTACAGGGGCTCAAAGGGACGGACACTGGGGCTAGCAGGGTAACCAGTGGTAGCCTGTCATGTTTTCCTGTTTCTGTAACACGGGTAGCATCTAATTCCACAGGGTATGGGAATTATTCTACTTTATAATTGATGTTTGGACGTGTGTTTAACACTAATCTGTCCTTTTTATTTATTATTTAATTAATTATCCTTAGTAAATGTTCCCAGTAAGTTAATAATTATTTTAATAGACATTCCTTTGGATATTCCAATGTCAGGTGAGTTCTCATTATGTATTAAATATTTGGAGTAAAGTCATGATATTTATTTTACTCCTTATTTTCAAAATTCAGTTGATTTACTAAAATAATTACTTAAAAATGTAATTCATGGGTATTCATGTGATATTTTTACATCATAATTTTTTTTTAGTATGTCACAAAAATTTTGATGTCTGGAAATTTTCATAATAGTATATTAAAGTATTTTAATATATTTTTTGAAGTAGTCATTATCTTATTTTTGAAATTTTTGGTACTTTGAATTATATTTAATAAAAAATACGTATAAATATTATTTAAGTATTTTTATATAATTTTATGTATTTTGAGACTATCCACTATCCATGGGAAAATTTATTACATATGTAGAATGTTCCCGTGTAGGTTGTAGCATGTTTACGCGGTACCTAGGTTTCTCAGGCTGTGTCACGCTTTGCACTTAAGGATTATTGTCTTCACCACTTTGACATGTCCTCTCCTCAGTACCATCTACCTCAGTCTAAAAGCGTGACACAAATAAAAGCACAACATCAATGGTGCAATCCGCTATTTCCTCTGGCTCGTGCTGACCTTCCAATCTTGGCAACCAACTCAATATATACTTGCGAACTTCGCGGTTAACTCCATACCGGTCGGCCATCCATTATGAGATCCAATCTCCTTCCCTGGCCAATCAACAGCCTCAGACTTCCATCTTTGTTCATTCATTGTTTGTTAGTTCGCATCTACGTCTAACAAAGCCATCACTACTGTATAGTTTGCAATTGAACTAGTCCCTACCCTGCGTACACTATTACCTCTCATTTGCATTACCTTCAATGTCACTTGCTCCTATCCCAATTCGTCATGCAATTGTACGCTCAGATTCTATTGTCTCACACTTAAGCTAAGACCTTGGATCTATACCACTGCTTCATTTCCTATTCCGTTCCTGTCATTCATTGCCTCACCGCTTCACCTGTAGTTAGCTCATCACCAGGTTGTATCTAGTCACTTCAGATTACCTTATAAGGGCTATCCCCTTGCCTGATGATTGTCTCCTCAGTTAGTTAATTTCATACGTTCTCGCATTTTGCTGCAGCCTAGTTATCACATTGGACTCAGGTTGAGTTTCCTTCTTTGGAACACATTCCATTCATCTTGCCGTTTGTTGAGTGGCATAACCAAGTTTGCACTTTGCAACTGGGTCTCGCTATTTGCACTTGCCCTCGCACTTGGTATTCCTTTGCGCTCACGATCATCTAAGAATTGCCCTATAGTACGTGGGGTGGTCGTGTGACAGTAAATTAACTAACTCAACTCATCTATTGTAGCCTGCCAACCTATAGTAGACTTCTTCTTTTTCAATGTCACGTACTTGCTCAACCGGGAACGCTTCCCTTGCCCCTTACAATGATGAGATCCATTGGGTAGGGAGAACCAGCGCTCCTTGGGTCCCACAACCCTTAGATCCAGTTCCTCCTTCCAAATCGCCATCTGTGGAACCTCTCAAAGATCCTTGAGCTCCTCCACGGGATGCTCCAACGGACCCTCTTGCGGAATTTGCAGACTCCGACCATTCTTCCAATGAAACCTTGACTCATGGTAGACCAGGGGTTTGCACTACTTCTCTCAAGCCCAATGCTCCAACCCTGCTTTTGACATTGATCCAGGCCCTCACTCATGGTGCCCAGCAATCTAGTCCAAGCACTCCTAGTTTTTGCACTCCGGGCATGAAACAACCCAATAAATTTACAGGAGAACACCCTCATAAGCTTAGATCCTACCTACAGTCTTGTAAAATCATCTTTTCAAACGACTCCAACAATTTCCCTTCCGATAGACATAAAGTTATGTATGCTTTGTCCTTCTTAGGAGGTAGAGCCTTGCAGTGGTTCAAACCGTACCTCAAACTTTTGTCCAACAACAGTCCCACTTGTATTCTCAACAACTGGGACAAGTTCAAGCAACAATTGTTCACCCTGTTTGGCAATCCCAATGAAGTTTGAAAGGCCAAATACAAACTTAATAGTTTAGTTATGAAGGAGAATAGTAGAGCTTCTGTTTATATTTCTAATTTTTAAACCTTGCAGTCTTGCATCCAGTGGAAAAAGGCCGCTCTTCTATTCCATTTCCAAAAGGTTTTACCGGCACGCTTAATCAAACAGCTTGCAGTTGGGGGTCATAAGACAACCTTGCTTCAGCAGCTAATTGATTGAGTGATTGAGCTTGATAATGGCTATCATGACAAGAATTGCTCTTGGCGAATTGACCATGGACCATCCACCTTGGCTCCAAGGGTGGACAACTCCTCAAAGCAAAACACGAGGAACCCAAAACCATCCAAACCAACCCCAACTTTGAACTCCAACTCAAAAGGGAAAGCCGTTGCCGAAACTCCAAAGTTCTTGGACAAGGAAACCGGGATGCTTCAAAGTGAGGAATGGCTGCAAAGGGAAAAGAACGGGCTGTGGAGGTAAACATGATGTTGACAGCTGTGCAAAGCGGTTAGCGCTTGAAGCGGCTAAGCAGTCAAAAAATTAGCTTGTAGTTTTTCTGATACTTGCAAGGAAAACTACACATTATCTAAATCACCGCAAGTAAATCTTTGCACTTGCAAGTCACTAGGTGCTCTGAGTTTGAGATTTATCCTATTTCATTCTGAAAACACTCCTTATCAAGTATTACTTGATTCCGGCACTAATGTTTCCTTCATCAGTGAATATTTTGCCACTTCGAAAAATCTTACGCATTCCAAGATAGATAAATTGCCTATCTATCTAGTAAGTAGTGCGACTGAACCGTCTTATTGGGTTTCCCAAAAGGCAAAATGGACCTTGGCATTTTCCAATTTCCCCAGCTTTGAATGGGATTTATTTGTCTTGGCTATACCCGGAATGGATGATACCATTCTAGGCCATGATTTCCTAGTTTACTGGAATCCGGATGTGAATTGGCAAGAAGGAGTAATTAACCTTTGAACCTCGCACCCCCAGAACGCTAACCTTTCCATCAATCAGGAATTAAACAGCCTACCTGACACTGTCATTGAGTTGGATGACACTTTTCCGCCAGGAGATTTGCAATATCCTGACCTTCATTCTCAAATTCCCTCTTCAGATTTAGGAGTTATCGCTTACCTATCCAGCTTACCTCTTTCCTGTTCCTTTGAATAGAAACAGACACCAACCAAAAGGTGTATTTTGAGCTCCCTAATCCTCTTGCACCATGCGAGCACCTCAAACCCGGTGCTCAAAGATGAAAAGATTGAATATTTAGAAATCATTTGAGAGTCTTTACCTTTGGTTAATCATGACTTTGCTGACGTCTTTTCAGCTGCAAAAGCAGATAAACTGCCTCAATCCCGTCCTTACAATCACAAGATCAAACTTACTGGCCCACCTCCGGCACCAGGACCAGTTTACTCTCTCTCGACGCAAGAATCAATTGCGCTTCAAGACTACATTGCGGAAAATGTAGCAAAAGGATTTCTTCGACCAAGCGATTTGAACACCGGTTCCCCTGTCCTATTTGTACCAAAAAAGGACGGTGGACTTTTCCTTTGTGTTGACTACAGGAAACTGAACCAGGTAACCCGGAAGAATGCCTATCCAGTACCGCCTATGTCACATCTCCTTACCCTCTTCCATGGAGCTACTTATTTCTAGAAGTTAGACCTTCGAGGTGCCTATAACCTAATTTGCATTAAGGAAGGTCATGATTATTTGACTGCAATGAGAACCCGGTTTGGCAGTTATGAGTATAACGTCATGCCTTTTGGCCTCTGCAACGCTCCTTCCACTTTTCAACATTTTGTCAACAACATTTTCTCGAATCTCGTAGGTAAATACCTCGTGGTATATCTTGATGATATACTAGTCTACTCAAGAAACCTCAAATATCACATTGCACATGTGCAAGAGGTGCTACAGCAACTTCGCAAGAATGACCTGTTTTCAAAAGCCTCTAAGTGTGAGTTCCATTCCTCTTCTCTTCATTTTCTAGGTGTCCTAGTCTTGCAGCAAGGGCTATTGATGGACCCAGCCAAGAGTGAACGCATATTGGACTGGCCCCCACCTTCTTTGGTTAAATCTCTTCAAGTTTTCCTTGGTTTCAGTAATTTCTATAGAAGGTTTATTGCGCGTTATGCCAAAAAAACCATGAATCTTACTAACATTCTTCAAAAAGACACTCCTTTTATTTTTACCAAAAAAGCTTCTTTGGAGTTTGAAGCTCTGAAGAAAGCGTTCACCACTGCTCTGATACTTGCTCACTTCAACAAGCTAGCTCGCACTATTGTCAAAACAGATGCAAGCAACTATGCAATCACAGGAGTCATCTTGCAGTTTTCTTCTTCCACTTCTCTCTTTCACCCCGTAGCTTTTGAGTCTTGCAAATTGCTTGCTGCAGAGCTTAACTATGAGATTCATGACAAGGAACTTCTTTCAATTGTTTATTGCTTGAAGAAATGGTGTTCATACCTTTTGAGTCTTAGGGAATCCTTTGAGGTTTTAACTTATCATAATTCTTTGAAGTATTTCATGAGTTCAAAAGTCCTCACACGTAGACAGGCACGTTGGGCCGGATACCTCTCCAAGTTCCACTTTACGATCACGTACCGTCCTGGGAAACAAGCCGTAGTTCCTGATGCTTTATCAAGTCAGGACAACGTTTACCCAGGGGGGGGAGAACCTTTGCCAAAAACAACCCTGAAAACGTTAGGACACTCTTCTCAACCCAATCTGCCCAACTCAGTTTGATCATTGCTTGCTTACAAGATTTGGCTTCCGAACTCCAACAAGCTCAAAGCGACAACCCCAAGTGCATTGAACTTTACAAAAGTGCAAACTTATTAGATAGTAGTTACAGTATAGATGATAATGACTTTTTAGTTTATGATAATCGTATAGTAGTACCAGATAATTCTTGCATTAAGTCAGATATCTTCTAGTAACGGCATGATTCTCCACTTGCTGGTCATTATGGGCAGGATAAAACCTACCAATTGATTGCACAAGACTTCTACTGGCCTGGTATGACCAAAGAAGTAAAAGACTATGTTAGCGCATGCTATGATTGCAATCGTAACAAGTCCTCAAAACACGGGAGGTATGGGCTGCTCCAGCCACTTCCAATTCCGCCTTGTCCTTGGCACTCGCTGTCTATGGATTTCATCTCTTAATTACCTTCTTCTAGTGGATATGATGCTATTCTAGTAATAGTAGATTGCTTCTCAAAGATGTCTTTCTTTTTATGCAGTAATGTGACGGCCTCTTCAGAAGACTTGGCTAACTTGTTCATAGAATATGTATTTTCAAAACATGGCCTCCCTGATAATATAGTTAGTGATTGTGGATCTCTGTTTGTCTCAAGCTTCTGGACCTTGCTATGCCAACATTTGAAGATCACTTGCAATTTATCAATGGCTTACCACCTGGAAACAGATGGGCAAACCAAGCAAGTTAATCAGATCCTTAAACAATATCTTTGAATGTATGTTGCCTATCAACAAGATGACTGGTTGCAATGGCTCCCACTAGCCAAATTGGCCTACAACAACTCCACTCATTCCTCCACCAAACAGTCGCCCTTCCAAACTCTTTATGGTAGAAACCCAACTTTCTCTTCCCTTCACGTAGCACCTTCTCAACCTGCTACCAATTACCTTGAACAAATTCAATCCCTTCAATGGCAACTTTGAACCAACCTCAAAGAAGCAAACCAGCGCTATAAGGAGCAAGCAGACCGATCTCGCACTTTGGCTCCAACCTTTGCAGTAGGAGATCAAGTATGGCTCAATGCTCGCAACATTTGCAGCACTTGCCCAACTCGCAAACTCTCTGAAAGAAAGCTTGGCCCCTTTAAAGTAGAATCAGCCATCTCCCCTAACACCTTTAAACTTACTTTACCTGAGAAATGGCAAGGTATCCACCCAGTCTTTCATGTGTCTCTCCTAGAGCCAGCTCAAGTCCTATACCCGGGCAAGACTCATCCCCTTCATGAACCGGTCACTGTCCTCAATCATCAAGAGTGGGAAGGAAGCTGTATTCTGGATTCCAGGTTACGCAAAGGAAAACTTCAATACCTCGTTGAATGGTCTGGCTTCCAGTCCGACAAAGATTGCACCTCGTGGGAACCAGCCCATCACCTTTGCAATTCACCCAATCTGATTCAAGAATTCCATGCAAGCTACCCTTGCAAACCTTGGCAATCATGATTCTTTCCCATCCAATTCCATTCCACATTTCATCCCATCCAATCCCATTCCATTCCACTCCACATTTCATCCCATCCAATCCCATTCCATTCCACTCCACATTTCATCCCATCCAATCCCATTTCATTCCATTCCACATTTATCTTACTCAATCACATTCCATTCAATATTCCATCCCATTAAAACCCATCTTATTTCACCATCATTTCATCAGTTAATTCCTCCATCTCACTGTGTTATTCTTTTCTCATTTTCCTTTCATTTCCACTTATTATTAAAAAAAAAAATAATAATAATAATATTTCTATTTTTAATAATAAATAAAATATATATATATATATATATATATATTAAATTACAAAGTTTCTTTTATTTCTTTTTCCGCATCCTCCCAATTTGCCGTCAATTCCGCAACCATGGACCAAAAGGTATCAAGGTCTTCATCGTTGATCAATGCGGACATTCTTTGAAGTACCAGCACTTCCGTTACGATGTGCCTCTCGAAAATCTCCTCGCATCTCGCAACCCAAGCTCGCTTTGGCCAAGCATTCCATCTGCCTTCCTCCAAGAGCTCTTCATACGCTCTCTTCCTTTGGCCACCCAACGTGCCTTCTCTGATATTGTCCGTCAGGCGCCTTGCATCCGTTTTGACCGGCAATACACTTCGCACCAGATCCGCTTTGCCTTGGCCCTCCATCCCTTCCATCCCAGCCACTTCATCCCTTCCATCTCCTTCATTACCTTCTTCTAATTCACCCGCTCCATCTTTGTTCTCTCCACTTCTGTTTCCTCCATTTCCCGCTTCTCTTTCCGCTGCGTTTTCTTCCCCCTCCCTCGCTTCCTTGGTTATAACTCCTACCGGTTCCGCACTGGACACCTTGCCTCACACCTCGGCATTCATCTGGGGCCCCGGGATTTCAGTTGGCGGTCCCCAGTAAGGTGGTGGTGGTGGTGGTGTGTTGGTAGTATATCTTTGAAAACAGGGCAACACTAGCAAAAAAGCAAACAATTAGTTACTATTTCAAGTTCATTAGTTATTCCTGATTAGTACTCACCAGGAACTCGCGTCCCCAAGTATTTGATCTCCGGCAATGGTGTTATCTTGTAATTAACCCTCGGCGCGGACCTATGACTTCGCATCTCCCTTGATGATTCCAAAGGACCCTTGACAGTTGACTCGACATTTATAGGAAAGTTGCACGCCACCTTGCGAAGGCAACATTGCTTGCATTTGCCTTGGAGGCCTCGGACGGCAGTACTGGGAATACATCGCTTGTTGCGGCAAATACAGTTTTTGCAACGGCGGGATGAAGATGACAACATTCTTACAAAATTTAAAAATCTATTGGGTAATAAATTAATTAACTTATAAGGGTATACAGTGATAATTAAACAACTTGAAATCAATGGGAAAATTTACCTGAACGCTCGCAGGAGCTCGCGTCTTTATACCCGGGCAACTGTCACGCTTTGCACTTAAGGATTATTGTCTTCACCACTTTGACATGTCCTCTCCTCAGTACCATCTACCTCAGTCTAAAAGCGTGAAACAAATAAAAGCACAACATCAATGGTGAAATCCGCTATTTCCTCTGGCTCGTGCTGACCTTCCAATCTTGGTGACCAACTCAGTATATACTTGCGAACTTTGCGGTTAACTCCATACTGGTCGGCCATCCATTATGAGATCCAATCTCCTTCCCTGGCCAATCAACAGCCTTGGACTTCCATCTTTGGTCATGCATTGTTTGTTAGTTTGCATCTACGTCTAACCAAGCCATCACTACTGTATAGTTCGCAATTGGACTAGTCCCTACCCTGCGTACACTATTACCTCTCATTTGCATTACCTTCAACGTCACTTGCTCCTATCCCAATTCGTCATGCAATTTTATGCTCAGATTCTATTGTCTTGCACTTACGCTAAGACCTCGGATCTATACCACTGCTTCATTTCCTATTCCGTTCCTGACATTCATTGCCTCACTGCTTTACCTGTAGTTAGCTCATCACCAGGTTGTATCTAGTCACTTCAGATTACCTTATAAGGGCTATCCCCTTGCCTGATGATTGTCTCCTCAGTTAGTTAATTTCATATGTTCTCGCATTTTGCTGCAACCTAGTTATCACATTGGACTCAGGTTGAGTTTCCTTCTTTGGAACACATTCCATTCATCTTGCCGTTTGTTGAGTGGCATAACCAAGTTTGCACTTTGCAACTGGGTCTTGCTATTTGCACTTGCCCTTGCACTTGGTATTCCTTTGCGCTCACAATCATCTAAGAATTGCCCTATAGTACGTGGGGTGGTTGTGTGACAGGCTGCCTGTCACTTTTTCAACCCGTAGTCCCGCGGCTGCATACTTGTCAGAGGCCTGGGGCTTCGTACACAACTTTAAAAGAGTGACAGAGCTGTAGCTCAGCCGCGCGTGGGTGCATTGGCTGCTGCGGCTGCGTGTGGGAATTGTGACAGAACACATTTCTGTCTGTAACTCCTAAAATATACACAACACCTTGATTCTGACTGAATTTTAGGTGTGAAACCTATACGTGAAAATACATGTGAAATATTTAATTGGCCAAAAAGTTCAATAGTGGCGCCATGGTATTTTGGTCTTTCTTTTCCTTAATTATTTAAAAATATAAGGAGTTGGATTTCAAGGGTGGGGTCAGTGAGTGACCCTACCTAATTTTGGGTGGAGAATTCATTTTTGCAATGATATTTATGGTTTTCCTTATCATTCTTAGGTTACTTTTATTATTATTATTTTTATGTTCTTTCTGTTACTTTTGCAGCTTGCTCTGCAATAGTAGCAAGCTGACATTCCCCCACTCCAAGATATGGCCATATCTGAAAAAAATCTGGAGCATGTTGGGAAAAAATCAATTCCATGTGTGTTTCAGTTCCTTTTTCTGGCTCTGTAGTTTCTAAGATGTATTGGTCCATCAGGTATATTATTCTCTGGTAACAATTCATCTTTTTCTGCAGATTCTCCTTTGTATCTTACTAAGTATAGTCTAACATCTTTTCCTTGCACTCTCTCTTCCTTGTCTCTCAATATCCTGCTGACTTTCCCTTTTTCTTTCACAGGGTCAGGTTCTATTGGGATTATTGCTGGAGGGAGGTTGCTACCTGCTCTTGGTTGAAAGTGTTTTACTAGGCTAACAGGAACTACTGGGTGTTTTCTTGATAATTCTTCACTCAAGATTACTTCTACAGCATTTTTGCAATGCATATTTTTTGATAACAAATAGTCCAACAAAGACTGGTTTCAGCTTTCTGTCACCTGCTAGATTGTTGAAGTTGGTAGTTTATATCAAGATCTGATCTCCTATTTTAAAGTCAGGTTCCCTATGGGATTTGTCCCATCTTTTTTTGTTGTGTTCTACTGCTTCTTCTACACACTTTTGAGCATGATTATTTTCCAGATCTATCATTTTCTTAAAGTCAAGAGATTTTGGATGAATGGTGGCTAAGGTATAGTTTAAGTTATTTCTAGGGAGCTTTGGAATCCATCCTCTTTCTAGTATGTAAGGGGCTTCTTTGGTAGTAGAATGTTTACTGCGGTTATAAGCTATCTCTAGAGCTGGGAGTAGGCTTACCCAATCATGGCAATAACCATCTGAGTTTTGTATTCTAGACCAACGCTACAGAAACTTCTTAACATATCTTCTAGGGTCTTTATCATTCTTTCAGCTAATCCATCATTTTGGGGATGGTATGCTGTAGAAAATGCTAGAGTAGTACCCAGTATATCATGTAGATTCCTCCAAAACTCAGAGGTGAATTTGGGTTCTCTGTCACTGATTTTAATTGTGGGTATAGCAACATCAGCTATACTCCTATTCCAAAATAGTAGATCTAAATCCATAGCACTATTTTCTTTGTGGTTAGGTAAGAATTTTGACTTCTTAGAGTATCTGTCAACTATAACCAGGACAGAGTTATATGAATGAGTACCTCCAGGGGGGAGGCCAGTGACAAAATCCATATTAATGATTTTCCGTCTATTTTTGGGTTCAGAGATCTTTTGTAAGAGTCCAAACCTTTTTCCAGTAGTTTTATTAGATCTTTGGCAAGTCTCACAGCTAGTAAAATATTTAATAGTGATTTCTTTCCAGTCTATCCACCAAGCAGTTTGTTTTACTTTTTCCAAGGTTCTTTTGGTGGATAGATGCCCTGATGAACAGTTGTCATGGAATTCCTGTAGTATGTGTTGTATATGTTCTTTGTTGCTTAGGACTAATACACTGGAATGTTGGTGTCTGTAGTAAAGGAGACCGTCCCAAAAGGTAAACCTACCTTCTTTATAGGGTTTAAGTAATGAAGCAGGTAAACTATTTATCAGAGCTGCTTCTGGGGATTCACATTTCATAATGGTAATCAGCAGCTTGATTTCAGGGGAGTAGTTGTCCCTCACTAGATTGAATAAAGCAGTATCTAATTCACATAAGTGGATCCCCATGATTGGAGCATTTAATGCAAAAAGATTGATGTTCAAGATAGGAAAGATATCTTGATCCTCAGGGTCATATGCTGGATTGCTAGAGTCATTAGGCAAAGCATTCCTACTTATCCTATCAGCATTCTGATTTTTAGCTCCAGCTTTATGCACTATAGTCATCTGACCTCTATACTGTTGTATAGCAATTTGCCACCTGAGCATATGTCTGCTGGAAGTTTTCATGTTCATGAGAGTTCTTACAGCATTACAGTCTGTGATCACTTGGAAAGTGGTGCCTTCTAATCAATAGTGTAGCTTTTCTAAAGCCCATACTAGAGCCAAGCATTCCAACTGACTGGCTCCATATCTCTTTTCTGTATCTTTGATCTGTCTAGATATGAAGAGTGCTGGTTTCTCCACTGGTTTGTCTTCTTCTATTCTTTCTTGATGTAGAGCAGTTCCTAACCCTTCCATACAGGCATCAATGTACAGTTTAAAGGGCTTGGAGTAATCTTGTTGAATGAGTAAAGTAGTAGAGGTCATAGCTATTTTTATTTCCTCATAGTTTTTCAATCTCTCATGTGTCATTTCAAATAGAGTGTTATTGTTGCATATTTTGTACAGACTTTTAGTTAGCATAGCAAACTTTGGTATGTTTTGTCTGTAGTAACTGCAAAAACTAATGAAAGACATTAACTCTGTTTTATTTTGAGGCATGGGTCTGTTCATGACATCAGCTATCTTATTTTGATCAGCAGCTAGAGTTAGACCAGAGACTATATGCCCCAGGGCTTTCAATTCTCCATATCCAAAGTTTCATTTCTTCATGGATAATTTTAATCCTGCTTTGGAGATAGTTTGGAGTACTAATCTTATTTGGTTGATATGAGTATCCCAATCATCAGAATATATGATAAAATCATCTATATATACCATCATCCATCCTTTTCTGATGTATGTACCTAGAACTGTATCCATTGTTCTCTGGAAGTGTGATGGGGCATTCTTTATACCAAAGGGCATCCTAAGATATTCATATATTCCCAAATGAAAGATTATTCTCATGAAATTTCTGCTTTCAGGGCTTATAGGTATCTGGTGGAAACATTCAAGCATATCCATAGTAGTGATTTATTTGGCCTTGGACAAGTTATGTAGAGCATGATCAATCCGGGGTATAGGATAATAATCTTCCTGAGTATAATTATTGAGCCTTCTGAAGTCTCCTACCATTCTTGACTTGTCATTATGCCAAGCTTTGATTACAGGTGTGGTCACATCTACCTGCTCATTGTGCCCTACTTTCCTTAATACTTGTAAGTCTATCAATTCTTGGATATGTTCCTCAAGAGCTATTCTAGACTTAGGACTGGAGGGATAATCTGGTCCTCTTAAGTTTGGAGGATAATGAGGCTTAATAGTCAATGTTAATACCATGTTGTGTCCTTTTATATCACAAATGGGATGATCTTTAGTACAAAAAGCATTTTGGTTCTCAAAGCAGACTGTCAATATATCTTTCTTCTGTTCCTCAAAAAGTTCCATATTTAGAGCTGCTTGAGAGAATTATTCTTGATTAAAGTCTTCTAAATGCTTTTGATAATTGGAAGAGGGGAAGTTAGATTGTATGGTGCAAATCTTAAACTTCTTGTCCCAATTGCCACCCACTGTAAAGTATCTCCCTTTACTCTGGAACACATCTATACCATATAGACATAAAGCATCATTACCCATTATCAGGTAGTCACATAATCTGTTGAGCAATACCACAAATTCCAATTTTATTCTCAAATATCCTTTAGTATGGGGTAATATTATAGGAGCAGTCCATACTCCAATAGCATTCATGGTAGAGTTGCAAGATCTTAACTTGGCTTTTGGGACAGTGTAAGACTCCAAACGGTGCTAAGCCGTGGCAGTTCTGTGGAGGGGAAAGGTGCTGTTTAGGCTGCCCTCCTAGGAGTTACAATAATATTTAAATGTAACCGGAATCAAGGTCCAGAACCTTATGGGTGAGAAATCAAAGCAAGGGAAGAGGATAAGAGTTGTTGGTAGCAATGGAAACAACACTATCTGAGGCAAGATGGTGCAGGTAAAGACTTGAACAAATAAGTCAAGGTTTGTTCAGAGTTCAATAGAACAAGGCAGTTGTAAGTAACAACGCCCACAAGCTAATAACTCTGGTTGTCAGCAGCTGATTAGGAAAGATCAACTCAATCCCAACCAACCTCCAGGTTCTCAATGAACCTGCCCAACTCTCCGCAATCAAGCGCTTGAAGGGTACCAGATAACTGTGGGAGGCTGAACAAAACAAAAGCAATTTGTTTATGAAGCTCTAGAAGCAAATCAATAACGAATTCGAGCAAGAATATCCCAACACTTCTCAAGGGACTCAAGAATAGCGTGGCAAAATTCAACCTTAAAGAAGAAGGGAGGTATAACACTCCAGGTTTTAAGCTTAATAAAACCTCTTCAATCAAACGTGATTGGCTCCAGAAAGATGATCAAGGAGAGATCAAGACCAGTATGGTCGGAAAAAGGGATCAGAGTGGTATAACACACTCAAGAATTCAGACAGACAGGAATTCTTCTTCAACCAGCAAGGCTATTGGTTGGTGATAAGGATCAAGGTCACAAGGGACAGAGTTTGAGTATGGAGGCTCAAAGGATCAAGGGGCAATCATAGATATACCCGGATAAATTGCTCAGATAAGTGGGAAAGGATGCCCACCAATAAGTTTGATTTCTGATAATGGTCTGATGGATTTTCTGGGATCCTCTGATTTTCTTCTTCTGGGCCAAAAGGCAGGGGAGAGCCCCTCCTTTTATAGCCATGAGGCCCTGTATACTATGTACAAGTGATACTACAAATAGGTGCGGGAAAATGAAAACATAATAAAAAAAAAAAAAAAAAAAAAAAAAAAAAAAAAAAAAAAAAAAAAAAAAAAAAAAAAAAAAAAAAAAAAAAAAAAAAAAAAAAAGATGACATGAGGAAAAAAAAGGAATGTCGCCTGCGTCAAGAATGACCCCGGGCAACCAGATGGACACCCGCGACAGCGGTCGCGGGTGTTGACAACGGCTGTTGTTGCCCGATTGCCGGCAACAACAGGGTGAAGGTTCCAACGGCTGCGAGCAGTCGCTCACGGTCGTCGGTCGGATCAGATGATGGGCGAGATGGATGATGATCTCCTTGTCGGTTGGTATCAAGGGTGAAGCTCAATGGTGATGAGGGTGATGGTGATGATCACGAGGAGGATATCTGAATAGCTCGAGGGATTTGAATTCTAACTTGTTCCTTGGATCATCAATCATCTCCCGAGTATGGGGAATGATTGGTAAATCGATGCTGACAATCGAATGAGTAGGCAGGATTACGATTGGTTCGACGACAAACTTCTGGGCGGGGGAAGGGATTGCTTTGATGGAGCTATTCAATCGAGTGTTGAAATCGAGTCGGGCTCCCTTGAGTCGTTGACAGGCTTGAATGAGATTGGTGAAGCTCCGATTGATCTCAGCCTCTGGTCCTAAATCATCCTGATTGGTTGAGGAGGTGGTAGCGGTGAAGGATGAAGTCCAATCAAAGGTTAGGATAGCATGTAGGATGGGATCTTGTTGGGTAGGTCGGATGAGATGAATGTATTGAGGTTTTGGGAATTGAATCCTAGGGTGAATCAAAGCTCCTTGGACGATCAAATCGATGAATTCACTCAAGTCCAATGGGCTTGTATAAATCGGTAGACCGTTCAATCAAACCCAGATATTTTGGAATGGATGATGAGAGGGAGGAGGATGGATGGGATGAGAGGATTGTCAAAGGTGGTTCGACAATTGCTCGCGTCGCCAAAAGTCAGGGCCGCGAGCGCGACAAGTGGGAGTTGAACATAGGAAGAGGGGATCAAAGCAGAGAGACAGGCAAGAGGCCTGTCCTAGACCGCTAGGACAGGGAGAAGTTGAGAGATGGGGAGAAATGAAGGTACCCATAGGGGTACAACCAAAAAATATTTTTTTTTTCGTGGTGTCCCGGATTGTTCACCCCAACGGGCAGAAGGTGTTCTTTCCAATTGGGATCCCATTTGTTTAAGAATTCAGTACAGACACATGAGCAGAAAGCTCCACTATCCAGTAATAACCTTATAGGTCTGTCTCTATACAATCCTGCTGCATGGAAAGTTTGACCAGTAGTATAACTCTTACCACTCATAGGTTTAACGTCTGTCATATGTCTAGGAATTATGGTAGGATCCCATTTTTGGGGCAAAATAGAGTCCCCATGGATTTTATTGATTTCTATAGAAGTGCCTATGTCTCCATCTATAACATTAACAGGTTTGGTCAGGATCAATTCAAATTCAGAAAGGGATCCTTCAGTACCAGCTATATCTTCATAGTTCTGACTCCTTTCAACCTCCTGCTCTCCTTCCAAGACTGCTATCTTTCTTTTTTTTAATGGGAAGTCTTGTCTCATATGCCCTGTCTTGTTACAATTCCAACAAGTTCCAGGCATTCTCTCTTTGTCCCTATTCTCATTAGGTTTCTTATTATCAGAGGTATTTATCAGAGGGGGTTGTTCTCTGGTTTTGTTAATGTTGAAGTTCTCTTTAGGTCTAGAAGGAACCTTCTTGTCTCACCCATTCATGTCTATGACTTCTTCTAATACATTGATTAGAGTTGGTAAGTCAGCATCCATATTCATCCTGCATCTTACACTATGGTTAAGATTTCCAGGACACAAGTTGAGGAGTCTTTCATTCACTTCCTCTTTATCAGCATCTGGATAGAAGTAATCTAGTCTTCTATTCTGTTCCAAGTACCATTTGTGAGGCTTATCCTTGGAGGGATCAAATGAGGAATTTTTGAAATTGTTCATTGTTTTTCTTTTCCACATTCTAGAACCAAATTGTTCTTTAATGAGAATTTTCCAAGAGTTCCATGGTAAGGATCCTAATTCTTCTTGTTTAATGATAAACCAGTCTAAAGCTACTCCTTCAAATATTCTGGGCAGCCTGACTACAGCTATAGCTTCTGGTAAGTCATAAGAGTTAATAGTATAGTCAATATATTTAATGAAATTTATATGATTGTATTCTCCTTCACCAGAGAACTTAGGCCATTCAGAAATTGGGGGTAAAAGTTTGAGGGCTTGTTCAATTTCAGGATTAGGACTAGGCCTGAAGGTGGCACTCCTATGCATTCCTAGTAAGGGTGGTGCATAAGGTGTAGTTGTTTGTCTGGGAGGTTTTGGTTCCTCTCTGGTACTCCCCAAGGGGTTGGTCAGACAAAATTTGAAGCCTCTGAGATCATTCTTGATCAGATTAAGTTGCAGGTCCACTTTATTATTAAGCCAATCTAATTTATCACTAAGGTACAAAATCAAGCTGTTAGTTGTAGTTACCAATTCTTCTTTTAAAGGTTGAAAAGACAAAATATAACCTTCTTGGATAACTGATAACATATTCTAAATTGTTTGAGTCTGTCTGATTTTACCTTGATTAATTGTCTCCAATAATTTTTCTGTATGTTCTTTAATATCTTCCATTCCTACAGTTTTTGTTTGGTTATTAATTAATTTGGATACTACTGAGGTTAAATTATCCATCTGGGTATAAACACCATCCAAATTTCCACAAACAATCTTTAAATTATGGCGCATATCATTAGAAAAGGAATTAATTACATCAGAGGTTGGTTTAGACAAGTTACTGGGTTCAGAATTAGAGGCTAATTGTTGCACACCTTTTTCCACTTTTGAGCTAAGGATATTATCTGATCCCAATCCTTCTTTCTCTTTGGCTTTGGATGGGAAGAAGATCTCTTCTTTCCTGATCCTTTGCCTTTCAGTTGGGCTAATTGATCCCAAGTATTCCACTTTTCTACATAGGATTCTACCTCTTTCCTTGGAATCATTTTCTGAAGAGCTATCTGGGTAGCTTTTGTCTGGGAGATTATCTTTTTCATAGATACCATGTCCTCTTTGGCTTGGGCTTCTTTGAATTCTTCCCAATATTTCACGTGCTCTCTGACTAAGTCTTTGATCCTGGCTTCCTTGGCCAGATTCTGTTGGGGTTGCTGCAGGGAATCTTCTTGTAATGGAGGGGGGCTTAATTCTACTACCTTCTCCAGCTCTAGGTTGGGGGAGGGCAGAAGTAGTTGGGGCTGTTCCTTGTCCAGCAAAGTTTGATTCATGGGTTCCAGTCCCCTCATGGTTGTCATTATTGGTTGTCTCACGGTTACTGGGGGCTCCTGGCAAAGATCCATAGGAGGGAATTCTCCCTAAGGCTCTTTTGTTACGTCTATTCATATTGAATAAAAGTTTTATAAGTATTTTTCTACAGAAAAAATCCGTAAAAATAAGTTTTATTTAAAACTCACTTAAGTTAATATTCAAAGGTACCAGGACTTTATTGGGATTAAATTGGTCCTTAATAGGTAATCCTACAGGGTCTTTTTGTATCCCAATGAGGTCTTCAACCGTCCAATTATTATTCTCAGGGCGTCCAAAGATATCTGGAACTCCTTTATCCAATAAATCAGTTTCAGTGGTGGTGGTTTCCGGTATAGGAGGGTTCACTGATGGTAAAAGGTTATTTTATTGGTCAAAAATATATTAATATTATTTTAATAAAAAAAATATGGCAATACAAGTTTTATACTTACTTTTATATTTTAAAAAGTAATCTATATGGTATTTCTTCCAAGCTTTATTTTTTCTTAATAGGGCCTGGAAGTTGATACGCCTCTCAAGATCTTCTTGTTCAAGGAGTTTATCTAAGTTTTTAGGTGCAGAAGAGATATTAAATTGCTCAGCTTGAGTTAAAGCTTCCCAACCAGTAGGTTTATAATTTTTAATATATTCTTCTTTTCTTATCTTTAAAAGATTTAAATAATAGATTATTAATTCTGAATTAGTTTTTGAATCCACTGCAAAAGAATTTAATGATGAATCACGGTTAAAAAGTCAGATAAATTTATCTTTGATTTAATTTTACGTGAAATGTCTGGTCCAAGGTATTAAATATAATAAAATGGAATATTTCCCGGAAAGACCCCCCATTTTCAGCCTCCTGGATGCCAAGACTCTTGCTATCTTTTAGCTACCAGAGGTGATAGAATAAATAATAAATATATTATTTAATAAAGGCAGCAAAAATCCCTAAAATATTTGGATAAAGCTTATTGCAAGCTTAATTGGTTTGGTTATGGTTTATTATTATAAATCAATATAGATGAATTGATTATTAAATATTTTTATAGAGCGGTCACAATTATTTTGGGGAACTTCAACACCTCTCTTCAGGGAATTCAGTATGGAAACACATAGGCCTGGTCACTTTGGACCCTTTAGTTTAAAGGATATTTTGCCCAAAGATAATATGTATATAAAATACACGGTGGAGTGGCAGGGATTTGTAACCAAGCTGCCACAAAAGAGAAAGGATAATAAGACTCACTGGTATATTATTAAATCCTTAGGGTATCTGTTTGGGACGTGCACTGATGGGTTAAACCTGTATACTGGGGTTATAAGGTTGTTCAGCAGTTTAAATTGATAAAAGAGGGTTGAGGATGGATATTATTAATCAGACTAAAGCCATAAATCACTTACTTATCTCTTATAAGTATTTGGTTAACTTGGCACGGTGTCTGGGTATAAATATAACTGGGTCTCTGGGTATCAATATCCTCTAAAGAGCTCTTTATTTATAGCTTTTTGAGTCCCAATATTGTCCTTCTGAGGGGTACAGGGGCTCAAAGGGACGGACACTGGGGCTAGCAGGGTAACCAGTGGTAGCCTGTCACGTGTTCTTGGTGCTTTAACACAGGTAGCATCTAATTCCCCAGGGTATGGGAATTATTCTACTTTATAATTGATGTTTGGACGTGTGTTTAACACTAATCTGTCCTTTTTATTTATTATTTAATGAATTGTCCTTAGTAAATTTTCCCATTAAGTTAATAATTATTTTAATACACATTCCTACGGATATTCTGATGTCAGGTGAGTTCTCATTATGTATTACATATTTGGAGTAAAGTCATGATATTGATTTTACTCCTTATTTTTGAAATTCAGTTGATTTACTAAAATAATTACTTAAAAATGTAAGTCATGGGTATTCATGTAATATTTTTACATCATAAGTTTTCTTTAGTATGTCACAAAAATGTTGATGTCTGTAAATTCTCATAATATTATATTAAAGTATTTTAATCTATTTTTTGAAGTATTTTTGACATTTTTGGTACTTTGAATTATATTTAATAAAAAATACGTATAAAGGTTATTCAAGTATTTTTATATAATTTTATATATTTTTAGACTATCCACTATCCATGGGAAAATTTATTACATATGTAGAATGTTCCCGTGTAGTTTGTAGCATGTTTATGCGGTACCTAGGTTTCTCAGGCCGCCTGTCACTTTGTCAACCTGTAGTCCCGTGGCTAGGTACTTGTCAGAGGCCTGGGGCTGCGTACACAACTTTGACAGAGTGACAGAGCTGTAGCTCAGCCACGCGTGGGTGCATTGGCTCCCGTGGCTGCGTGTGGGAATTGTGACAGAACACATTTCCATCTGTAACTCCTAAAATATACACAAAACCTCAATTCTGACTGAATTTTAGTTTTGGAACCTATACGTGACAATATATGTGAAATATTTAATTGGTCAAAAAGTTCAATAGTGGTGCCGTGGTATTTTGATCTTTCTTTTCCTTAATTATTTAAAAATATAAGGAGTTGGATTTCAAGGGTGGGGTCAGTGAGTGACCCTACCTAATTTTGGGTGGAAAATCCATTTTTGCAATGATATTCATGGTTTTCATTCTCCTTCTTAGGTTAATTTCATTATTTTTATTTTTATGTTATTTCTGTTACTTTTGCAGCTTGCTCTGCATTAGTAGAAAGCTGACATGGGGTACAAAAACTAGGACCACTCAGACCAGATTGCAAGGCAGTTTGGTTAAGTGCCTGGATCAGATTTGTGAGTAAGGTCAAATTGCTGGGTTTGGTAGCATTAGTGCAAGCCCGCAATCTACCACAAGTCAAGGTTTCATTGGAAGAGACTTCAATTTCTTCAAGAGGGTCCACTTCTTCCCAAGAGGGAGAAAGGGGATCATCAAGAGGTTCAACCAAAGGAGATTTAGAAGAAGGGACAGGAGCTAAAGGTTTTATGGCCTAAAAAATGCTGGATATCATCATTTTAAGGGGTGAGGGAAGCATTACTGGTTGAGCAATTACATGACATTGTAAAAAGAAATCTATTATAGGTTGGCAAGCTATGATAGATGAGTTGAGATAGTTAATTTACTGTCACACAACCACCCCATGTACTATATGTCAATCTTAGATGATTGTGAGCACAAAGGAAAAGCTGAGTGCAAAGGCAAGGGCAAGGTAGCAAGGTCTGACTGCAAATTGCAAACTTATGGTGGAGTAACTTAACACACAGCAAGGGGGATGAATGGCCCAATGGAAGAGAACCAAACACAAGCCCAATGTGATGACTGGATTTAGCAAATGAAAGAAAGTATGAAATTAACTAACTGAGGAGATAATCCCCAGGCAAGCGGTGTAGCCTTTATAAGGTAATCCAAAATGACTAGATACAACCTGATGGAAGGTCAACTAAAGTTTGATGAAGTTTGGATTGGTCACCAAGACAAAGCTGAATTTCATTTCAAGTAATCACAAGAATGAGCAGCAGTTGACATGATCCAAAAAGAAAATGAAAGGAAATAACCAACAAGGTTGCACTGGCAGAAAACTAAGAGTCTTGAATCTGATGATAAAGTGAGAGACACAAAGAGTTCTTTCAGACTGTGAGACAAGAGAAAATCAGTGATAGTTCTTCAATTGCCAAACAGGCTTGATGAATTAATTTACTAATGGCCAGTGCAAATAAAAACAACGCCAGTTGAGTTATCCCAATGTGATGGTCAAAGCGCCTTGATCAGCTAAGGAAAGAATATGCGTGAGCAGGCTGAACAAGAAGTTGATGCTTGTTGATCAGGATATCTTACAATGTTGAACTGGCTGCTTGACTTTGAGAGATTTTTTTGTGAGGTGGTTGTGTTGATCTGGATTGAGAGGATTGAGTTGGTGTGTCTTAGGGATTGGGTTTGATTGCTTGACTTGAGTGGTTTTTTGGCACTCAACCATTGCTGAAGTTGTGACACATGTTTGTGAATGGGCAGTCTTGCTGAACGCAGCTGAGTATAGAGTGTTTGCAGTCTGGAAGCGTGTGCCAGATAGAGTGCGGAACTACCAGACTGCTAGGAGTTGGAGAATGGAACATAACAAATGGAAAAATGGAAAAATGATAGTATAAGAGAAAAGAGAGAGTGATAAGACTTTGAGAGCAATAACAACCAAAGAAATTCAACAGATGATATTCTAACACACCCCCACAACTTTGAGGTCAGTGAGTTAGAGAACTGAATGTATTCACCAGTCTGATGTTTGAGGTCTTGTTAGACACTTTGGTGAGGGTATCAACACTCATGGAGAGAGATGGAATCAATTTCAGCTCGATGAGTCCTAATTTGAAGTTGTTGCCCAGGATTTTTGTCTTGATTTCAATATGTTTTGCCTTTGAACAGGAACCAAATTTTTTAATCTTGTCATCAAGTCCTTTATTATCAATCAGGTGAAGAGGAAATTTGAATTGACAATGGTAGATGTCCTCAATGAGTTTCTGAAGCCATTGTGCTTCAAGATGACAGATGGAAAGAGATATGCATTTGGACTCTGTTGATGAGTGGGTAATACTCTGCTGCCACTTAATGGTCCAGTACAGCAGAATTCCTTTGAAGGAACAGATAAATCCGCTCTGGGAGACCCAAGTCTCTGAATCATCAGCCCAAGTGGAATCACTCAAGCAGACTAGCCAGTCCGTGATTGATTGCGGCCCTATTGTGAGAGTCAGATTTTTTTTGCCAGACAGGTAGTGCCAGACATGCAGGACCTCTTGCAAATGGCTCAGACCCGCTTGTTCAGAATGTGTTGCCAAGCTTGATAAGTTGAAACTGATATCTGGATGGGCCAGACGGGCAATGAAGTTCAATCTGCCTATTGGTGAGCAATAACTAACTTTCAGGGCTAGAAACTTGCTGTGATCTTTGTCATCAGTGGTCTTGAGATGAAGTCCTGGGGTGAGAAGAGTGGAGACTTGCTTGAAATTGCTTAATTTAAGCTCCTCAAGACCTTTTTTGATATGTAGAGTCAAGGAAAATTGAATTAAGACATCCTTTTGTACTAATTTCATTCCAAGAAGTGTATTGGGCGGATGAGCTGAAGAATTTTTGAACCTACCCAGGAACTCCTTCTTGAATCATTTGGTGTTGCCAGTGACAATCAAGTCATCTACGTGAAAGAAAACAAAAGTTATGTTGTCATCCCACACATAGAGACATGGATCACAGTCTGATCCTTTGAAACCCTGATTTTTGATCCATTCACTCAACATCCTGTACCAATTCCTTGGAGCTTGTTTGAGTCTGTATAACAACTTCTTGAGCCTCAGGTATTTTGACTTTCTATTTCAACCGTATGGAGTCTTGATAAAAACTTGCTCATTGAGTTCTGGTTGAAGAAAGGCTCCTTTGACTTCTAGATGAAGAATTTCAAGCTTTTTGTTGGCTGCGTACGTTAGAAGCCCTCTCAGGGAGGTGACCTTGTTTTTTGGGGAATATGTTTCAAGATAGGCAAGACCGTATCATTGGTTGAAGCCCTGCACACAGAGTCTAGTTTTGAGAGTTGGGGCTTTTCCATGCGCATTGTTCTTGATTTTGAATACAGGTAGGGTGTTGAGTGGATTGGTTACAATGCTTTCATCTGCCTCTTCCCAAACATCCTGGTCTTCAATTGTAGTGAATTCTTTGAGAACTGATTTTTTACATTCTGGAATATTGATTGGTTCTTCAAGAGAAGTAGGGATTTTGTTGGCAACAAAGCCATATTAATCTGGCTTTGAGAGCATTTTCCTGTTTCTCAGATTTGGTTGCAAGTTATTTTCTAAGGACGTGTTGCTGTCTGAGTCAGAGTTTGATTCTTCTTTTGTAGAAGGGGTAAGATTGCAATGCAGTGAAGCTGAAGTGATGGTTCCAAGTTCAGTTGAGTTAGCAGGTTCACCGGTAGTCACAGCGCTTGATTCCATGGTGCATACTTTGAGGTTGTCTTCAGTTTCAATTGAAGCTACTTTGATTGGTTCTTGATTGTTGAAGATGACATGTTTGGTTTTGAGAATTTTTCCGGTGGCCGTCATTATCTTATAGGATAGAAGAGCAGGGTTGAACCCAACAAGAACACCAGGTCCACCTTTTTTGTCAAGATTGGACTTGATGCCAGTTGGGTTGAGAGGGTATATCACTCCAGTTCCAATAGGTTTGATGTAGCTGGCCGGAAGGTTGTTGCCATGCATCATTCTCCATGGAGATTCTTTGCCCTTGTTCTTGGGTATTTGATTGAGCGTGAGACTTGAGCTCCTCACAATTTTGTGCCAGCACAAATTTGGTAGATTGGAATCTGAGATGATCACTCTGGCAGATTCAATGATGGTCCTGTTTTCTTGTTCAACCCTTCCATCGTTCTGAGAGTGGTACCTCTTTTTCACAATTTGATTTATCTGCCAAGCCCTGTAGAAAGTTTGAAGGTTTGTGTTGACAAATTCCCCACCTCTGTCTGAGCAGACTTCAGCGGGGTAAGATCTGTTCTTTCAATATTGATTTTTGATGACCTGAATGTATTTTTGTTTTGCAGTGTTGCTCTTGGATTGTAGATTAAAGCAGGCAATGTATCCATAGTGAGAATCAATCAAGTTAAGAATGTATCAAAATCCCCCTTTTGAAGTTGGATTTATTGGTCCCATCAGGTCTAAGTGGATTTGTTCAAAGCACCGCTTTGCCAGCTTTTGTTGACCAGTTAAAGGTTTCCAAGTTATTTTAGCCTTGTTGCAGTTGAGACACTCAAAGATCTCCTTTTGGCCTTCCAGAATTGTTAGATTTAGGGATTGTTCCATCCTGTTGATGCTAGCATGTCCCAGGGACCTGTGAATCTGCAAGAGTTCCAAGCTTGATTAGTAGGACTTCTTTGGCCCTGCCAACATGTCTATCAAAAATAGGTTATTAACAATTTTACCTGAGAGTAGGGTCCTTCCTTTAAACAAGAGGTTGAAGACGCTGGGTTGTTGGTTGGAGTTTACACTCAGATGAGCACCTTGAGTCACAAGAGAGCCAAGTGATATGAGATTCATGGTGTACTCTGGCACCCAGACTGCATCAGAGAGAGTCAGATTTGCATCTTTGGTTGACAAATCAACCTTGCGGGTTCCCTCAATCAGGATACCTCCGTCCTTCTTCCCCGTTTGAATTTTCTCTGAACCATAGCTTTTGAAAAGAGAGATGAACAAATCCGGTTCAGTGATCATGTGGACAGAGAATCTGGATTCAAGAATAAAATGCTGTGATGCGTGTCCATCAACTAAGCTTCTTCCGCAGAAAAAGAAGTAGAAATGAGCCTCATTTCTGGCTTTTGATTTTCCATTCTTCCTGTAATTGTGAGTGTTCACAGGTTTCAATTTGGGGAACTCAAACCAGCAAGAGTTGGCTGGGTGCAAAGTGACTAATGGGTTATTCTTGCCATTTTTGTATTGCAGCCCCCTGTATAGGGCTATATTGTTGGGTTTGAGGTTATTGGCTTGAGCTATTGCTTTGCTCTTGTGTTGGATAAGATGGTTGAGTACGGTATTGATCTTCATTTCAGAGGTGGAGTGCATTATCTGGGACTTCATGGATTGCATGTTTGCTGGGAACTTGAAGAGGACTAGGTATGCTAAAATTTCAGTTGGAAGATCGATCCCAACTTCAGACATCTTCTTCAGATACAATTTGACCAACATGACAAATGCCTCAATGACGTCCTCCATGGTTAAGTGAAGGAAGCCATTGAACACTCTTGCTTGGTTTGCCAACTGTGAAGAGGCAAAATGGGCCCAAGTTGACGTCCATATGAGCTTAGCATTGTCCTTGTTTACATTGTCTATGAAATTGTCATAGGTGTTTGAATCTAGTTTGGCAATGAGGTGTGCAACAAATTCCTGATTCTTGTCCTTGTCTAGTTGTCTTAGCTTGTCAGGGTCATCCATTACCTCAAAGATTCCACGTAGTTTGAACAGTTTTTAAAACTTCTTCCACCACATGCTGTAGTTGTTGGCTGTTATTAGGGGCATGGATTTGATTAGGGATTTAATGGCAAGTGACTTGTAGTTTGCTTCCCCCCCCCCCCCCCCTGGTCCTGGCAATGCAGAGGGCCCCGGTTGCTGCATGTTGATTGGAGCAGGCTTTTAACCATGATGAAGTTTGGATTGGTCACCAAGACCAAGCTGAATTTCATTTCAAGTAATCACAAGAATGAGCAGCAGTTGACATGATCCAAAAAGAAAATGAAAGGAAATAACCAACAAGGTTGCACTGGCAGAAAACTAAGAGTCTTAAATCTGATGATAAAGTGAGAGACACAAAGAGTTCTTGCATACTGTGAGACAAGAGACAATCAGTGATAGGTCTGCCATGGTCAAACAGGCTTGAAAAATTAATTTACTAATGGCCAGTACAAATAACAACAACACCAGTTGAGGTATCCCAATGTGATGGTCAAAGCGCCTTGATGAGCTAATGAAATAATATGCATGAGTGGGCTGAACAAGAAGTTGATGGTTGTTGCTCAGGATATCTTACAATGTTAAAATGGCTGATTGACATCAAGAGATTTGTTTGAGGCGGTTGTGTTGATGTGGATTGAGAGGATTGAGTTGGTGTGACTTAGGGATTGGGTTGGATTGCTTGACTTGAGTGGTTTGTTGGTACTTGACCGTTGCTGATGTTGTGACACCCATTTGTGAATGGGCAGTCTTGCTGAAAGCAGCTGAGTATAGAGTGTTTACAGTCTGGAAGCATGCCCCAGATAGAGTGTGGAGCTATCAGACTGCTGGGAGTTGTAGAATGGAACACAACAAATGGAAAAATGGAAAAATGATAGGAGAAGAGAAAAGAGAGAGTGATAAGACTTTGAGAGCAACAAAAACCAAATAAATTTGACAGATAATATTCTAACATTGAGCAATGAGGCAATGAATGACATGAACGGAGTACAAAATGAAATAACCAAACAAACGTTTCTGAGGTCTTAGCATAAGTGCAAGAAAATAGAGGACAAACGTATTGGATTGTAACGGTTGAGACATGAGGGAGTGAAGTCAGAATCAATGCAAATATGAAGGTGTAGTTTATGCAGGGTAAGGGACTAGTCCATTTGCAAACTATACCATTGAGGTGGCTTGACTAGCCTGGGTGCAAACTAGCAAGAGCATGTGACCAGAAATGGAAACCCAAGGGTTATTGATACCCAGGGTGAAAAGGCAGAGCCTGAATGGATGGTTGACTGCAAGGTTTGCAAGTGGGCGCTGAGTCATTTTCCAAGGATGGAAGGTTATTATGTAAGCCAGAGTTGGTAAGCAGAAGGCACCATTGATGTTGTCCTTCTAGTTGATCATGCTTATGGACTGAGGTAGATGGTACTGAGGAAAAGGGTATGTCAAAGTGGGAGGACAATAATCCTTAAGCTCAAAGCATGACAGATAGGTTCATTAGGTCTGAGTTGTAGAAGATGTAAAGTATCACTGAGAGAGGAGACCCCTGGGGACTTGTTTAATGCTGGACATGTAATCATCTAACCTCATGACTTTACTTCATCCCTTTAGGAAGTCTTGGATAATTATCCATAAGTAAAAGGTGCATCCTTTGCATCTGAGTGTGTGGACCATCCTATCTGAGTGTACCATGGGGTATGCAGACTGTACGTCCAAGAACAGGGCTACCACCAGTTTCTTCTCTGCCCATCAATCCTGGACCCATGTGTTGAGGTTCAGGATTGCATCATCTGTTCCAACTCCTTTCCTGCCACCAAAATGGTTAGCTGATAGCACCCCTGAGGTTGAAGACCATTTGAACAGGTGCCTTTCAAGTATCAATTCTAATGTTTTTCCTCAGCCTGTTGAGCAGAGCTATTGACCTATAATCCCCTGCCTTTGTAAAATCTTGGTTTGTTTACCTTTTGAATAATGGCAGTGATAGCTGTTTTCCAGCAACTTGGTTATATCCCCTGATGTAGGATTTGGTTTTACAGACAAACCGGTCGTGGGCCTAGTGATTTCATAATCAGTTTCAGAAGTGCGTTGTGAATTTGATCCAGTCCTGGAGCCTTGGCCTTGGCAGACTTGTTGATTTCAAACTCCAACTCCTTCAGAGTGATTTCATCAATAATTGCAGTAAGCCCCCCTTCTACAATCTTCACATTGGACAGATCTACCTCTGGGTGGAAATTAGAGGTCCCTTCAAACAGCATGTTGTCTTGTTCCTCTCTGCCTATTGCCAAAGACCCATCTGGTGGCTTGAGCAGCAGTATTTGGCCACCAGTAGGTGGTTTTGGTCCTTCTAAGCACTTGAAAGGCAAGGGCCAAATCAGACTTCTCCAGGTAGTTTTTCCAATGATTGAATTTCACTCTCTTGATTATGTTATGAAAATATGTGTTCCATCCTTTTTAACGGTGGCAAGCTTCTTCTGTTTTTGCACAGATCATCCATTGGCAAGCGCAGTTCCTAGTGCTCAAGATAGGATTAAGAGTTTTTGTGTCCCACCAAGCTTTTGACCTATTGTCTCAGTGTCTGACAAGTCTGCCCAGCCCGCATTGTGTGGTTTGTAGTGCTGATGTTAAAAGGATTGCGTTTGCATTCACATCTGACATCCCAGCATTGTCCCCTACTAATTGGTCAAAAGTTTTGCACACCTCTTGACAATTAAGTTTTTCCCATACAGGCTGGGCCCATTGCTGGTGATATACATTGCCCTTCAGGCTCACCTTGCCCACCAGAGCCTGGTGATTAGACCCATAATTTTTTGTCTGTCACACAGACGACATCAGATATTATCTTAGAGGCTTTGAGATTTGTCCAAATCAAATCAATTACAGTCCCTTTTCCCTTAGATGAGTAGAAAGTTGGGGTATGTTTTGGGGAGGTCAGGCAAAATCCAAAGCTGCTGCACAATCTCACCAGGTCAGTGGCCTCCTGGTGTGTGGAGTTATACCCAATGGGATTCCATATTTGGTGGTGAAGATTGGAGTCCATGAAAATGAAAAGTGGCAGTTGGCCATCATTATGTGCATGAAGCCAGCAAGATAGATCCTTCAGACCCTTGTTGGCCTTTGGGGGGTTATAGACATTGACCAAGGTGAGTGATCCCATGTTTGCATCCTGGACACATAATCCTAACAGATGTTTTGAGTTGTTTGGTATTTGGGTTAATGAATCCAATGGGATTGAACAATTAATGTAAATATAGCACTTATGCCTATCCCTCCAGTTAGTGGGTTGGTGTTCAAATCCAGCAAACATGTGCCAGCTTGGGTGCAAGGGGGGGTGAAGAGTAAATGGGTTGATCCATGGCTCCTGCAAAAGAAGTATGTCAGCCAACTGAGCATGGTTTAAGACAGTGTGAGTGACCTGTTTTGAGAGGTGACAGTTGAGTTGGAGAAATGATAAAGTGTCTATTGTTTTAGCAAGGAATGACTGTGGGTGTGGACATTGAGGTGCTAGAGAAGAATCTATGGTGTGATGATTGGTGTGTGGGGGGTCAGTACATGGGTTGGTTAGTGTTTGTCCTACCATCAAAATGTTTGAAGGGTTGATTTCTTAGCCTTTATCCACGACATCTTGATAGGGCAGGTCGTACTGAATACTGAGTGATGGGTGTTGTCGATGCCTTCCTCCTTGTTGCGTAAGCCCTCTTTGCACCTTACACACTCCATTAATTTGCTCAGTCCCATGGGGCAGTCTTTTGTCATGTGTTCTCCATCACACCTACCACAACGTGCTGTTCGTCTGCACCATTTTCCATAGTGGCCCATTCGAAGGCATTTGAAACATTGGGCGGGGTAGGGTTTGAATTTGGTGACTCTGTGGTAATCGTAATCTAAAAAGATGCCCGTATGGGTGAGTTTTTCAGCCAAATCCTTGTTTGCCAACGACAACACAATCGACCCTGCCCTCTTGGCGGTGTGCATATGATCTGATAGCCAACGCATACGAACTATATCCTCTTTCTTCAAGTGATTCGCCGTTGCTAGGCTTGACTTATTGATTTCGGAGGCCGGGTTAAATTTTTTCGGAATGCCATGGACTAGCACTGACCAGGTGCTCGGGGTTGCTTCAAGGTCAGCGTGTACCTGTTTGGACCAAATATGTTTGTTTTCCATCCACCATTGCTGATGTATCCTGTTTTTGGTGTAAAAAAATACTACATCACCGGAGTTCATCACCTGGGCGCCTGTGACCGTGACTAGTTCACCCTCCAGTTTTGCATTCATCTTGGCTAACGCCTCATTGGCTCGCTGAACGAATAGAGCCCTGGGGAGTTTGTCGATTTGGTAGTTGAGGGGGTTGGAATGAATTACAGCCCTGCCTGGGCTGAGTTGTCGAAGAGCCTCTTTCTCTGGAGGAAGACTGGTGGGTTTTCTACCCATCCTCTGCGCTTCCAGGGTTGCCGATGCGTGTTCGGCATACGTCGGTATTCAAGGGATTGAGTTCTGAAGAATCGTGGGGTTCGCTGGTGGGCCTGATGGTTGCATCCTGATCAACTTGTTTATCTGGTCGGCCATGGTCTTCATCTGGGCATCTCGCCTCTTATCGGCTTGGCATTGATTCTTCTCCGTCTGAACCAGAACACGTATCAAGCTGATCGTGGTCCTACTGATCAGGATCTCACCATTGGCGTTATAATTTGAAGGGTCTTCTATGAGTTGGGTCATGAACAAGGTCAAGCCCCCAACACCACTGGCTTCCGTGAGTAAGGGTTCTGGGGTTGGGTGCGCGTCGCTTTCGATGTCCATCTCGGCGATTGACGTTCCAATCCTTGTGGGTGGGTCAGGGGGGCGGAGAAGAGGCATATCACCCCAAGGAGAGAGAGAGAGAGAGAGAGAGAGAGAGAGTTAGGTGAGGAACACGATACTTGTTGTTGAGGAAGGTCTAAAGAGTTTGGTGTTGGGTGGATTCGGGGGTTAGGAGTTGAGGTTGTGGTACCTGGCTTGATGCTGGTAGTGGTTTCTTCAAGGAGGTGTTGGAGGACCTTGGTTTCTCTGATAAATCTATCGAACAGACGGTATATCTCACCAAGAGAGACGGTAGATGGGTTGGACGTCGACCATGGTTTGGTGGTGGGGGAAGACTCATACATAGGCTTTAGGATCGATCCAGCCGAGGATGGCTGATCAGGCTGTGAACCTGAACCGGCGATCTGACGGGGACTCGATCGTGGAGCTTGAAACTCCCCGATGGGTGAGGTGATGAACGCTCGACCGATGCCTCGCAGAGATTCTTTTGCTGGAAATCTTCAGCTGGGGTCGCCGTAGTGCACAACCCCCACCACGATACCTGTGATGGTCACCAACAACTCGACCACAGGCCGGAGTGTGTGCAACGTATTCCGATCTCCAGTCGGCTCCCTGACGACGTACCTGGTGCTGGGCTTGCACCCCAGTCTCCTTATTCGTGGTGGGTCACCTCTCCAGACTCAGCGAGAAAGCCCATGATACCCATCGGCCCACCTGATCCAACAGGCTGCGATGACGGCCGGCCAACGTTTGTGCTTCTGCCCCACCGAGCACAGCCTACATCTGTGCCCTAAAAGATAACCAACAATCGGTCGCAAGATCCATGTGTGCAAGTCAGAATCGATCTCTCTCTGGGGATGCCGGTTGAGTTTTTTTTTTTTTTTTTTTGGGAGGGGTGTGCTTACACTCGTCTCGTCTCTCGAGTTCTTCCGTTTCTCTTCCTTCTCTAGCTCATACTGTGATCATCAGCTAGGGGTGCTATTGTAGTGACCAATCCTAATCGGTCTCGGTCACAGATGCAGCACATTACACGGCGTGTTTCTCTTTCTCTTTGAACAGTGTATTACTTAGTAGTCTGGAAATGGTGGTGGAGTGGGTCGATACAAATAGCCTGTTGGTGGATGTTATGACTGAACGGTCAGGCCCCAAACATTCATTCATTCATTTTTTTTTTTTTTTGTCAACATTTTTCCTTGGGCGCCTGTAGTTTGTGGGTGGGTGTGGGGGGATGTTTCACGTGCTGTGTCAAGCTAGGCTACCACCTGCACTTGAGGAAAAAAAAAAAAAAGAAAAAAAGGAGGCTAGCTCAGTCATCGCAGATCGTGGTGACACTTGTCCTGGAATGTTGACGAGTATCTAGCGCTACTTGGTGATTTTTGATCTCCTAGATTTTACTCACCCCACTGGTCTCGAGGACTCGGTTCTGGTCGTGATGAGGTGGATGACCTGTTGCATGAGGTGAAAGGAGTGATGGATGATGTTAGTTAGTTTGCTGCAGTTGTGAGTGTAGTGAATATTCTAAACTATGCATTAACAAGGTGGGATGGATATGCACTATACTCGTATATACTTATGACATGATCCATACCCCAACTCCATACCTATACGCATATCTCATCCTACTCGTATAAAGGGCAGAAGATTAAGCTACCCGGATGTAAATTCCTTGGGGGAATTCCAATAAATATAAATTTATATTCTCATCCGCTTCTACAGTGAGTGTTGAGTGTGTGAGTTGGGGTGACCTTCCCGGGCCCTCCCCCGCCCCCCCCGCCCCCCGTCGGAGGAGCCCTAGCCCCCTGGGGGACACCACCAGCTGTACCCAGGCTTGTTGTTAATTGTTGGTTTGAGAATGAGATTTTTTTTATTTATTTAGATCGAAAGGGGTCTCGATGGTTTGAACTGCCGAAGGATGAAGATGATGAATGAATGAAGTGGCACAAGGATACCCTCGAGTCGATCGATCCTAGTCCATCCTATATCCTACCACCGACCATCCCACCACCACTCTCAGTCTGGTCTCGAAGTGACTTATCCAAGGGCTCAAGACTGATCTCACTCTGACGAGCATCTCTCCTCTCGACCAGACTTACACTCTAGGTTGTTAGTACTAGACTATCAGAATCACTCTCGATCTTCTCAAGACTCTTACGAGAGACCCTACTCGACGACGACCTCCTCGGACTACTTCACTCCCTCGAACCCGTTCCTCATCAGCTCAGAGACCCAAGACTAAAGACCCATCCACCCAACATCTTCCCATCATACCCATCCTTACCCAGATCCTCGAATCCAAGACACCCCGAGGAACTAGGACTCTACCACCCACCATCGCCTCGCCTCATTCAACCTCAACCCATCCAATCTCGAGCTCCTCTCATCTCATCCTCCATCATGGATAGAAGATCGGCCTCTCCCAACCCTGCTCAAGCACTCCGTCAGCATAACTCACTCACCAAACCACGTCCGATCTCCTACAATCCCAGCTCATCATCATCCCATCATCACTCCTCCTCCATCAAACTCAACCATCATGCTTCCATCATCCCCACCATCCCATCCTCCTCAACCCCTTCCTCATCCTCCGCCCTAATCCCTTCATCGATCCAACAACAATCCACTTCCATCCTCCCTCCTCCTTCCCTCCAAGCTCTCTCCCAACTCACCCCACTCCCCATCCTCTCCAGCTCCCATCATCCCCCACCGACGATCAAATCCACCCTGGTCGATGTCGTCGTCGAAGGCATGGGCGGTGGAAACGACCCCGGTGAAGGCTGGCAGGTACCCCCTGGTCAGTCGCTCGCTCTCCCCCACCTTGCCTCCTCGGACGGACCCCATGATCATCCCACCTTCGCCAGAGTTCACTCAACCGTCTCCTTCCTCTCACTCTAGAATTGGTCTTCTTCCTCAGGTCTCTAGGTGAACGATTGGATCCACTAGGCCCAACGGCCAGAAGAAACTCGGCCTCATCGGGCCCCGTCGGGCCTACCAAATCATTAACCGCTGCTCTGAACCATGTACGCCCGCCCACCTCCTCCTCCTCCCCTCAATCAATCTATGAACCGTAACAGACTTGACCCAAACTCGATCACAGAAAAAAAAAAAAAAAAAAAAAAAAAAAAAATTTATGAGTGTGCCGGCTGAACCGTACGAGCGAATCGAGTGACTAATCTCATTGATCCTTGGATTGCTTCTCCTCATATCGATCGTCCGGCTTGATTTAGGCGACCCTAAGACCTACCACCGATCAAGCGGCCATCTTGGCCCTATTCACCGAACTAGTATCCACCGAACGTACCTATCTCAAACGTATAGCCGCCCTCAATCAATCCTATGCGATCCCACTCAAGAAATTCTCAAAGTCATCCCAGACTAAGATCATCGACAAGTATGAGGCTACTTCCATGTTTGGCAAGATCGAAGCCATCGTGGTTGCCAATACCTCCTTACTCAACGTCCTCCAACGATCCCTTTCGATTCTCGAGCATGATCCCCGTTCGATTCATTGGGTCGAACTGATGAGTAACGAACTCTTGAACATCCAACGCCCCTATCGTGATTATCTTGCCGGTTATGACATCATCAAGGAGACCGAACAGAAACTCCTCAAGAAATCCGAAGGTTTTCGTCAGTTCTGCGAACGCACCAAGGAGGCCATGTATGACGATGGAATGGGTCGAGTCGGTTTGAGGGAGTTACTGATGGAACCGGTCCAAAGGATCACGAGGTATATCCTCATCTTTGAGCGTGCGTATCCCATCCCTGCCACCATCGATTAGATCCTCAGAGTCGTGCCTTCTCCCTGAACCGGTCGATCTACTCAACCCTGTTCGTCAGTGATACTGATCTTGAGATTCGATCTCTAACTGCCAGAAATGTTGAAAAAAATGTCATCCAACGATCCTGCTAGACCCGGTCTCCTGGGCTGTATCGCGACTTGTAATCGACTGGCCGTTTGTGAATTGGATGATCATCTCATCAAAGCTGCTACCATGTGGGGTCTTCATCGCTCGATAGATCATTTCCCTGCCATCCTCGTCAAACCCGGTCGATACTTTATCGATTCGATCGACGTCCTCGACATCATCCCCGACCAACCCAACCCAACCGTTCTTCATTGCTCGTTATTCCTATTCAACGATACCATCGTGATCGCCAAGAAACCCTCGAACGGTCAACTGACGGGCAAGAATCTAGCCGGATTGGATGATTTCGATCGATTGGTGACGGCCATGAAAAAATCCAAGGGTACTAGTTCCTCATTGAATTCGGTCGTCAGTGGTAGTACCGACTTTTTCTCAAAATCACTCGGTAACCATAATACACCCACTAAACTCAAGAAGGGTAGTATGCGCTTCAAAGGTCTCGTCGACGTACACGACGTGATCGTCATCAATGAAGTCGGGCATGTCGGAGCAGGTGCGGGGACAGAGGTGAGCTTTGACCTATACCTCGATAGGCCACCCCAAGACGTCTCCGAACGCTGGAGCGAACGTCCCTATCGTCACTACGTGGTCTGTCCTCCTCCTGCCCCTGCCCTATCTGGTCACGAAAAAAGCCTATCACTCTCATCTCATCCTACATCATCCGCTCATCAACCCGTCTCACTCCATCCAACCAGTCATAGTCTTTCTCACAAGTCCAATTCCAATTCTCATCAAACGTTGACTGCTGCGCTCGCCGAACGTGATCGATTTCTTGATAATCTACGAAAGCTACAAGCCCTCGTCAAGGCCGCTGATGATCGATCGACCGTCATGCGCACCAAGTTTATCAACGAAACTGAGACCAAGGGTGTCATCGATAGTTTCTGGAATCTGTATGATAAACAAACCTATCTAACCGAACAACGCAAGGTGACTACTGTCTTTTCTTCTTCTTCTTCTTCTTCTTCTTCCTCTCACCTTCCATCTTGACTCGTTCATTCATCCTCTTAACCAGTCTCTATCCTTCCTACCCATCTGATCATCCTACAGCACAGGATCGTCCTTCAGCTTGTCGGTACCGATGCCGTCGATCCGCTTCAATTCAATACCGAATCCTTAGACGCTGCACCTCCCCTGATGATCATTCGTGCTCACTTTAACGATCCCGATGATCCGGATTGTCGAATTCATGTACGACGAAAGCCCAATCACGCGTTCCCATCACTGAATCCATCGATCGAAAAGGTAGATGAGGAGTTGGTCGTTCCGACCGAGCGTTTGAGTGGCTTGATTGTTCGGATCGGTTGAGTAGGACTTCTTAGTGTATGCCTCTTGTCACCTCATGCTGATCCTCCCTGCTCATCTCCAACGTCGGATTCTTGATCGATGCTTCAGCTCAAGCCTACGGGATAGCCGATATCCCTCCTCGGACCACTAGCCTACCTGGAATCTTTTCGGCCCCAGCTCAACAACAACAGTTTTCCGGAACCGGCAACCCTTCACCTCCGACTCGGGTGTTTCGTCATAAATCAGGTTCCCTATCGACTGAAAACGCCGTGAACAGCGGGTTACCTCATCGATTGTTTGGCAATACCCATCATCCGAGTACTGGTCTCTATCGAACCAGATCTGCTAAATCTTCGCATCTCACTGGCACTGCCCCAAGTCAACCCGGTACCCCCTCCGTACCTCTACGTGAAATCCAACCCACCGCTACCCGTTCACCTGGTGGACCGGTTTGGTACAGGAACGGATCTGGGCTTGGTGCGGTGATGAAGGAAGAAGAATCTGTCGGTCAGCCCTTGATCCAAGGCTCACAGGTGGTCGAGCGATGTGAGTCGAATCCTTCGCTATACGAAGATCTACCTCAACTGAAGGAGGAAAAGGAGGATGGCGATGGATCATCGAGTCCAGCCTTTAGTACTCTCAAAGGTAAAGGTAGGGCTGGGAGCATGTTTGAAGAAGTTGAAGATGATGGGGACGAAGGCTACGGAGGTCAATGGAACGGTCTTGAGAGTGGATCCCGATGCAGCAGTGTCAGCGGGTTGAGTTCGTACGATGGGGAAGAAGGTGATCATCCAAAGATTCGAGAAACTGCCAGATCGAGGGGATTGGTGGGACCTCGCCAGCTTGTAGCGGCCAATAGAGGTAGTGTCATCACGAGGGCAATATCCGAACCTCCTTGCAAAGCTACCACCAAGATAGCCTCCTTGGGTGATGGTCGTAGGGTACCCGAAAGTAGACTGCCAACAGATACCGATCGATTTTTGGTCACGAATACCGGCGGTTCAAGGAACGTATCTGGTTCAAGTCTCGGTAAACGTAGTCGATCTGTCGAGGGTCATGAATCCAGGGAGCAAGAAGAATCCACGCGAGAAGATCGCGTCAAAAGGGTCCAAACGTTACCCTTGGTGGTCAAAAAGGCAGTCGGAGGCTCTACAAACTCGGAAGATCGATTTTCAGCTAACCGAGCATCGATCATCCCTGAGGATGATCAACATCGAAGTAATCCTGTCAGAAACAGTATCGCTAACCGAGTATCTCGTTCCCAACTTCCCCCACTTGGGGATGATGGGCGTAACGATAATGATGAAGATGATCGTGATAGTGTCGTTCGTTCTAAGGATCGTTATGGTCACATCGAGAAGCGCGACTCGTTGAGTTTAGGGGTTGGGACGACCGATTTAGTAAGTCTGAGATTTCGTCGGACTTGTTGAACTTTGATCGAGTGGATGATCGATTGGTGATGAGCACCAATAAAGTGAAGTCCTATCTGTGCTGATTTGATGTCGGTTGTTGTGCTCTCCAAGTTTCACGATATGAAGGGAAGGTTGAAATTGATGAAGAGTCAGTTAAAGAAACTGAAGCAAGAAATCAGTAAGGTTGAACGAGGTGAGGAAGAAGGTAAAAGTCAGTCTGGCTCTGGAATCGGGGGTGTCCCGAGGGGTAGTCGAGCCCTGAATAGCGGTGGTGGCAGCATTCCTAGGTCACCCAGGAAATTACACGTCAGTCTTTTCTTGTATTCTCTCTCGCTTTCTCATCGTTCACGTGGGGCGAGTAACGTATATTGATGCTTTTATCGATCCTAGCTATCCGAGGTTGCGAAATCGACCATTGATTCTAACGCCGACAAGTCTATCGTGCTTACGAACCCAGCCTTGAATGGATTGATGACCGACTTGGAGAGAGCTTTAGATGGTTTGGACCGTAAAGTTCATCAGGTTCAGGCGGTCGAGAGTCGGTCGTTCAGCAATCTACAAGATGAACATTTGAAAGCGATCGAACGAGTAAGAATCTTTCTCCTCTTTGATTGATCGTCGCTCGATGCGAGGTGCCTCTTTTTTTTTTCTAACGAGAGGAATGGGATCATGCTCTTTACCAAAAAAAAAAAAAAAAAAAAAAAAAAAAAAATCAAGTTAAAGAAAGAGATTACCAAGAAGGAGAACGATATGAAGGTATTGAGTGACCGGAACGAAGTGATGAAGGAGCTCCAAGTCGAACTAGAGGTCGAGAACAATCACCTCTACGAGGCCTTCAACGAGGAGTTAGACAAGATGTTCCAGGATCTCCAGTTACCTTCTCCTTCCCAATCGTTGAAGATCCTGGTCGAAGACCTCAAACGGATGGCCGAGGAGCGGGGCAAGTTGACCACTCGATTAGGGTCCGTTTGATTCTTCCTCCTTCCCTTCTCCCTTCTTTTTTCTCCCTGAGCCGATGGGATCTCGATTTTTTTTTTTTTGATACTATTATTATTCGTTGGTTCGCCGATGATGATAGGTCGACTCAGAGGCAATTGGAACTCGAGATTGCGAAATCGGAATGTCTCGAAAGTTTATTGAAGGAGGCTGGGCTCTTAACTTGATCCTTGATCCTCGGCTCGTCTCCTTCTCCCTCCACAGATTCGATCGACAATCATCGTTCCGTTCGAAGGAAACAAACAAATTTCGTGGTTTTTTTTTTTTTGTTCTCGTCGTCATCTTCATCATGATTCTTTTCATCCTATCCGTTCCCTCCCTCCCTCCCTCATCTTTCTTAATCATCGAGAATCAGGATTGATGATGATGGTTATTATTATTACGGAGCTGTACATGTGTCTTGATTGGTTATATATATATATATATATATATATACGTTTACCTTTTCTTTACGTATATGTTTGACGAGATGGAAATCAAACGAGAAAAACAAAAAAAAAGGTCCGAGGGCGCATTGAAATCCAATTTGTATTATTTGTTTTTTCTTTCTTTCTTTCTTCATATATATATATAGATATATATATTAACAATGAGGGGGAACTCTCTCCTTCCTTCTCCCGCTTACGAATTTATTCATGAATCTTTACACGTCCTGGGTCGTCCCCCGCTCCATGAGCCCCCAGTTTTCCATGAGTGGACTCGTACCAGACCCTTTTTCATTTCATCCGACTGGTTTGGGTTCTCAACCCCCCCCCCCCCCTTTCTTTTTTCTTTTTTTCTTTTTTTCTATTTTTTTTTTTAAAAAAAAAGGAAACAATAATAAGGGGTAGAGGTTTGGTAGGGGCCATGGCAGGTGAGGGATTTAGTTAGTTTAGTCGGGTTTTTTTTTTTTTTTTTTTTAAAAAAAAAAAAAAAAAAAAAAGATCAGATTAAGATGAGAAGAGATCAAAGATGATAATTTTTTTTTTAAAAAAAAAAAGGCAAGTATTTCTATGTATGTACATACGTATGTACTGTGTACTTGGATAGCTTACCTCTTTGAACGAACGAATGGATCAATGAATTTTTTTTTTTTTTTTTTTTTTGGATTGGAGTGGAGTGGGTGGTTTAGGAAGGATGAAAAGAAGGGTGGAAGAGGGTTGCCAACCAGGAGCTGGACTCATGACCCCAAACCACCTGGGTTGATTGGTACTTATCTCTATGAACCCTGTCCTGCCTCCTCCCCACCCCTGCCTGCAACCCGGGGCCATAAGGATCATAAATAGAATAATAGCTGTGTGTGTGAGAGAGAGAGAGAGAGAGAGAGAGAGACTTGAATCGAGAGATTGAAGGACCTGGAGACTTCTCTCTAGAGAAGAAGTTGTTGAAGATCATTGTGATGATGATGATGATGATCATTATGTATTATCGTTATTTGACAACATGATTGTGAAGATGACTGACAATCATGAAGAATAAGTTTCTTTTTTTTTGGGAAGGGGGGGGGGGTGGGGGTGGGTGTTTGTACGTAAATAGGTACTATTGATGACCAGAACCCTGTTGCCCTGAATCTCTCATCTACCTCATCTGGTTCTTCAGACTCATCATCCTGTTCTTGTTCTTTCTTTTTTCATCCCCTTCTTTTCTTGCTCTTGCCCTCGGTTTGATTGAAACCGGTTTAGGCCTTCACAATCAGCTATCCAGACCTTCCTTCCACCTTGCCTACTTTGCATCATCCTTTGTCTCCACTTCTTCTTCTTCTTGCCTGACACACACTCATCCTTTTTTTTCTTCTTCTTCTTCTTCTTCTTCTTCTTCTTCTTTGAGTAGAATCTATTGACCAAAGAGGCCCCCCACCCACCCCCCCCCCCAAAAAAAAAAAACCATGGTAATTTGAGATTTTTGATTTTTTTTTTTTGAAAAGCTAAGGCATGCTTTATTGATAGATTCCAGGAGTCCTTGATTAGTTAATTGAGAATTCATGCTTGAGGAAGTGAAAAAAAAAAGGTAAAAATGTGGGGAAAAAAAAAATCAAAATTTGATTGGAGTTAAGATAACACTGGGTTTTTTGATGAAGGTTCATTTCATTGGTTTCAAGTCACCAGATGATTCATAAACTTTTTGATGATGAACAACAGATTTTTGAGCTGCTTCACTGGTGATCTTCACTTTGATAACACAACAGATGGGTGTGGAAAGATCCAAGTGAGTTTGGGTATCTTGGTGCTGGATGTGAATCTTGATGATGCTGAAGATGAGCTTGATTGGATCAAGGATTGTTGAGTACTCTGAGGAGGAATTCAATCTTGGTTTCTCAGCTCTATTCCTTCATGATTTGGAAGACTCTATCTGGGTCTTCACCCCAATCAATGGTTGCCTTGTCCATGATCTCTGAGTGATTTTGATGGGTGAGGGTCATGGAGGTAGAGAAGAAAGTTTGTGAGTGTCCAAAGAATCAGGACCCCCTCCCCCCCACCCCTACTTTTTTGTTTCTCTTATCATGTCTTCATGGAATCATTTGTAATAGATTGTTCCACATTTGGCCAGAGCTCCAATGAGATGAATCATGAACCCCCTGGAATTTGTTTCCAGGAAAGCATTGTGGCTTAGTAGTAAGGATCAAATCTATAAGTGAAATCCATTTAATCCATTAATCAAGTATACATAAGTAAGGGTGCATTTGGACCCATGCAAACCATCATGTACTGTCATGAAAATCTTGGATATTCATGATGACATATGATGGTAGGTGTTTGGGGTCCACTTGTCAACTTCAGCCCAAATGATGTTAGTTGATGATTCTGAAGGTTTGAGGTCTCCCATAGGCAAAAATTGCACACAATGCTACATTTTGGTCCAGATCAAAATTTGGCATCAATCATGTATGTACAGTGGGTGGAAAAAAAGCATGGGACTGTTTTTCAAAGCAACCACACCCAGTTACTTCAAACAATGTAGATGAAGCCCTGGGTGTTGCAATCTTGCTGTTGACCATCCCATCTTCAGGCTCCCACTCCATCCACCCCATTGCCATATTGCCACTGACTTGGTTTTTTGATTTTGATGTCAGACAACTCAATCAATTAAAAAAAACAAAGACATTAAGTAATCTTTTTGAAATCTTATCCTTCATCTTTGGTACAGAATTTTTCATTTTTTTTTTTTTTTCTTTTTTTCCCTCCGGCATGTTTTTTTGAGAGTTTTGTGCTTTTTTTTTTTTTTTTTTTTTTTTAAAAAAAAAAAAAAAAAATTAGAATTTGATATTTTTTTTCAAATTTTATTTGTTTTACAATTAAATTACAGATGTTGAAATACATCATACCATGAATAAATGTAATTACATGCCTTTTTTTGAAAAATAGATTTAGCTTGGAACACAGGTCCAAAAATTAATGGACTGTTTTAGGTCAATCAGTCCCATTATTTCTGTCCACCCACTGTACATACACCCATCCTCTCCAGCCTCTATCTGCTAAATATTGAATTATCCCCCACCCTTTTACCTTGACATCTCCCCTCAACATGATTATCTCACTTTTGGACACCAAACACATTGGGCCCAAAAATAAGGTTGCATCATGTTTGATTTTGTGAAAGATGAGCATGATTCTCACTCTATTTCTGACATGAGCATTCATGAAGGTTTGTGTGGGTCCAAACACACCCTAAGTAATTAATCAAAAAAAAAAAAAAAAAAAAGAATCAATAAGTAGTAAAAACAATCTTACCAGAGAGTGAAAACCCATGAGTGGGCTGAGTCTGGTAATTGAACCCAGACTCATGAATGAAGATGAAATTCCTTCCTAAACCAGTGACATGATTGAGCACAAAATTGTGCTGCTCTTTTAGGAAGGAAGCTCCACTTGAGTTGCAAGAGACTGGCATCACCATCTTCCAGGTGATGTCAAGCCTCTTGAGTAGCTTCTGGACAGATGGGATCAAGATGGTGATCTCAAATTCATCCTTGATGTGAATGGCCAGATCATTTGATCAAATGCAAGGATCTTCTTATAATTTAATCAAGTTGGATGAAATTAAATCTCCATCCTGTTTTGATCTTTCACAACTTGAAGCACTCAACAAATCATGGTTTCCATTCCTTGCTTGATTGATTATCCTTTGAACTTGCCAATCCAATATGCAAAACATCTTCCCAACCTCAACTTGAGTCTTGTTCTGATTCAAGATATGTTGATCCAAAAGATCCTTCACCTCACCACTAATTGCTTGATGTGGTTCTTGGACTTGACTGGTTTGGGATTTTGCCTGTTTTTTTTTTTTTTCTTTTTTTTTTCTTTTTTTCTTTTTCAGATTTTTGAGTCCTGCTAAAAGGTGTTGATTGGAAAGTGTTAAAGTTTGATTGGAGTGATCCAGTTGAAAGTCTTGGAAGGATGAGGATGAGATCTTATGATGCTAAGCAGAGCGGATCTGAGGAGTCAATAGAGGGCACTCTGGTTCATGGTAAGTCAGAACAGATGGTTGAATTTCACCAGATAAGACACAGACTTAAATAGTGTAAGTAAAATTTAGCTGAATAGTGGGTGAAAAATAATATAATGAATCAAACAAGTTTGATAAGCATAAAAGTGAAACACAAGATGTCACAAGATAGCTTCAATATTAGGAATAGGGCCACAACAGATGAAAGATAAAGGAGGCACTAGAGTTGATACTGCCAGACCAACATAAAGACTTCACTAGACAATCATAATTAGGTTGAGAGCTACTGTAGTTTAATGTAAAGATGATACTAGAAATAAGACTAACTAGCTTATTATAAAGATCACACTAGACAAAACACTTAGAGCATAAGGAAAGAATATAAAGCTTAATAGGTGGTTGCACTCTAGTATTAGGAAGCACAATATAAGACTAGAATTCTAACAGAAAGAAGGTTCCAATGGGTCTCTTGGATGGTTTTTCAATCCTCTTCAGTCCCTCCCCAATATTTCCTTGCCTTGTCATCATCATGGGTTTTGGGGATACTCTCATTGTATTCCTTGCTAATCTTATCCAAAAAAAAAAAAAAAAAGTAATAGTAAGTACTGAGATAAAGGGTTGAGTGAGTGGTCAACTTAATTACTTACTTAAGTACTTACTTACTTGATTTGATGTGTTGGTTGATGGAGTCAAGCTGATAGCAGTTGGCTGATGGAGTCAAGGCAATAGCAGGGTCTCCTGACCGGTTTGAGAAAAACACAAACAGGAAGCCTGATACAGGAGACCTGTCACAGGATAACATGTGAAACAGATTTCAAGCTTTCAAATCTGGTTTTTTAACTGTGATTTTTTCCTTTTTCTATAAACTGATAGAATGTACATATCATATCTGTGATGATGATGAATTGAATTCAAAGGAATTTTTATTCTTCTTCTATTCTTCTTCTATTCTTCTTTTCTTTTTATTTTTGAAGTGGATCTGGATATGGATATGGATATGAATATGCAGATAGGAAAATAGATCTTGAATTTTATTTCTACTTTTATTTTTTTTATTTTTTTTTGGGGGGGGGCAGGGGGAAACAAATGGGTTTATAGTTTGAGATTGATACATTTCTGTATGTGATGATGGATGGGTGATCACAGGTTGAGTATATATTGTGGTAGTACTGGTGATGAGAGAGAGAAGGATGTGTGGGTTTTTGAACTGGCTGGGTAGTTATCAGTGGTACATACATGTACCTACAGGGGTAGGTGGAAGGGGGAGGGGGAATCATTCTGCACACTGATGTGTAAAATGAAACAAACAGAAAAGTTTTCTTGATTTTGAAGAAAGAATCTCTGAAAAGGAAAAAAAACAATTAAACTTGCAAGATTTTTAATCAACATTAAGTATGAAAAGAAAGATAAATTATTTCTAGCCCTTTCTCTTTGAGGATAGATTAATCTTTTCCCAAAAGAAAATATGCTCCAAAAGATTTTCAATATTCTTTTTTACTCAGATGTTTTCAACATTCAACATTTCATTTTATTTGGATTTTTTTATTCTCTAAGGTGTCAAATGATTCTCAGATCAAGATGATTTAGCTGCCAAAGTATTTCATTTAATTCAGAAATCTCAATTGGTTTTCAAAAAATGGAATAATTCCCTCATCAAAACCCACAAAACTTTTTTTTTTTTTTTTTTTGAAAAATTCTGAAAGCTCCCAAGAGATTGAAAATACTCAAATTAAATGATTATTTAGAACTCAAATTTCATCAGAAAAATTTTCTGCTTGATTTTTATGAGTTCTCAGATAGTCATCTTGATTATTTAATCAAAAATCTTATCAACAAACCCACAAAAAAACCACATGGATTTAATATGATTCCTGCATGATTGGAAAAATTAAAATTGACTAGTTTTTTTTTATAGTACTATTCTGATTGTTCTTTCAAATTGCATCTATTAAAAATAACATTTACTGAATAATAATGGTTTTATTCTTTTACTTTCTAGAAAATATATCTTGGTTTTATTTATTTTTATTCCTTTACCTTTTTGTATCATTCTTCAACAACAAAAAAAAAAAAAAGAATGATGATTGAATCATTTGACTCATCAATAGAGTTCCAAATTAAAGAAAGTATTCTAAAATACATTATCACACAATCTAAAAAATAATCATTTTTTTCTTGGACTCAAATATTTTGGCCTTGAAAATGTGTCTAAAAATCAAACTACTAGTTTTGGTCAATCAGTGGGAAGACTTACTCCCCCCCCAATTTACATACATACAAGGCATGCAAGGTACATACATATGATTTGAGGATGATGGATGAATTAGAATAGGAATAAAAATTCATATATGTATATGTTGACACTATTTGGTTGGAGTAGGTCATAAGCTTTGGGGTACCCCCCCCCCAAAAAAAAAAAAAAAAAAAAAAAAAAAACTCTCCAAGTCAAAAAAAAACTTGAATTCTGACAATTGTTTGGTTTCTGAGTCAAATTATTTAGTTATATTTCTATATATATATTTATATATGTATGAATATGGCAAAGTTTGAGGAATTTTTTGATTGTTGAATCAGTACCCCCCAATAATAATTATGATGATAATAATAATCATTCATGAATAATTTGGAGGAAGGATTTGATCTATTTCTCTAATACCAGAAGATGAAATGTGAGAAGGAGGGGCTGGTGGATTCTAAAAGTTTTTGATGAGAAAGTTTGGGGGGTTTCATGATCTTCAAAAATTTTTTTTTTTTCTTTCCCATTTGACTCTCTTTGATCTCAGCTTCCAATGAGTCATGACCCACAGACACCACCACAGAATACAACCAAAATTTGTGATCAAAATATTCTTCCTAACTTCAGATGCTTTGAAGATTTTTTCTAATCAAAATCTCTCATATCCTGATCTAACTTACTTTTGAGGTATCCAATGGTATGTTCAATACTGACAGATGAGTGAATAAGCAGTTTCCATAAATTTTATTTTTTTCAATCAAGATCATGGTGCTTCCATAATAATAATAACAAAGCCAATAAAAGAGCTGGAAATCATTTTGTATCCTATCCATGAACTTAAATACATCATTCTGATCTTCTTTGGTTAGTCAGAAGAGTGTGGACCACCAAAGCACTAGTATAGCTATGATAAAAATTGTGATATATCACTGGGATGTTTCATATCTGATCAAGAAACTACTTTATAATTCATCAATAGGTGATCCATTTGAATTTGGGACTGATAAATTTAGTTCAAAGGAAACTTGGATAGCTAGATTTAATCCAGGATTCTAAAAGTAATTGTTCTTGGGGTTTTGAATGGCTCTTGATAATCTTCAAAGTTTTGATGAAAAACACCAAAAATAGTTCTAAAAGTATTTACTGTCAGATTCCTAAAGATTTTTACTTTCATAAGTTTTGGATTCCTACTATATCAGAGGCAGAAGCATATAGTCAGGATCTTTTCAAAAAGAATAAAGAAACTTAGTTTGAAATCATATCTGAATGATTGAGGAATCCTGAATTATTACTTGAGTGATGGATTTATGGTTCCATTTTAGGTAAATTCATCCACTGGAAACCCTTTTCCCTTTCCAACTGGTTTATGAAATTCCCAGTAACTCAAGATGCCCTAGTGAAAAGAAAAAGAAAAAGAGAAAGAAAAAGAAAAAGAAAAAGAAAAAGAAAAAGAAAAAGAAAAAGAAAAAGAAAAAGAAAAAGAAAAAGAAAAAGAAAAAGAAAAAGAAAAAGAAAAAGAAAAAGAAAAAAGAAAAAGAAAAAGAAAAAGAAAAAGAAAAAGAAAAAGAAAAAGAAAAAGAAAAAAGAAAAAGAAAAAGAAAAAGAGAAAAAGAAAAAGAAAAAGAAAAAGAAAAAGAAAAAGAAAAAGAAAAAGAAAAAGAAAAAGAAAAAGAAAAAGAAAAAGAAAAAGAAAAAGAAAAAGAAAAAGAAAAAGAAAAAGAAAAAGAAAAAGAAAAAGAAAAAGAAAAAGAAAAAGAAAAAGAAAAAGAAAAAGAAAAAGAAAAAGAAAAAGAAAAAGAAAAAGAAAAAGAAAAAGAAAAAGAAAAAGAAAAAGAAAAAAGAAAAAGAAAAAGAAAAAGAAAAAGAAAAAGAAAAAGAAAAAGAAAAAGAAAAAGAAAAAGAAAAAGAAAAAGAAAAAGAAAAAGAAAAAGAAAAAGAAAAAGAAAAAGAAAAAGAAAAAGAAAAAGAAAAAGAAAAAGAAAAAGAAAAAGAAAAAGAAAAAGAAAAAGAAAAAGAAAAAGAAAAAGAAAAAGAAAAAGAAAAAGAAAAAGAAAAAGAAAAAGAAAAAGAAAAAGAAAAAGAAAAAGAAAAAGAAAAAGAAAAAGAAAAAGAAAAAGAAAAAGAAAAAGAAAAAGAAAAAGAAAAGAAAAGAAAAAGAAAAGAAAAAGAAAAAGAAAAAGAAAAAGAAAAGAAAAAGAAAAAGAAAAAGAAAAAGAAAAAGAAAAAGAAAAAGAAAAAGAAAAAGAAAAGAAAAAGAAAAAGAAAAAGAAAAAGAAAAAGAAAAAG
>CM062621.1:43234435-43300899 GCA_025617555.3 Puccinia polysora | reverse complement strand
CAATAGATTCCTTGCATGTCCAAGACCTGCAAAACGTACTCCAGCTGCATACAGACCGCTGCCCTGGATATGTAAACCACCTGTTTAATGTACAGTGGGTAGACAAAAGTCTTGGTACTGATTGAAAAAAATTAGCCCTTATAATTCCAAGTACCTGTTTCAAGAAAAACATGAAACATAAAAAAGTGTGTAGTTCATTCAATCTTTATTTTTGAATTCTTCAGAAGCTCCTATTCACTTAAGCAACAAATAAAAAGATGAAATGAAAATTAATTCAAAATTCATGAAAAAAGAATAAAAAATAAAATAAAAAATTAAAAACATGCCAGATCCAAAACAAAATTGAAAAATTTTGGCACAATAAATATTCTTTCTCATTGTTAATTTCTTGAAGGAGGATGAAAAGGAAAATATCAGATAAAAAGCAAGAAAATATTTTTTGATCCTACAAGTCAATAATGCTTGAATTTTTTACCATCAATTTATTGATAGCTGGGTATAATTCAAAGAAAACAGGTGATCTAGGCCTTCTAGTATTAGTGAGAACTTCTCAGAAATCCTCTTTGAGTGAAAAATATTTGTGTAGAATATTTAATTTCTCTTTGGATTGGTTTTGGTGCCTTTGGATAATTTGAGTATGAATAATTCATTTCTTGGTTTGAGAACAAGCATCTTTGAATGGCACTAAAATTGGTTTTAATGAGAAAGATTTTTGGAGGATTTGGTTCCTTGAATTCCTGGATGTGTGATTTGAATGAAAGTTGAAAAATTATTGATCTCAAAAAACAATCATTAAAAATACATATTTAAATAATTAGGTCAAATTTTAAATGAATTACTTACCAACATTTTCTTTTTATTGATCATCAAAAATTGGAAGGTGCTTGAGAAACCAAGATGTTGGAGTTTTTGACCATCATCAACTGAAGCAGAATATTGATTTTGGAGATTTCAAAAAAAAAAACTCATGCTTCCTGGGCTTCATATACATTTCTTAAAGTAACTTGGTGGGCCCACTTTAAAAAAGAACTCCCAAGAATTTTTTCTACCCAATTTTGCACATCTGGAAATGTGAAGCCAACATTTTCTGGTTTCTGTATGCAACTAAATTTGAAACATTGTATATATTCAATAACATAAAAAAAGAATTCTTGATTTAATAAAACCACCTAATTCAATTAAACTTTATCCAAAACATACTGATAAGACTCAAGATTGAAATCTCATCAAAAAAGTGAAAATTCACCACAGATCTGTTGGTTGATAAAGATCCCAACAGGAATTTTTGAAGACTATAACCACCCAAAGATGGGGCTGAACAATGTTAAATATTTTTTGAAAAAAAAAAAAAAATCCAAAATGATGAAGCATCATAATTTGTAATTCATACTCCAAGTAAAATACTATTGAATAAGGCATATTAAGTATTTATGGCACAATTAATTATCATATAAATTATTTATAAGAACATAATTAAGTATGTTGGCTATTTTCTGGAAATTAAGAAATCATTTCTTAGTCTCATTAATCTCTTTATATAGATATCTAACATAGTAAGGAATCCTGATTATCCCAAAATAAATTTAAAACTGATATATATATATATATATATATACATATATATATATATATGTATGTATGTATATGTATATTGCGGTATGATGAATATAACTTGAATTAGTGCTCAAGAATATTAGAAATCCACTCTTTAACCCTTCAATGAATCATTGATTTCATTTCATCCAAGGAGGGAAACCCATTTTAGGATCTCTTAGTGAGCCTTAGGATCCAATTCAAACTTTATCCCTCTAGATTAAAAATTAGAATAAGATTATTATAATACCCAAATGATCTGGCACATCTTATTATGATTTTGATTTTTGAATATATTTAAAACCAATCCAAACCATTCTGTCATTGAGTGTTTGATATTTCAATATTTTTCTGGAATTATATTTTAATGATAAGAATGACTAGTTTTATACAATTTCTATAACCTCTAGTATTTAAGAGGGAGGAAGAACCTTGAAATCTAGGAAGCTCAAAAGGTAAGATCAGATTTTTTATTCTGGGGACCAAGTATTGCTTTGACCAAAAAAAATTCAAATTATAATGGATCAGATTTCAAACCAGATTCTGAATCAAACTCAAAATTTACAAAAGTGTTTAGTCATCTAAATCAATTAAATTTCTAATATCTTTTGATAAGGTTGGTTGAGAGATGCTCTGATTGAATATATTGATGATATTAAGTGATTATTGGAATTTTGTGAGTGTTATGGATGGTTTGATGGATATTTTGATGATAAATTCAGTGGGATGGATGGGGTGTTAAATTAGGTGTGGATGATATTTTTTGAAATTTGATGAATGATGTTGAGAAACATGGAAAATTTGATTTTGAAACATGTTATTTCTATGAAATCCATCAGTTTAAAACCTACCAGTTGGGGGTTGTCACATATTTATTGAGGATGATTGTTTTTCTTTTTTTTTTTATTAAAATTATTATTTTGGAAAAAAAAAAGAAATTGATTGGTTTCAAACAACACAATCTCTAACTCCAAAATTGCCTAAGATGAAAAAACTGAAGGGATCATATTAAATTGGTTTGAAAATATTTAACAATAAACATTTGATTCACATTTTTTTGTTTCTGCTGTGATATTTTTCATGCATGTGATCTTCCTTAAATGAATTTTTGTTTCTTAGAAGCTGAATCTATGTTTCTCTAGGCCTAAAATCCCTAGAAAATATTTCATGGATTTTTTGAAGGGTTTTACAACCTCAAGAATCCATCCAAAAATTAACAAAATCAGTGCTGGCCTACATTTTTGATTCCATATTTGAATCTTTTGAATCATTTTCTGTCTTTCTTTCTTTATTTTTGAAAATAATTATATATATATAAGAGGTTCCAATTTGGTTTCAAAGGCAATAGAAAGGCTCAAGTATCACTTTTTTGAATTTTTTTTGGAGGATATTTAAACAAAAAAAAAAATGTCAAAAAAATCAAAAAATCAAAAGAGTTTTTAAAAAAAAGATGGTTTTTTTTTTTCCCAAATATTTTTTGACACAATTTCCTGGAATAAATTTAGATTATGAGGCTTCAGGAAATTTAGAATCCTTCAAAAACCCCCAAAAATGATTATTTGGAACTTCTTTCTTTGATTTTTTTTTTCTCTCAAGAACCCAACCAATTGAATTTCTTTTACCCTCTTTATTTTCTTCTTCTTTGTCTTTGAATAAAATTAGATTTATTTATTATATATTTTGACTCTGTTAAAAATTCATAAAACCAATTCTCAAACAGAAAATCACTCAATCAACTTCCATTATCTTGTTTTTCCTGACATATTTCCTAGAGTGGGGAGGGAACCACTAGTACAAGCTCTGAATTTTTTTAAAAAGAGTTCCTTCAAATGGTTTTTTATTCAATCCTTCAAAGAATTTTAACTAATCAAGGATCAGAAAAAAAATAAGTGGATGATTATATGCTTCAGAAATCAGGAAACCATGACCAAAAAAAAAAAAAAAAAGAAAAAGAAAAAAAGAAAAACAATAATAAAAATAAGATCTAAAAAAATATCAGAGCATCTTCAGAAAGGTTATTGAGGTGACTCCTTTATTTTTCAAATGTTTCAACTTGGAAATTTTTCACCAATCTGGTATTCTTGAAGATTGGTTTTGGGTCAATTTACTTAATCATATCCTTCCTTATCAGAATTCAATTCTCAGATTTGCTACCCAATCTGACAGCTACTTCTGTGTTTCAAAATCACCACCAATTTGATTTAGGCTTGCATGGGAATTTACATGAGCCTGGTTAGAATGAGATAAAAATCACCTTAAAAAAATTCTCCAAGAGTAATCTTCAAGTTTGAGTGACTTGATTTGAGGTTCAAAGGAATTTTCAATGATAAGTGTAAGGTTGAGTTCAGTGTTTTGATGGATAAGGAAGAAAAAAAAAGTATAAATCTCTGAGTTAAGATAGCTACTGGTATCTTTGAAAATTTTCCAAGTTATTGGTTTCATGTCCCTGCATGATTTTTGAAACTTTTTAAAGTTTATAAATAACTTTTGAGCCAGATCCAACAAACACTTTTCTTCAATAGCACACAGATTTCTGTGGCAGGATTCTTAAAAATTTTCATGTCCTGGTGCCTGAAATGAATCCTGATGATATTGAAATCAAGTTTGATTGGGTTGAGACTTGGGCAGTACTTGGGGATGAATTCAAATATTCAAATTTGTTTTCTATGTTTTATTCCTTCATGCTTTGAATTAATTGATAAAAATCTTTTGCACAATGGTTGGGTGAATCTTCCATGATGATGAGGAATTTGGGTGGGAAGTGGTTATGGAGTTGAAAGAGAAATTTTTCAATTTATGAAGGGAAATCTTCACCCTTCTTCTTACCATTCTTCTTGAAAAAATCAATATGAATCATAAATGATTTTTACAGGGCTCCAATGAGGTTTATCATGATCCCCCTGTAATTGGATTCCAGGGAGCCAGCCTGGCCTAGTTACTGGGAAAAAAAAAATGGTAAGAATGTTTTGTTAATAAATTTCCAAATCATCAAAGGGGAAAAATAATATATATCAAATTAATAATGATAGTAAAAGAATCCTACTAGAAATGAGTGATCTGCGTCTGGTTAATGAGCCAATACTCAAAAATCAATTTAATGTTCCTTTCCAAATCAGTTGCACGATTGAGGAAAAAGATGCTTTTTTGTTTTAGGAAGGATTCCTTGCTCCACTTACGAAGGACCAGCATCACCACCTTCCAGGTTATGGTCTGTAAAGCGTGTTTGGGCACTGAGCCAAGTTATTCCAAAATTTGCTAAAGCCTGCATGGCACTTAGCAAAGTCAACTTGGCTCCTGGAAAAGCCTTCTTGGCACCTGGCCAAGTTTATCTTGGCGCCAATCAAAGCTGGTTGCATTGATCCACCAATTGCATGATCATACTTGAAAAAAAAAAAGAAAGAAAGAAATAAAAAAAAAAACGGCTTGAAGTTGGGGGGAGGGAGGCTGGTCAATTTTGGTGTGACCAGCTTTGATTGGTGTCAAGGGGAGCTTGATTAGGCTCCAAGATTTAACCCCCACAAGCCCAACCTAATCAAGCTCCCTGGGCGCCAATCTAAGTCCTGCTAGGTGCATTTCAAGTCAAACTTGGACCGGCCCCCAGATGTGCTTTACACACCATATGTCAAGGCTCTAGGGAATCCTCTGAGTTGAAGGGATGGAACCCAAAATTTTGAATTTGTGAATGATGTGATTAGTAAGAAACTTCATAGAAAACTTGGGATTCTATTCCAGATACATCCATCAGAATGGATGAAATTAAATATTCAGATATCCTTTATTTCACAACTCCCTCTTGAAGAAGTCAATTGATCATCATTTTGCCTTTGAGAATTCTCAATCATCCTTCAAACTTGAATTTCAAGTGGAGAGTCTCAAAATCTTGGCCAACTTGAATTTAGTCTTATATATCATGAGAAATTCAATACTCTAACAGATTCATAAATTTTTGACTGATTGGCTGATTTTTTCTCAAGGTTAGATAACTTGGGCCTTTTCTTGATTTTTTTTTTTTTCTTTTCTTTTCTTTTTTTTGATATTCTTGAATGCCATTGATAGTTTTTGAGTGAAAGCTAGTCAAAAATGAGCCTCTTGGGTGGCACTCTAATGGTCCTCAATTTGTGCCTGGTACTTCAACACCTCCACATTGTGATTTGGCAAGGCTTCTTCTAGTTCTATGGGTTGATTGTTTGTTATTGAGGTTGATCTGCTAGAAAAAAAAAATTGAAGAATAGTGAGTTAAAGAGTGATCGATTGGAAGTAGAAAGTGAAGATAAATCAAATGAAAGTGGGGTGAGTGGGATGAGGGCACTTACTTCTTGATTTATAAGCCTACTTTGATTTGGTTAGTGATTTGATGGAGTCAATGCAATTTGTTGGCCTCCTGACTGGTTTGAGAAAAACCTCAAAAGAAAACCTGTCATGTTCAATCTTTTCAAACCATTTTTGCACTTGATCATCTGGTTTATCTTTTTCCTACCTCTGTACCAATTTTTAAGCAGCTTGAAAATTCAAAAATATTGTGGTTTATTATTATTTTTTATTTATTTTATTTATTTATTTATTTTTTTTTTTTGGAAATGAATAGTACTCAAATTGTAGTAAATATTAGAATGCATGAACTTAAATTAATGAGTAGAAAATTAAACAGGAATCAGTGTGCTCTGAAGTTCAACAGGAGATACCTTAGTTAGAAAAGTAAAAACTGAGGAAAGTTTGACTAAAGTGATGAGGGAATTTGGATGACAGGTAATTTAGGTGGAACTATGAGTAGTAATGGATTATGATTTCAAATCAATTTATGGATTACTTAATCCTAGGGGGGGAGGGGAGGGGGTGGGGGAATATGACTGAGATAGAGAAGAATTTAATTTAATGAATGAGAATTGAGATGGGTAATGAAATGGATTTAATCATAAGGATTGGTGATAAATGCAAGGGTGACTGGATGGCATCAGCTATAATGATTCAAATCTGGAAATCAGAGATATTTGTGATGATTGATCTATCCAAAGGATGAATGAATTTTGAGCAGAGTAGTCCAAGGAAGGTTGGTAGTAGAATGAATGGATATGGCATGAGAGGGGGCCTTGCTGATTGACAAGGTTCAAAACCCATAGTTTTTTTTTTTTTTTTTTTTTGATTGATTGATTCAAAGTAGTGCAAGGGTTTTGAAGACAGGCTGAGGATGATGGATGAGTTGATTTGAAGTAGACAGTCCCTTGATGATGTTTACAATGATTTGGTGTTAGAAGATCACTGAATGGTCTTGGGGTGCTTTTGGTCATGCTCTTAAATTCTAAAATCAATCCTGAGGTTGTCAAGATCAATCTTGAAAGTATGTAAGTTTATATGACATCAAATCATATCTTGGTTTAGAAGTGTGACACAGTGAGTGAATGGATTCTCAGATTTGATCACCTATCCTGACTTCTTGAACCTGTCAAAGATCTGAAATACCTATCCAATCAAACATGAAACCTTTTTATTAAAACTTGGAGAAAAAAAAAAAAAAAAAAAAAAAACACCTTAAAGATTCTCTGGATCAAAATAAACTCCAATCCTTTCATGACTCACTCAATAATGACACCTCCAAAATTTTCACTTACTCCCCCCCCCCCCCCCCCAGCACCACCACCACCACCACCAAAAAAAAAAAAAAAAAAAAACTAAAAAAATAATAAAAAAGAAGAAGAGGTTTGTCATAGCTTTTGAGTTCCAAGCCATCAGTTTTGGTCATGAAGTTGAGTGGATTACATCATTAGTTGACCGGATTGAACCATTCTTTTCACACTCATCCACCATCCAATTGGATGAGTACCCCACTCCCCCCCCCCCCCCCCCTTTTTTTTACGGAAGGGGGAGCGATCATAATCACTTGACTTGTCTCCCCCAATCTTTTTCAGTTGTTGTGGCCATCAAGTTTTCCAAAAAAAAAAAAAAAAAAAAAAAAAAAGAGAGAGAGACCGATTATGCCAACGACAGTTCATACTCTCATCAGATAAAACAATCAGGTTCTTTTCATCGATGGTTTAGTGATTCGCTTTTGCTCTTTTTTTTTTCTTTATGATTGGTATATTAAGGTACAATCAACAAAACCAAACGTATAACGTATAACTTGAGGATTCCAAAAAAAAGCGTGGGACATGAAATCAAACAGATCGAAACAAAAAAAAAAAAATCTAGTAAGACAAAAAAAAAATAAAAAAAAGCAAGGCAGTGTGCGGGGGGTGAAAAAAAAAACAAACAAAGCGAAGAAAGCATCAAAAGCGTGACGAGTATTTGCTCAAAAGAAAATTACCGCCTGCCACCCATCCGCTTCCGGAAGTTTTCGACCGCACGATCATCGGTAGCCACTTGGTTGGAGCGAGCTCCATGGTACCGATGATGATTACTACCGGATTGATGATGAGAGTTACCGTACTTGAGTTGATAGGCTTTCCGTTTCAATTCCCTCCTCAGAGCTTCAGCCTCTTCGAACAAGCCTTCCTTCTCCAACCTGGCGATCTTCAACGAGTCTAGATCCGCTCCGAAGGGATTAGGTTTCATGTGATTCGGTAGTAAGAACCTATCGGCTGCAAAGTGTTCCTTGGTATCGGCCACCGGTTTAGTTGATGAGCCGTGACCTGAATGGTTGTTCTGATGGGCAGCTCGTTGTTCGGTTAACTGCCGTTTCGCCTTCTCAGTCGCTTCAAAGTTTCGAATCCGATTACTGAGATCATCAAGAGAGAGAGAGAGAGAGAGAGAGAGAGAGAGAGAGAGAGAGAGAGAGAGAGAGAGAGAGAGAGAGAGAGAAAGATCGCAAAGGGAATGTGTTAATCCAATGGAAAAGGTTGGGTAGTGAGGATCAGACGGGTCGGATGCCATCAAGTCACGTCGATGGTAGACGAGTCGTTGAAGCCCAACGATATTCATCAAAAAAAAGGAATCAAAGGAACTCAACTCAATACCGAGATCGACTTCGGGAATCGAAGTTAACATGGTCGCACTCAAAGTCACGTTGCCTTCAACAACCGGTTTCTTGTTGATCCTGTACTTTTCGGCGATCTTATAGAGTTCATCCCTTGGATCTAAAGAAGCGATAGCATCGAGGCCCTTGAGGATTGGTTCTGAAGATTCGACGGTACCTGCAGCAATCGCATCCTTCCTTCTCCTCTGTAATTCTTCTTCAATGTAGGCCATCCTGGATCCAAAAGAGCCTCAGTTAGCGTTCGTCGGCCGAAGAGGTTGGAGTAAACAGAGAGGAGAAGAGTGAGGAGGAGGGAAAGCAAACATGTGTTTATCGACGTCAAGTGTGTTGGTCTGTTGAGTGAAATGATTGGATTTGATGATTTTGCGTGTTCGAGCCTCTTCATCTTCGGGTTCACTAGATGGCACCGGAGGATTTAAGATTCAATCGGATGCGTGGATGAGTATTTTCTGGAGTGATGAGGATGACAGGCGGTAGGAGTGGAGACTTACTCCTCGGCTAATCGATCATCCTTTTGGAGATCACCATCAGGGTCTGAGGCCTTGAGGATACCGGTGGTGGAAGGAAGACCATCGAGGGTCGATTGATCACCGTTCAAGTCCTTCTTCCTCTTCTTCTTCTTCTTGGGTTCTCCAGCATTCAATCGATCGAGTTCGATACCCACTTTATTCTGTCTCAGTCTTCGGAGTGCAATCACCTCTTCGATCGTTGGTGTCAAGTCTCTGGATGATCAACAAGCACGATTTCGATCGAGGTGATCAAGGTCAGTGACTGATGAGCTGAGTGTTTGATTTAAGAGTGATCCTATGGAGAGAATCGTATAGTTCAAGACACACTCTGTAAGTTTTTTAACTCAACTTTTCGTCTTCGGTCGTCGTGTGATCTTCTTGATTGGCTGTCTCGGTCTCGTCTACAGCTAGTTGTTTATCCTTCGAACGAGTCGTTGAGTTGAGGTTTCGTTTTTTCTTTTTGAAGAAAATCACGTTATCTTCTTCTTCAACTCCCATTTGTGCCTGCTCATCGAGCTGTTGGACTTCTTCCATCGATGAGCTCGATTCTGTTTTGGGTTGGATGATGGTGGGGTAGACTTAGCTGATGATATCCTAGATTTCAGTAAATGGTAAGTAGTTTGGTAGGTAGTTGATAAATGTAGCATGAATACCTTTACCAGCCTAGGGCACCCAGCGATTGACCCCGTGGTCTGGGGAACTCGGGGCTTGCGCATCTGGAGACGCTTGGAAGCGCCCGGACTATATCAGGATCGGGTAAGCTGGGCGGGGGGTCGCGAAGCTTGGCTTCCATTCAGGTTGGACCAGGCACAGATCAAGTCGGAGCACCACCCAACTCACTCATCAAACCATCCACAACATCACTCAAACTATGATCATACAAGCAAACATGTCCCATCTTCATCTCGTATTATTTTTTAATCTAGTAGGAATATCATTTGGCTTTTTTTTTTTTTTTTTAAAAAAAAAAAAAAGAAAAATTCTGTTATGCTGATGTATGATTCAGGATAGACTTGAGCATCAACCCCACTCCTGGAGGCTTGTGAGCTAGAGAATGAGAGACTTGACAGTACTCAAGAAAGAAAGAAAGAAAGAAAAAAAAATGGTGAAGAATGGGTTTTGATTTGGATATTGAAATTAATTAATCAAAAAATATATATATATCATCATCCCAGATTTTGGCTCACTAAACAAGGTTTGAAAGTCTAATTCAATCATCAAGCCTGAGATCTACAAGATTATCAGGGTGTATCAGAGTTAACCAAACCCACCATTTCTTAATGGCAAGTTTCAAACCAAAACCACCCTTTCAAACCTGCCATTAAAGATCAAAAAAAAAAAAAACCCCACTTATTTCACATCAGACATCTCAGAGTTACCTGAAAATAAATGGGTTTTTTCAGATAAAAGTATTTAAATTCTTTCATCACCTCAACCACACCTCCATTCACCTCATCCAACCCTGGTTTCAACCTGAACTCCTTCTACCTCCAACCTCATTGTAAAAATTTGATTCATTGCTCTCATCTCTTCATTTCTATCCTCATTTCTTCATCTATCATCCCCTTTTCACTTCATCACTCTCATCACTTGATTGATTTCATCACTTCCTAACTCTCTTTGATTTATCGATCTCATTGCTTCATCCCTTCATCCCTCTTACAATTTTCAAATGGCCCCTCAGCAAACCTCCCCCTGAAAGTTCACACAACAATCCAATGCCCCCAAGCAAACATCCCCAAGGAACTCTACATCAAACAATCTTCCCCAATCAGCTACCAAAGTCTCAAGTCATCTCAACAGAGCTGATCACATCATCCTGTTAAACTGGCTCAAAATCCCCTCCAACTATGTCACTTGCTTATGGATGAAATCTTTGGAAAGAAGTCCAACATCACCCCCTTTAGCTGATTTTGATATGCAACAATCTGATTCCATTGATACTGAGGACTTGGCTGTGGATTCTGATCCAAGCAACCAAGACCCTGATGAAACCTTGGGGTGGCCCTGATCTGATGTAGAGGAGGATATTCCAGCTTGACCAACTCCAATCATGTCCACATTGGCATTGATAAACCCTAAAAGCCCTTCCTTGGAATCATCAATTACTTCTTTGGATTTCTCTCTTCCTGGGGCGGAAGAACTCAATACGTTTGGTTATGAGAAGCAAGTGATTCCATCATCTTCATTAAAATCATCATTTTTTCAAGTAGGGAAGCCTTCACTTGTTTTTTTTTTTTTTTGTTTAGAGTATATTTTTCGACTGTTTGAGTGCCAGAGGGTGTTCCAAGTTGATCTGATGATCTGCTGGGATTGGATGGGATGATCGCTGGTAGTGAGTGAGTCGGATTGATGATGATTGAACTGGTTCATGTCTCAAGCTGGGTCGTTGGTAGTCGTGAGTTGACCCTTACCCGCCCGCACGGTTGGTTCAGGTTGTGACCCTCATGACAGCTGGGGTTCCAGCTGGGGTTCTCTCGTTCTTGTTCTCCCACTCTCGACTCCATCCAGCGCGCCTCGATTGGGGGGGGGGGGGGGGTTCTCTCTGATGTCGAATCGCGCGGGCCTGATTGACCAGCCAGCGACGGTGGAGAGTAGTTAGTAGTCGTTCGTCGGTCGTCCGAGTGAGTGTAGTGTGGCCGACCAAGCCAAGCCAAACTAAGCTGCACGCCAATTTGACTCGCAGCAGACTAAAGTAAGACTCGACTGAAGCTCATATACCCACCACTTCCACTTCCACTTCCACTTTCCACTTTCCACTTTCCACTTCCACTTCCACTTCCACTTCCACTCCATCGTCATTCATCATTCATCATTCATCATTCATCATTCATCTTCATTCGCTCGCTCGCTCGTTCCTTCACTCTCATCCTCCACCCATCCGACGATCTAATCACTAATTCAATCTCTCTACCCCAATCTAATCTAGTGTCAACCAAGATGTCCTTCTCAACCAGGCTAAGAACGATTCGAGTGAACCTCGAGCAGGTAAGTTAACTATTCATCACTATCGATTCCTAACATTTCAACCCCTAAACTCATCATCCATACCGATACCCCCACCCAGTTCCTACCCAGCTCGCTCGATGCTAAGACCTTCCTCATGGTCACCATCCTCGAATCGACCGTCGATATCATCCTCGAATCCATCCTCATCGTCAGACTCAACCTCATCCACACCCTATCCTCCTCCCCCAACTTCCAACTCGATCCCATCAGGACTCCACTGGCCGTCTACCTAGGAATCTTCATCCTCGCCCACCTCTTCCAACTCTACTTTGCTCTCGATGCTCTCCGTCATAAGAATACCATCCAACTCATCGGTCTATCCTGCTTTAACTTTGCCCTACTCATCTATGCCATCATTCAAGTTAAGCCCCCCTCCCGCCTGACTCACTCCCTCTAGCTTCAGACTCACTCAATCCCATTCCAGGCACCCGAGATTAAGGAGATCGAATCCTACGATCGAATGACTAAATCTAACTCAAACCTAACCACCTCCTCAATCCTACTCATCATCATCCCCCTCTGTATCGCCATCTGTCAACTCACCTTCATCTATCTCACCTGGCACCTCTTCAAAGAGTTTGGTTGGCAGATCTATAAACGCATCGGTGCCGATAGGAAACTCAAACGGATCTATCTCATGTATCAGAGTTCAGCATCCCTTCATCCCCCCACTTCTCCCTTCTCCACCCTACCCTCTACTAACTAGGGCCCTAAACCATCCTCTCTCTCCCCACTACACCCGGCTCTTGAACTCATCACAGTCTTCATGTGCCTCCTCAAGTTTGATTACTTCTTCTTCATCGCCTTCTCCGTCCAACTCGTCCTACTCGTCCCCTCCGTCGGTCTAGTCGAAAGGGTCCTCACCATCATCGCACTACCCGCAACCTTAGTCCTACTCGTCATCGGTTACTATGCCGCTCGAAACGAACAACGCTCCATCATGGTCGCCTTCATGGTCGGACTCTTATCCGGTTCATCCTACTTCATCTATAAAGTTCAGTCCCTCCTCCTCCTTACCCCCTCGGATCCCAAATTCATCCCTATCTCTCTTTCCCCTTCGACAGTTGTTTCGGATCTGGCAGGGCCGCTATGATCCTTACTCGTACGAAAACGTCTTCAAATCTCTTACGGTGTTTTGTAAGTCGAGCGTCTATCGTTCTCATCTCGTCCTAACCCTAGGATTTCTTGTTTGACCCTCTCTTACTCACCAATCCGTCCATCTAGCGGTATCGTGCCTCCTGATGACCTTGATGAGCTTCACATCAGCTATGATCTGTATGAGGAACTTTGGTAAAGGCTTAAAAGTTCAAAGTGCAGTCTCTCTCTTTTCTCTCGACTTGAATCAGACAGATCTCCATCTCCGTTGTTGATCCTCGTGTGAACTCCGTTTGATGAATCAGTGGACAAGAACACGATGATCCACAAGGCAACACCTAGGAGGAGAGTAGCCGTCGCTACTTATCCAACCGGTGATTTTGGAAACGATTCAGTCGGTCATTATCACTCCAACTCGAGTTCGGGTGATGATCTTTCGATCCGGAAACCTGGTATGGCAGGAGGTCCATCCGGCCCGGCGTTCGAATTGGATGGAAAACATCCGACCTCCTCCTCATCCGTCGACATCTTGGATGGATCCGAGATCTTTCAACTCTCACTCGGGCAATCGATCGATGGAGGTGGCTATCTCTCGAGACATGTCGACGATCATCAACCTGCCTTCGATCCTTCCCATCCACCTCCACCTCCACCTCCCTTCATGGTTCAAGATACCCTCAATCGATTCGATTCCGTCGGTCTTCAGCCTCATCCTACCACCACCCTCCCTCTATCCCTCAACTCGACGACGACGACGACGACGTTGTCCCATCATCATAAGATGACCCTCAATTCCAATCACCACCATCCTCGTCGGATCGATCCTGAGCCTCCCTCTGATCCCGTTGATGAGTTGAATAAACGGATGTCGATCGACTGAGTCATCATCACTTACCCCTCCTCCAAAAAAACATCCCAACTTAAGCTTGTCACCCCCCCTTCGCCATGTTCACTCAAAAGTACACACACTCTCTAAAAACTTGTCTTACTCATCCCCGGCATACAAGAGCCACTCGTGACTGATATCCATCCCTCTTTGCCCCTCCCTCCTTGTTTTGTTTGCCTTTTTTGTTTTTTTTTGGTCTTTTTTTTTTTTTTGAGGATATATGTACCTAAGAAACACATTACCGAGTCTTGTTGAAGGAAAAAGGAAACAAAAAAAAAGTACATAGACATTAACCCGGTGGTGGTCCCCCCCCCAAAAAAAAAGAACAAACCTTGAAATGAGAAGCTGAGAGGAAGCTCTCTCTCTATCCTCCCTACCCTTCCCCCTACTTTTTTGTGATACCCCCCTCCCGATTTTCACTTGGTTTCGCTCGTTCCTTCGATCTCATCGTCATCATCGTCATCCATTGTCTTCTTGATGATCATCTTCCCCTCCCCCCCCCCCCCCTTGCAACCAACCTACTCTTTCTATCCATCCACCATCCTCCTCCTCCTCATCGCCTCCGGTCGGCGCTTCGTGTAAGAAGCAATCACGGTCGATCGATCGTCCGCAGCTCTTTCCTCCTCTCTTTCTCCCTGGTCGTCTTGGGTCTCTCCGTCTTGGGTCTCTCCGTCTTGGGTGTGTGTGCTGGTCAGTGTCTCTTTCCTTCACCCCATCGGGGCCGGTCGGCCACCACTAACGCTCGCGCAGCCCAGCTCAGCTCTCCGTTTGACTCTCTTCTCCCTCATTCGTCTGTCTCAGCCTTCCTCCTCCTCTTCGTCGTTCGTCCGTCCGTCCTCGTAGTTGTCCTACGTGTAGTCTCTCTCTCTCTCTCTCGTCTCCCCCTTCTTCTTCGTCAAAAGGAGCCCGCCGCCCTCGGCTCGTGCGTCTCGGGAGAGCCAAGGCGAGGCTCTAGCAGCACTCGCTCCAATCACTCTTGTCCCCCTTCTACCCTCTTCTGCTGGTCAAAACCTTCTACCCCTCCTTCGTTCTGTTTACTTTTGTCCTCGGCCCGCTCCTCTCCCTTCCCCCAAATCTCATCCCACCCCCCAACACCTTGCGCATCTCGTTCTGTATTTTTTTGGCTCGACGGCTGTCTGTCGGTTTGCTTTTGGGTCCTCGGCCTCATCCTCTTGGGCCTCCTCTGCAGTCGTCCATCCGACGCCCGGTCGGACCACTACCTTGGCCCTAATCAATCACACGCACATACATCTCCCCCTCCCCCCCCCCCTCTCTCTCTCTCTCTCTCTCTGAGCGCGCGCTCGTGTTTGTCTCGCCCATGCATTCCTCTCCCTCTCCCTCTCTTCTTACTCAATAGATAAATCAATGTCTAGGTTGGGTGGCTGCCGTTCGTCCGGTCGACTCGGTACCGGCTCGAGCCGGCTGGCTTGCTAGAGTAGACATGATGACGATGGACTCGAAATGGACGAAGGAACGCTATTCTTCTTCTTCTTTTTTTTTTTTTGAAAAAAAAAAAATCAAACTTTTGATTTTATATATATATTTGTGTGTGTGTGTGTATGTGTTTGTGATTGGGTTTTTTCTTCTGCTTCTTTTTTGGTTTGTTAATCTGATGTTTTTTTGAAAGAGAGAGAGAGAGAGAGAGAGGAGAAAGAGACGATAGGTGAGGGTGACGGGGTGCGATAGGGCCGACGTGAGTGAGGCAGGCCCGTCCGACCCGTCGGGGCAAACGGTTCGAGCCCATGCCGCTCCTCCCACTCCATACTTTGACCGTCTGAGTGAGAGTGAGTGAGTGTGAAATTTTTAAGAGAGAAAAAAAAGAAAATGGTGTCGAGGTGGGTGGGAGAGAGGGTTGAGATGATGAAGGAGAAGAAGAGGAGAATGAAGAGAAGAGTAGGAGGATGGATTGAGAAGGGTAGGAGGAGGAGGGATTGATGAGGGTAGGAGGAGAAATTGAGACTAGTAGGAGGAATTGAGACTAGTAGTCGTAATTAACACTAGTAGTAGTAATTGGTAAGAATAGTAGTGGTAATTAGTAAGAATAGTAGGAGTATTAGTAGTTGTCAGAAGTGGTCCTAGGAGCTGATCGTAGGCCTCATGCCCTTGCTCGATGGATGAAGGATGGGTTCAGATACGTCTATGGATGGGTGAGGGTGTGTGTAGGACAAGTTGAAGAGCGGGTAGAGTGAGAAAGGTAGGTTACTTTCTTCTTACCGTAGAGTAACTGAAATAGATCTCCTCTGTCACATCCGTTCTTCATCCTCAATCGTTTGGTCCAAAAAAAAAAAAAAAAAAAAAAAAAAAAATTAAAAAAAAAAATTAAATTAAAAAAAAAAAAAAAATTAAAAAAAAAAAAGCAGGGCGGGGCGGGTCAGGGCGGGGAGGGGTGGAGAGGGTTGGGGGGGGGGGAAGCTTGTAGTCATTTCTGATTCAGAGCGTTGTGGACTCGAGGATCTTTGCTTTTGTCGTATGTGTGTATGTACAACAGATGGAGATTTGATAAAATCATCAAATGATAATTGAGTAGATTTATAATATATAGATATATATATAAACCACCAAATCACTCAAAAAAAAAAAAAAAAAAAAAAAACTTCATGCAGCGGGGGCTAAGGGTAGGGGAAAGAGAAAAGAAGAAAATTGAGAAAGAAAGAAAGAAAAAAAAAAAAAAAAAAAATTTTACACATTAATATGAGAAAGGTTGGGTACGGATTGAGATTTTAGATTGATTGATGAATTAATTTCTTGATGAGGGTGTGAGTGAGGACCAAACTAGAGAATGATGATGATGAGAGAAGGGTGAATGTTGATAGGGGGAGGTTTTGTTTGGATAAGGAAGTGATTGAAAGGGGTTGTGAGAACCAGACTGATGAATCAATCTTGAGTGACTTGGTGCTTACACGAGTAGATCAGGTTGTGATGATGACAATAGCAACAAATCTGAGTGAGAGGGTAGTTGGCAGTCATGAAACCAGTCAAAGGAGAAGGTTCCTCTGTGTTGAGAGTATGGTATTCGATCTACACGTACAATCACATGATGACATAGAGTATTCTATATTCCTGTAGATACACATCTAACACCCTCTAGGACAAACATATATATATAAGAACATGAGAGAGTATTGTTTGTAACAAGAACTGATACCTTAGGGGAAATACATACTTTTATTATTTTCATTTATAGTCATCTAACAGGTTATGAGCCTGCCCACATCACTGCTTTGAAAAAAATCCAACTAGAAGCTAGTCTATCATACCAAACTTCTTCTCTTTTTTTTTTTTTTTTTTTTTTTTTTTTTTTTTTTTTGGGGGGGGGGGGGGACATTACTTTGCTAATGGCCATCATCACTTGTTACCTTGCTAACACCTCATCACTCAGACTGTTACCTTACTAACAACCCACTATATTTGGTCATTAGTTTTCTAAAAACCAGAAACCTACCATCCCTCAGTGCACCCATTTGACACCATATCATTTGAAACACAGCCTGAATTTTCAGGTCACTCCTCAATTTTTTTTTTTTTACCACATTTGGAATTGGCCATACTGGACCAAAAGTAAGTGATTTTTTATTAGTGTGTCCATCACCCAGGGTCTTGCAAACAACTAGTGACATTTTTGAGCATCACCTGCCAATCTTTTGAGGTTTCAGTAGGATGGGTCCAACAATCAGGAGTTCATCTACCCAATCTGAAAATTACTCTTTCCAACCAGATCTTGAATCAATTCCAGGAAAATTTAACCACTATTGCCAGAGATGATGATGGCAAACAGGGAAAATCTGGCCTATCTGTTGATGATCTTGCAACTATCATAGCTGGGATCAAAGGGGGTAATGACCCAGTTTGACTTACCAAAGCCCACTTGTCATACAAGAGGGTGGGACCTGGCATCCAAACAAACCTCAAGGCAGATGTGACAAACTTTGCAGAACGTTCCAAACCAGTTCATCTTAAGGTGTTATCACTATTCTGCCTGGTCATCATTTAATTTGTTTCAGAAAACCTGGATGAGTTCAGAGGAGCGGGCAAGGTTCATGGTGTGGTATTCCAAACCTATCCTATAGCCATCAGGCTCATTTTTCCAGTTTAACAACAGCTCAAAACATCAAATTAATTTCAGGAATGGATTCTACATCACAAATAACCTATAGTCACTCAGACAAAGTACCCCTCTATCCCTCATGGATTAGAAGATACAGTCCAACAAACCTCCAACTGTGGCAAACTCATACTCAACCAGGTGTCACATCTCTGCGGAAGGCATGAAGACATACCTTGGAAACCCTCAAGTACATACCAGTAACAGCTTACCCTCAAAACCAGGACCATAAAACCCTGTCATCTCACCCAGGAGGCATTCAAATACACCTACACAAGACTATGCAGAAGTATACAGGACAGTAAAGGCAAGAGGAAGTGGAACCAGTCTTGACCGTTTCCAAACAAACAAGAAAATAAAAATACACAATAATATGTAGAAGTATACAGGACAGTATAGGCAGGAGGAAGTAGAACCAGTCTCAACCAGTTCCAAACAAACAAGCAAATACACATACACAATACTATGCAGAAGTATACAGGACAGTATAGGCAGGATGAAATGAAACCAGTCTTGACCAGTTACAAACAAAACAAGAAAATAAACCTACACAAGGCTATGCAGAAGTATACAGGGCTACCCAGCAATACATGCAGGCAGACAGAACCATGTAGTATCAAACAATCCCAGCACCACACACAAATGTTATGTAGTCAGAAGCATGTGATAAACAACAACCCACCAGTACAAGTACCACAGGGTTACCCAGCAATACATGCAGGAAGGCAAGACCATGCAGCAACAAACAAACCACCACAATAATGCACAGAAATACATGAAGGTAGAAGCAGTAGTAACAAAAAAAAAAAAAAAAAACCACCAGTAATGCACAGAAATACACAAAGGTAGAAGCAGTAGCAGCAAACCAACCACCAGTAATGCACAGAAATACATGGAGGTAGAAGCAAGTAGCATCAAATAAACTGACAGTGGATTCACAGCAACACATGTAGGTAGAAACAAGTAGCACCAGACCGACCACCAGTACTGCACAGGAATATATTGTATCTGCACTTCATAGCAGTTTATGCAGGGCTGTGCATGCATGAAAACCCTGTACCAGATTTTTCCAACCAGCAGAATTGCCTCAGTTTCATGCAGTGTCTTTTGTCCAACCAGCAGATTCCAACCATCCGAATTGCTTCAGTTTCATGCAGTGTCTTTTTTTCAAACCAGCTAAAATGTCTCATGTACCTGTATCCCACTGTAACAGGGGAAGCCCCAGGGAACTCTCAGGGGCAGCCCTGAGAATCCCCTGAGGATCAGATTTTCTATTTGAGGAGGGCCTGTCTGCCCTATCCAGGTTGTATGATAACCCATCTCATGCCCATCTGACCACCTACGACTCATCACCCACATACCAGGCCCTCTTGGCCCAGATAAAAAAAATAGTCTCAGTGAATCAGTTATAAAAGAAAACAAGAAATCAGAAAACAAGTTATTAACCATCTCTAACCAATTCAACCTACCACAAGTTGCTTGAATAAGGGTTCTTCTTTAAACTAAATATTCAGCACCACATTAAAGAAAAAAAAAAACACTCCTTAATCAATAAATAAACCTTACAAAGAAAGAGAGCACAAAAAAAAAAAAAAAAAAAAAAAATAAACCACCAAACTTTTCTCTACTCAGCCCCTGGTGGGTAAACCCATCCTTGGGTCCTCTCCTGAAACATCCCTTTGATAAACCTTTGAACCCTTTAATATTGAGAAATTGGTTAAGATCAAACATATCTGATCAATAAATAACCAATAAACCAATAAATCTGGTCTATTCTTCAACAAAACCCTACCAATAACAATTAATAACTAATCTAGGTCTGATCTGAAAATTATATTAAGTATCAAAGAAACCAGTCATTAATTTAAATAAATTATTGTGCAGACTTACTATAGTACTAGAAGGGCATGCAATTCAAAACCACTCTTAGTCTTAATAATACTCTAAAGGAGTAGGAGTCATAATAAATTCCCCTTCAAGGAATGCCAGAAAGGTATTTGATAATTTATTTTTATAATCCCACAGGATTCTCTCACAATTGGTGTCCCAACAGTGGCATGTTTCCTTTAGATTTGATTAGATATCAAAACAATATTGGTGGAATATTAGCCTTAAGAATTAATTCAACATACATAAGGCAGAAAGAAAAAACTCACAACAGATAATTGAAGAACTCAAGGACCAAACCAGAGGGATTGAAGATAATAACCAAGAAAGCCTTATCTTCAATAATCAGGATGGAGAAAGAACTGCAAGAAAAAACTAAATGAACCAGTGGATCCCAGGATAAACTAGAGGAAGAACAGGAAAGAAGTCAGAATCAGCCTAACCCTGGAGTAGAAGCAATTGGGAACCTTGCCAAAATTATCAAACTCATAAAACAAATAATTGAAGAAAAAAAAGAACAGGGAATTTTAGAAACCCCATAAACCCAACCAAGAATCAGATTTCAGACCCCAAACCCAAGATTAACCTCTGGAAAAATCCCAGGAAAAACCATTGAAGAATTAAAAAAACCCTCCATAAGCCCAGGACTAAATATATATCCCCAAGCTAGAGAAGAAGGAAGAAGAGCTACTAGGATCCAATATACTGAAAGAACCCCAGCCAGAAGACCAGTTCAGGATAACTCAATAATAAACAATGATGACCAAAATGGAGTATTGTTAGATGGAAAGAAAGTGAACCTTGAATTTGATGAGACAGAAGTGGAACAGTTCATTAAAAGAGTAGAGAAACTAGCAAGGATCAAGAGGGCAGGAGGGATAGATATAGATCTACAGTTAACTTTTCTAGTACAAGAAAATAAGATCAGGGAGTCCATTGAAGATATGGAAGGACATGAATCTGGAGACTGGGACCTCTTGAAGAAAGAATTGAAAAGGAAATGGGGCACAGATACCCCCCATAGAAGTTTCAATGAGGAATCCATACCAAGGCTTCTCAGACATACTCAAGAGCAAGGAGGCATCAAGACTAAACATGAATTCAAGAAGTTCATTGGAAGTTATGAGGAGATGGTCATATATTTCATCAGAATGGTTTATGACAACAACAACTGGGAAATTGGAGAAAACCTCTGGAAAGCCTTTTCCACTGATCTTAGGAGGGAAGTTAAAAAGATAATTGACCCATACAGGAAGAATCAAGATTGCAAGAGATGGCAGATACCTCCCACCAGATTTGGAGACCTTGAAGGAATTTGTGAAAACAAAATTGACCTCATGGGATGTGGATGAAGAAGAAATCACTAAAACTATCATCAAGAACTTAGTGGAGAAGAAGGAAGAAGTCAAGTTTAAGAAACTGGGATTAGATGAGCTCTTAAAAATGAAGGAAGAAATTAAAAAACTCACTGTGGATTTAAATCAGAAGCAGGCACATCCTCACTTTGATAGGATCAATCAAGGGATCTCACAAACCTAAAGACCCTGATCTCCCAGTGAAGGACCCAGATGGCCAATCAGATTTTAATATTGCAAGGATGAACTCCATACCCAAGTCAACTTTCCAGAATTGACAGAAGACATAAAGGCCAGGAGGGTGTTCAAACAGGGACTCAACTCTTACTTTCCAAAAAGAGAAACCATACCTTATAGCCAGCAGGAAAGTTTCAGAGATCAGTTAAAGAAATTCTCAGAGGCTCAACAAGTCCCAAAATTGGAAGAACCCAAGAATAAGGAGGAACCAAGTAAGGTTGTAGTATTCTTGAAGACTGGAAATTGGGAAGCCTGGACATTACCAGAGGTAAATATGAAGGAATCTCAAGTTCAATGGTGAATGAGAAGATCACAAAGGTTATCTGGAAATCCAAAAGAGAAGGATAAAAACCAGGAGGCACAGGAAATAGCGTTTTCAGGGGCCCATCTGACCGGTTGGTGGAAACGGTTCAAGACCATACCACTCCTCCCAATCCATACTTTGACTGTCTAAGTGAGTGAGTGAGTATGAAATTTTTAAGAGAGAGAGAGAGAGAAAAAAAAAAGAAAAAAGAAAATGGTGTTGAGGTGGTTGAGAGAGAGGGTTGAGATGATGAAGGAGAAGAAGAGGAGGATGGATTGAGGAGGTTAGGAGGATGAGGGATTGATGAGGGTAGGAGGAGGAGGAATTGATGAGGGTAGGAGGAGGAGGGATTGATGAGGGTAGGAGGAGGAATTGAGACTAGTATGAGGAATTGATACTGGTAGTAGTAATTAATACTAGTAGTAGTAATTGGTAAGAATAGTAGTGGTAATTAGTAAGAATAGTAGGAGTATTAGTAGTTTTCAGAAGTGGTCCTATGAGCTGATTGTAGGCCTCATGCCCTTGCTCGATGGATGGAGGATGGGTTCAGATGCGTCTATGGATGGGTGAGGGTGTGTGTGGGACAAGTTGAAGAGAAGGAAGAGTGAGAAAGGTAGGTACTTTACCGTAGATTAGAGGAATAGCTATCCTCAGTCACATTGGTTCTTCATCCTCAATTGTTTGGCCCCCCCCCAAAAAAAAAAAAAAAAAAAAAAAAATTTAAAAAAAAGCAGGGCAGGGAAGGGCATGGGGGGTCAGGGCAGGGAGGGGTGGGGGGCTTGTAGTCATTTCTGATTCAGAGCATTGTGGACTTGAGGATCCTTGCTTTTGTTGTATGTGTGTATGTACAATAGATGGAGATTTGATAAAATCATCAAATGATAATTGAGTAGATTTATAATATATTTATATATATATATATAAACCACCAAATCACTAAAAAAAAAAAAAAAAAACTTAATGCAGCGGGGGCTAAGGGTAGGGGACAGAGAAAAGAAGAAAATTGAGAAAGAAAGAAAGAAAAAAAAAAAAAATTATACACATTAATATGAAAAGGTTGGGTACCAATTGAGATTTTAGATCGATTGATGAATTAAATTTCTTGATGAGGGTGTGAGTGAGGACCAAACTAGAGAATGATGATGATGAGAGAAGGGTGAATGTTGATAGGGGGAGGTTTTGTTTGGATAAGGAAGTGATTGAAAGGGCTTGTGAGAACCAGACTGATGAATCAATCTTGAGTGACTTGGTGCTTACACAAGTAGATCAGGTTGTGATGATGACAATAGCAACAAATCTGAGTGAGAGGGTAGTTGGAAGTTATGAAAACAGTCAAAGGAGAAGGTTCCTCTGTGTTGAGAGTATGGTATTTGTACTACACGTAAAATCACATGATGAAATAGAGTATTCTAGATTCCTGTAGATACACATCTAAAACCCTCTAGGACAAACACATATAAATAAGAACATGAGAGAGTATTGTTTGTAACAAGAACTGATACCTTAGGGGAAATAAATACTTTTATTATTTTCATTTATAGTCATCTAACAGGTTATGAGCCTGCCCACATCACTGCTTTAAAAAAAATCCAACTAGAAGCTAGTCTATTGTACCAAACTTCTTCTCCATTTTTTTTTGGGGGGGGGCATTACATTGCTAATGGCCATCATCACTTGTTACCTTGCTAACACCTCATCGCTCAGACTGTTACCTTACTAACAACCCACTATATTTGGTCATTAGTTTTCTAAAAAAAAGAAACCTACCACCCCTCAGTGCACCCATTTGACACCATATCATTTGAAACACAGCCTGGATTTTCAGGTCACTCCTCAATTTTTTTTTTTTTTTTTTTTTTACCACATTTGGACTTGGCCATACTGGACCAAAAGTAAGTGATTTTTTATGAGTGTGTCCATCACCCGGGGTCTTGCAAACAACTAGTGACATTTTTGAGCATCACCTGCCAATCTGTTGAGGTTTCAGTAGGATGGGTCCAACAATCAGGACTTCATCTACCCAATCTGAAAATTACTCTTTCCAACCAGATCTTGAATCAATTCCAGGAAAATTTAACCACTATTTCCAGAGATGATGATGGCAAACAGGGAAAATCTGGCCTCTCAGTTGATGATCTTGCAACCATCATAGCTGGGATCAAAGGGGGTAATGACCCAGTTTGACTTACCAAAGCCCACTTTTAATACAAGAGGGTGGGACCTGGCATCAAACCAAACCTCAAGGCAGATGTGACAAACTTTGCAGAAAGTTCCAAATTGGTTCATCTTAAGGTGTTATCACTATTCTGCCTGGTCATCATTTAATTTGTTTCAGAAAACCTGGATGAGTTCAGAGGAGCAGGCAAGGTTCATGGTGTGGTATTCCAAACCTATCCTATAGCCATCAGACTCATTTTTCCAGTTTAACAACAGCTCAAAACATCAAATTAATTTCAGGAATGGATTCTACATCACAAATAACCTATAGTCACTCAGACAAAGTACCCCTCTATCCCTCATGGATTAGAAGATACAGTCCAACAAACCTCCAACTGTGGCAAACTCATACTCAACCAGGTGTCACATCTCTGTGGAAGGCATGAAGACATACCTTGGAAACCCTCAAGTACATACCAGTAACAGCTTACCCTCAAAACCAGGACCATAAAACCCTGTCATCTCAACCAGGAGGCATTCAAATACACCTACACAAGACTATGCAGAAGTATACAGGACAGTAAAGGCAAGAGGAAGTGGAACCAGTCTTGACCGTTTCCAAACAAACAAGAAAATAAAAATACACAATACTATGTAGAAGTATACAGGAAAGTATAGGCAAGAGGAAGTAGAACCAGTCTCAACCAGTTCCAAACAAACAAGCAAATACACATACACAATACTATGCAGAAGTATACAGGACAGTATAGGCAGGATGAAATGAAACCAGTCTTGACCAGTTACAAAAAAAACAAGAAAATAAACCTACACAAGGCTATGCAGAAGTATACAGGGCTACCCAGCAATACATGCAGGCAGACAGAACCATGTAGTATCAAACAATCCCAGCACCACACACAAATGTTATGTAGTCAGAAGCATGTGATAAACAACAACCCACTAGTACAAGTACCACAGGGTTACCCAGCAATACATGCAGGAAGGCAAGACCATGCAGCAACAAACAAACCACCACAATAATGCATAGAAATACATGAAGGTAGAAGCAGTAGTAACAAAAAAAAAACCCACCAGTAATGCACAGAAATACACAAAGGTAGAAGCAGTAGCAGCAAACCAACCACCAGTAATGCACAGAAATACATGGAGGTAGAAGCAAGTAGCATCATACAAACTGACAGTGGATGCACAGAAACACATGTAGGTAGAAACAAGTAGCACCAGACCGACCACCAGTACTGCACAGGAATATATTGTATCTGCACTTCACAGCAGTTTATGCAGGGCTGTGCATGCATGAAAACCCTGTAACAGATTTTTCCAACCAGCAGAATTGCCTCAGTTTCATGCAGTGTCTTTTGTCCAACCAGCAGATTCCAACCATCTGAATTGCCTCAGTTTCATGCAGTGTCTTTTTTTCAAACCAGCTAAAATGTCTCATGTACCTGTATCCCACTGTAACAGGGGAAGCCCCAGGGAACTCTCAAGGGCAGCCCTGAGAATCCCCTGAGGATCAGATTTTCTATTTGAGGAGGGCCTGTCTGCCCTATCCAGGTTGTATGATAACCCATCTCATGCCCATCTGACCACCTACCACTCATCACCCACATACCAGGCCCTCTTGGCCCAGATAAAAAAAATAGTCTCAGTGAATCAGTTATAAAAGAAAACAAGAAATCAGAAAACAAGTTATTAACCATCTCTAACCAATTAAACCTACCACAAGTTGCTTGAATAAGGGTTCTTCTTTAAACTAAATATTCAGCACCATATTAAAGAAAAAAAAAAACTCCTTAATCAATAAATAAACCTTACAAAGAAAGAGAGCACAAAAAAAAAAAAATAAACCACCAAACTTTTCTCTACTCAGCCCCTGGTGGGTAAACCCATCCTTGGGTCCTCTCCTGAAACATCCCTTTGATAAACCTTTGAACCCTTTAATATTGAGAAATTGGTTAAGATCAAACATATCTGATCAATAAATAACCAATAAACCAATACATCTGGTCTATTCTTCAACAAAACCCTACCAATAACAATTAATAACTAATCTAGGTCTGATCTGAAAATTATATTAAGTATCAAAGAAACCAGTCATTAATTTAAATAAATTATTGTGCAGACTTACTATAGTACTAGAAGGGCATGCAATTCAAAACCACTCTTAGTCTTAATAATACTCTAAAGGAGTAGGAGTCATAATAAATTACCCTTCAAAGAATGCCAGCAAGCTATTTGATAATTTATTTATATAATCCCACAGGATTCTCTCACAATTGGTGTCCCAACAGTGGCATGTTTCCTTTAGATTTGATTAGATATCAAAACAATATTGGTGGAATATTAGCCTCAAGAATTAATTCAACATACATAAGGCAGAAAGAAAAAAACCATAACAGATAATTGAAGAGCTCAAGGACCAAATCAGAGGGATTGAAGATAATAACCAAGAAAGCCTTATCTTCAATAATCAGAATGGAGAAAGAACTGCAAGAAAAAACTAAAAGAACCAGTGGATCACAGGATAAACTAGAGGAAGAACAGGAAAGAAGTCAGAATCAGCCTAACCCTGGAGTAGAAGCAATTGGGAACCTTGCCAACATTATCAAACTCATAAAACAAATAATTGAAGAAAAAACAGAAAAGGGAATTTTAGAAACCCCATAAACCCAACCAAGAATCAGATTTCAGACCCCAAACCCAAGATTAACCTGTGGAAAAATCCCAGAAAAAACCATTGAAGAATTAAAAAAAACCCTCCATAAGCCCAGGACTAAATATATATCCCCAAGCTAGAGAAGAAGGAAGAAGAGCTACTAGGATCCAATATACTGAAAGAACCCCAGCCAGAAGACCAGTTCAGGATAACTCAATAATAAACAATGATGACCAAAATGGAGTATTGTTAGATGGAAAGAAAGTGAACCTTGAATTTGATGAGACAGAAGTGGAACAGTTCATTAAAAGAGTTGAGAAACTAGCAAGGATCAAGAGGGCAGGAGGGATAGATATAGATCTACAGTTACCTTTTCTAGTACAAGAAAATAAGATCAGGGAGTCCATTGAAGATATGGAAGGACATGAATCTGGAGACTGGGACCTCTTGAAGAAAGAATTGAAAAGGAAATGGGGCACAGATACCCCCCATAGAAGTTTCAATGAGGAATCCATACCAAGGCTTCTCAGACATACTCAAGAGCAAGGAGGCATCAAGACTAAACATGAATTCAAGAAGTTCATTGGAAGTTATGAGGAGATGGTTATATATTTCATCAGAATGGTTTATGACAACAACAACTGGGAAATTGGAGAAAACCTCTGGAAAGCCTTTTCCACTGATCTTAGGAGGGAAGTTAAAAAGATAATTGACCCATACAGGAAGAATCAAGATTGCAAGAGATGGCAGATACCTCCCACCAGATTTGAAGACCTTGAAGGAATTTGTGAAAATGAAATTGACCTTATGGGATGTGGATGAAGAAGAAATCACTAAAACTATCATCAAGAACTTAGTGGAGAAGAAGGAAGAAGTAAAGTTTAAGAAACTGGGATTAGATGAGCTCTTAAAAATGAAGGAAGAAATTAAAAAACTCACTGTGGATTTAAATCAGAAGCAGGCACATCCTCACTTTGATAGGATCAATCAAGGGATCTCACAAAACTAAAGACCCTGATCTCCCAGTGAAGGACCCAGATGGCCAATCAGATTTTAATATTGCAAGGATGAACTCCATACCCAAGTCAACTTTCCAGAATTGACAGAAGACATAAAGGCCAGGAGGGTGTTCAAACAGGGACTCAACTCTTACTTTCCAAAAAGAGAAACCATACCTTATAGCCAGCAGGAAAGTTTCAGAGATCAGTTCAAGAAATTCTCAGAGGCTCAACAAGTCCCAAAATTGGAAGAACCCAAGAATCAGGAGGAACCAAGTAAGGTTGTAGAATTCTTGAAGACTGGAAATTGGGAAGCCTGGACATTACCAGAGGTAAATATGAAGGAATCTCAAGTTCAATGGGGAATGAGAAGATCACAAAGGTTATCTGGAAATCCACAAGAGAAGGATAAAACCCAGGAGGCATAGGCAATAGCGTTTGCAGGGGCCCATCCAACTGGTTGATGGAAACGGTTCAAGACCATACCACTCCTCCCACTCCATACTTTAACTGTCTAAGTGAGTGAGTGAGTATGAAATTTTTCAGAGAGAGAGAGAAAAAAAAAAGAAAATGGTGTTGAGGTGGTTGAGAGAGAGGATTGAGATGATGAAGGAGAAGAAGAGGAGGATGGATTGAGGAGGTTAGGAGGATGAGGGATTGATGAGGGTAGGAGGAGGAGGAATTGATGAGGGTAGGAGGAGGAGGGATTGATGAGGGTAGGAGGAGGAATTGATACTAGTAGGAGGAATTGATACTAGTAGTAGTAATTAATACTAGTAGTAGTAATTGGTAAGAATAGTAGTGGTAATTAGTAAGAATAGTAGGAGTATTAGTAGTTGTCAGAAGTGGTCCTATGAGCTGATCGTAGGCCTCATGCCCTTGCTCGATGGATGAAGGATGGGTTCAGCTGCGTCTATGGATGGGTGAGGGTGTGTGTAGGACAAGTTGAAGATTGGGTAAAGTGAGAAAGGTAGGTACTTTACCATAGATTAGAGGAATAGCTATCCTCAGTCACATTGGTTCTTCATCCTCAATTGTTTGGCCCAAAAAAAAAAAAAAAAAAAAAAAAAAAAAATTTCAAAAAAAAGCAGGGCAGGGCAGGGCAGGGCGGGTCAGGGCAGGGCGGGGTGGAGAGGGTTGGGGGGGGCTTTTAGTCATTTCTGATTCAGAGAGTTGTGGACTTGAGGATCCTTGCTTTTGTTGTATGTGTGTATGTACAACAGATGGAGATTTGATAAAATCATCAAATGATAATTGAGTAGATTTATAATATATTTATATATATGTATAAACCACCAAATCACTCAAAAAAAAAAAAAAACTTAATGCAGCGGGGGCTAAGGGTAGGGGACAGAGAAAAGAAGAAAATCGAAAAAAAATAAGAAAAAAAAATTATACATTAATATGAAAAGGTTGGGTGCCAATTGAGATTTTAGATTGATTGATGAATTAATTTCTTGATGAGGGTGTGAGTGAGGACCAAACTAGAGAATGATTATGATGAGAGAAGGTTGAATGTTGATAGGGGGAGGTTTTGTTTGGATAAGGAAGTGATTGAAAGGGCTTGTGAGAACCAGACTGATGAATCAATCTTGAGTGGCTTGGTGCTTACACGAGTAGATCAGGTTGTGATGATGACAATAGCAACAACTCTGAGTGAGAGGGTAGTTGGAAGTCATGAAAACAGTCAAAGGAGAAGGTTCCTCTGTGTTAAGAGTATGGTATTTGATCTACACGTACAACCACACAATTAGATAGAATATTCTAGATTCCTGTAGATACACATCTAAAACCCTCTAGGACAAACACATATATATATAAGAACATGAGAGAGTATTTTTTGTAACAAGAACTGATACCTTAGGGGAAATACATAATTTTATTCTTTTAATTTATAGTCATCTAACAGGTTATGAGCCTGCCCACATCAATTCTTTGAAAATCCAACTAGAAGCTAGTCTATTGTACCAAACTTCTTCTCCATTTTTTTTTTGGGGGGGGGCCATTACATTGCTAATGGCCATCATCACTTGTTACCTTGCTAACACCTCATCACTCAGACTGTTACCTTGCTAACAAACCACTATTTGGTCATTAGTTTTCTAAAAAACAGAAACCTACCACCCCTCAGTGCACCCATTTGACACCATATCATTTGAAACACAGCCTGGATTTTCAGGTCACTCCTCAATTTTTTTTTTTTTTTTTTTTTACCACATTTGGACTTGGCCATACTGGACCAAAAGTAAATGATTTTTTATTAGTGTGTCCATCACCCAGGGTCTTGCAAACAACTAGTGACATTTTTGAGCATCACCTGCCAATCTGTTGAGGTTTCAGTAGGATGGGTCCAACAATCAGGACTTCATCTACCCAATCTGAAAATTACTCTTTCCAACCAGATCTTGAATCAATTCCAGGAAAATTTGACCACTATTTCCAGAGATGATGATGGCAAACAGGGAAAATCTGGCCTATCTGTTGATGATCTTGCAACCATCATAGCTGGGATCAAAGGGGGTAATGACCCAGTTTGACTTACCAAAGCCCACTTGTAATACAAGAGGGTGGGACCTGGCATCAAACCAAACCTCAAGGAAGATGGGACAAAATTTGAAGAATGGTCCAAACCGGTTCATCTTAAGGTGTTATCACTATTCTGCCTGACCAATTACTTTTTTTCAGACAACCTGGATGAGTTCAGAGGAGCGGGCAAGGTTCACGGGGATGATTGTGGAATACAGTGTAGATCCCTTGTTATTGCCATTTGTAGCATCCAACACCAGTAAAGAAGGCTATCCCATTCTTGAAGATTACTTTAGCTCTGTTTCATGGTCTTACATGATGGGCAAGTGGCTCAAGGTTCTCAACTCACCCAAGGTCTCAAACAACCTCAATAAAACTTATAACAAAATGAAGATGGCACTTCAGGATATAGAGAAACACTTAGGGGGTTTCAACATGGACTTGGTCCTGGCTATGTTTCTTCAATCTAACTCGGGACACTTCTTTCACAATATTTCCAAGGCCCTCAACAGCAGATGGGCTATAAATAAAGAATTCAAAGTGACCTCTTGGGAGGTCCTTGAGATTATCTCTTTCCAGATAATTTCTCATCAAGACATCCACAGAAGCTCCTTACTTAGTTACAGGGCTGGACCCCCAATGACTTTGCGAAACCAATCATTTGGTGGTCTGCCATGGTTTGCTACTCTGGAAAAGGCCATCCACAATCAAAACAAGTGAGTCATGTTTCAAAGCAACAAGTGGGCCCAATCAAACCTCACTTGGAGGAATCCCTGCCTCTATTTCTACAAATGGCGGCATTGGGCCTATGATCTTCCAAGGTGGAAGGAGAAGCTACCCCCAAAAGGAGACCTGAGTTTACTGAACCCAACCACCCAGATCAATAAGTCCTTCATTTGCCACCTGGTTTTTTCAACACCATGGGAAAGCTTCAAACGTTGCGTCCATTGAGCAGCAACCTGAGAGTAATGGGATGATACTCCTAGACTTGGGTGCAACCAATAGTGTCAAAAAAAAAAATGTTAGTGTATTCTCATCTCTCACTCCTACCCATCTCACTCTCACAGTTGAATTGTCAGACAAATTTCCCATAGAGTCCATGGGAGATGCAATCCTGTCAACACCCTTTGGCCAACAACATGTCTTGGGCATGCTTTAATGTTCAAAAATAAAAGGTAAAATTCTATTTTTAGGCAAGTTTAATAGGCTCTATGGAACGGTGGAGTATGATGGAAATACATACACCTTGAAACAGAAGGGAGTTGTTTTTTTTTTTTTTTTTTTTTTTTTTTTTTTTTTTTTTTTTTTTTTTTGGGCAGTGGAGATCAAGGATTGTTATTTTATGCCATCCTTGTCTGAATCTTATTTCTCTGCTATCAATTCTAATTTTAACAAAGTCCATGATATCCTTGGGCAATTGTCCCTACAAATGCTTCAGAACACAATAAAACATGAATTTGTTCTCAAACTAACTCCCCTTCCAAAGGGGGACATGGGCCAATGTTGGTCCTGCTCAATGATGAAGGCAAGACATTTGTTACCTGATGAGGAATCACAGAATTTGTGTCAAGATCCTGGGGATGTAGTTGTGGTGGATAAAATTGAACCTTAAAAGGTTGAAATAGATTGTTCAGGGTATGTGCTCAACATTGTGGATTTCAATTTGGGAATGGTCTCAATAGTTAAAATGAAGGTACAATCTGAGGTGCCAAACAATATTGCAAACTGGATCAAGAATTTCAATGATATCAAAAAATATGAGGTAAAGAATTTTCAAACAGACAATGCAATGGAGTTTGTGAAAAGTTCAAATCTACAAACAGAAATTGCCAGACTAGGAATACAACATGCAAATAAAATCCCCTATGAGAATCACCAAGATGGCTTTGTGGAGCCTTGCAACCAAACCATTTCCAAGATGATCAGAACCATGCTCCACTTGCAATCCATACCTGTTGACCTTTGGCCATATTCTTTCAAGCACCTGGAATATATCCACAACCACCTCCTACACTCTGGTCATGCTCAGAACCCCTAGGAGGAGGTGATTGGAGTTAAGCAATCCCTTTGAATGCTTTGCCTTTTTGGTGGAGAATTCTATCTATAAAACCATACACATCTGAAGCAAAACATCCCCTACTCTACTTCATTACAACACATTGGGGTGGAACCGGATTCAAAAGGCTGGCTCTTGTGGGATCCTACCACCAAGAAGATACAAAGTGGTGTTTTGGTCAAATTTGTTGTGGACAGCAAGACTATGTTCAACAATGAGGATAGCCCAGCTGCAGAGCTTGATCATGCCATTTATGGAATCACTGTATCCCAGCTTGGAGACTTTTGGCTGGGGGATGAATTGGATTGACAGGATGCTGTGGTTGCAAGGCTCCAATTGTGTGCCAATTTTGGGTTGGAAAGTCCCTTGGTAGACAAGGATTTACAGTTGGAAAATGCTGAGGAGTGGAAGGGGGAAATTTCTGATGAGAATGATGGTCTACAGAGTATGGATGTGTATGAGATCACTGAACCACCTGTGGATAAGAGGAAGATTCTGGGTTTGCAATATGTCCTCACCACCAAAAGGGACCCAGCTGGGAGCCTTCTTAAAGAAAAAGGCACACTTGGTTGCCCAAAGATTTACACAAGTCCAAGGGATTAGCTTTGAAGAAAAATTTGCTCCAACTCTAACCTTTTCATTGCTCTGTATGCTTCTGTCTATTGATTCAAAGTTGAATTGGACTGTGGCCTCTTTTGATGTTAGGAATACTTTCATTCACAGCAACATTGATGAAGAGATTTAAATGTGGCCTCCAAGGGGCCTGGCCTGTCCAGAAGGAAAGGTCCTGAAGTTGAAGAAATCTTTATACAGCACAAAGAAGGCCTGGCAGTGTTGGTGGATGTATTTGAAAAAAAAACTTGAGAATCTTGGGTTTAAGGCCAACAGCAAGGATCAGAGCACATAAATTTTTGACTCAATCAAGGGGAAGGTATTCCTGTGGATACATTTTGACAATGGGGTACTAACTGCGGAAAGAAAATGACCGATTGCATCCCTGAAGGCAAAACTTATCTCTGATTTGAGGTTGAAGTGGGATGCAACCATCACCTCAATTTTTGGACTTCAGGTCAACCAGAAAGATGGTCAATTTATCCTTGAGTAAACTGTGCTTGTGGAGAAAATCCTGGGAAAAGAATAGTAAAACCTCACCTTTGCCATGCCACTAGCCAACACACTGCTTGTCTTTAATGAATTGATTGGAGGGGATAAACAATAGTTGAATTTGATTGGGATGATTCTCTACCTGGAACAGGGTTCAAGACCAGGTTTGTCCTTTGAGGTTAACAATCTATCTTGCTTCTCACTGAACCCCAACAGTACTAATTGGAATTCACTCACAAAACTAATTCAGTATCTGCAGAAAACAAAGAATCTCACACTGAGACTTGAACCAACTGAGGATGAAAAGCACCCCCTAAAAACATATTTTGATGCCAATTGGGGAGGAGAGGGTGCAAAATCAAGTCATGGCTTCATAGCAACCCTGTGGGGCTTGCCCTTTCACTGGGGGTTTCAAAGACAGCAGTTTGTGGCTTGGTAAACGTGCCAAGCAGAATATATGGTGCTACCATATGCAGCCACAGAAATGCTATGACTTGATAACTGGGCAGCCAAGCTTATCCCAAAACTGCGGCCAACCATCCTCTATGACAACCAGGCTGCTACTAAAATTGCATTGGACAAGTACAGCATGAAGAACACATGTCACCTTGATTCCAAGTTTCACTTTATCAACAAGCACTTGTGATTGAAGAAGTTGCAACTACAGTGGATTCAGGGAACAGATCAACCTTCCAATAACTTCACCAAACAACTTTGATCAAATCAGAAAAAACACTTCCTTCAACATTTTTTCAAACCAATCTAGTTCTATATTCTATAATCTTCAGTTTGCTCCTTTTTTCATCTTTTCTTTCTTTCTTTATTTTTTTTTTCTTTTGTTGAACGGTACCCATTTTTTTTCCTTTGGTGTCATTTCAAACATGCTTTTTCTTTCTTCTTCTGCTTCCATCTTGTCTTTTGCTTTGGGTATTGTTGTGTGTGTGTGTGTGGGGGGGGGGGAAGGAATGTTGAGAGTATGGTATTAGATCTGCACATAATATGCATATACAATTACATGATTACATAGAATATTCTAGATTCCTGTAGATACAAAACTAACACCCTCTACAACACACATAGATAATAAAATGAGAGTGTTGTAACAAGAACTTCTACCTTGGGGGAAATACATATTTTATTATTTCCATATAGTCATAACACTCTGAGGTCTTGATTCATCCAATCATTGTCTCAGGAAAGTCTCATATACTGGCTGTCTGGGCTTGAGGTGCTTTGAGCAGGTTGAGGTCACCTTCTTGGTTGCAGGTTCAAAACCTTAGGGCATCCTTACTTCACGCCGGAGGTCAAGGGAAAAGCTAAACACAATTTTACTCCCAACCACCCAAAAGACCACAGCATCAGGGGTGCTATCTGGGAGGCTATTATACCTTGGGAGTTAAATTAGCATGTTGGCTTGCCACATCTGGCAACCCTCTACCTCCCATGGCCTCCTCAATATCCAAGAAATTTTGGTTCAATCAGTGTGAATCCCACTGGATATCTCCATCTCAACCTCCCCCAAAATTTTCCACCACCCCTCTTCCTCCCCCTTGTTCCTTGCCCTTCATCCTCCCCATCATATCCAACACCCTCCTCCACCCCCATCATCTCAAATGCCCCCCCAACCCTCCAACACCATCAAGAACTCACTTATATATATCCACTCAAAACCACCTTCCCCTTCATCAACAGCCATCAACCCAACCCACTATCACCAAACCTATGGAAATGCTTGATCCTTTGCTTTAAGTTCCTGTGGATGTTCAACCCCTCCCAAGTTCTGATAATTTTTCTCAGGGTAATGTTAAATTCATGGCTCATTGAGCCATGCACACGGTTCAAATAGGGCCATGTGGCACACCACACGGTCTAATTTGTGCCGTGTAGAACCCCTCATGGCTCACACAGTCGTGTGGCCCACCCAGCCCGGTCCCCCGCCGTGTGGACTTCCACACAGCTACATTCAAGCCGTGTGGAGTTGTACATGGCTCAAGTGTAGTTGTGTGGCATCCCACATGGGACTGGACTGCGGTGAGCCAAAAAAAAAAAAGAAAAAAAGGAAAATGAATGAAAGGGTACTAAAACAACCGTTAAACTAAATAAACCTTCCAAAAAAACAGAAATCAACCAAAAAATCAAAGAATATTCATTTTTTGGTTAAAAAAAAACAATAAATGAATAGATAAATAAATAAAAAAAAAAAAAACTGGTACTATCCAATGGAATAGCCCTAAAGTAAAAAGACCCAAAAAAGCACAAGTAAGTGGACTATCCCTAAACTAAAAACACCAAAAAAAAGACAATTAACTTGACAAGCCCTAAAGTAAAAACACCAAAAAAAAGACAAGTAACTTGACAAGCCCTAAATTTCAACTTGACTAGCCCTAAAGTAAAGGGGCCCAAAAATTAAAGAAGTCTTTTGACCAGCCCTAAAGTAAAATTTCCCAAAAAAATACAAGTCTTTTGACCAGCCCTAAAGTAAAAGTGCTCAAAAAAATACAAGTCTTTTGACAGGCCCCAAAGTAAAAACACCAAAAAAAACAAGTTCAACTTGTGTTAAGCTGATCCCATCCCAAGCTTAACATAAGTTAAGCTTGTGATGGAATCAGACCAACACAAGTTGAACTGGCTTACCATTAAACTCTCATTCAAAACACTCAATATGATGATGTTAACTCAAAACACTCAACATAATGATGTTCAAAATGTGATAATCCTTTATATTAATAGAACTTGTTAGCTGCATTAGAATTACAATTTATATGAAACCCAATGATGAAATGAAGTCAAAGTCTATTAAAATCTAGAATACATTTGCAGTTGATCTTTGAGATGATCAACCCAACCAGAGGCTTTTTTAGAGATCAAGGAATGTGGTTTTGCTACAATGGGTGGGATTGGAATCATTTCTCCCTAAAGTACTGATAGAACCCAGTGGTTATTGTTTAAAAAGGAAATTAAAATTGGATCTGATTGATCAGTAACACCATTTTTCATTGGAGTATAAGTATCACATGAATACAATGAAATGAAACAAATAGGTTTGGAATATGTGTCTGCTATGATTTGACCCATGTCCAATTTAGCCAGCCATTTTGAGGAGGGAATCTTTTCATTTATGTCTTCAACATCAAGTCTTTGTTTAATATTTTCAACCTCCTTTGAACCACCAAGCATCTTAATGTAGCATGCTTTATGTTTCTCTAATGTTTCAATCATTTCCTTCCTAACTTTAAACCAACCATGTTCTTCATAACCAAGAGATTTAGTAATGAATCTAAATCCACAATTCCCATCTCCAATTGGATCCCAAACCTCACCCAAGAATTTATGGAATTTGTTGGGTATTTGATTGAGGTATTGCACGTTTGGTTCCTATCATAAAAACTAACTTAGTATTCATTTCTTTAATTGGATCAATGAAATGAAAACTTACCAAAGATGAGCTTCTGGTTGAGCTTTGCTGCATGTTCTCTTCCTCTGAAGAGGATTATGATTCCAAATTAAGTGATCTTGATTCACTTTCAGTCTCTTCCTCTGAACTATGAAATTCAGATTCAGATTATTCCAACTTTGACTAACAATTCATCATTAGTTAGTAACTAAGTTCACTAAAACAAAAAAAATGAACATATCCCAAAAGAAAGGACTTACAATCTTTTGTCTTTTCTTGTTTGGAGCCCTTCTAGTTCTTCTCTCCCCCTTGATTTTTTTTTCAAAAAGCTCAAACTGAGATGGTTCTTGTCATGTATCTGTGAATTTTGGCCAGCCCCTACTTTATTGTAAGACTTTAGGTTCAAGTCTTGGCTTCAATTGATATTCCATAATCTTCTGAATGATGCACTTCAATAGGCTGCTTTGCTCATGATCTGGAGAGTCCAAGATCATTTCATTGACTTTTTCATTTAACTGAGTAATGCTTAGCATTTCATCAACATTGCACTGGAAAAATTCAAAAGGATCAACCATTAGTGAATTAGGATTCATTAATCAAAAAGCATTAATCACACAGTGACTTGAACAATCCAACTTAAGCAAACTTACAGAAATAGAACTGCAAGGGTCATAGTCTTCATGCCTTCAACTAGATTTTCTAAGGCCACCCCTGAGATTCTCCTCAGTTGAGGATGCACAGAGGGATGTTCAGATTGTTGATGGTTATGCTGGGTTTCTTTGTAGGAGAGGCACCACAAGGGGTATGCCTTTGTGTGACTTGCATGGATTAAAAACTTGCACCCAACCTTTCTTGTGTGAGTTTGTCTAGACCGTTTGGTAAGAAGATTTCCTGAATAGGAACCATGTCTATCACAGGCTAAATCCACATATTGGTCACACTCTGAGTTGAAAAATGTTAAAGCGTAACCAGGCTTCATTGCCCATGTTTGACAATAGTTTTGTGCCTCTTCCCTAGTAGGAAAATCTCTCAAGGGAGGTGGGTCAAGTGAATCTGCCATAGCTACATAGTTATATTGATGGCATGCAGTCCATCAGTTTCAATCAAATTAAATACGGCAAAGACCAGTAACATGAAATGTTACTCACCATCAGTGGTCATGTCCATTTTTGAATCATTTTGTTCCTCAATTGTCACCCTTGATGAGGATGCAATTGGGGCTTCCAATGTTTCATTACCCAAATCCTTTTTTTCTTTTTCCAAAGCTTTGTTGATGGCACTATTGATGTAGACCTTCCACGCAGCCATTTCAGAAGAAGGAGGGCTTGCCACTGTTCCCATGCAAAAAAATGCAATGGTATACTTCAGTATTCAATCCAACTTTCAATTGATCAAACAAAGTTTGCTCACTTTTGAGTTGAGAAAGAATTGTTTGCAGATTTTTATATGATTTATGATTTCAGTTTTAACTTTAATTTCACTTGGGTTTCACTTTAATGTCTCTTTGGGATCTCTAGGTGTGGAACAAAAGTCTCACAAAGTATGCGTTAATCCCAAATTTGGGTTGACAGAACCCAAGTGTGGTCCAGGGGGTGCCCAAAGTTCTGGCACAACTTCTGGGGGGGTTGTGCACCCCCAAACACGGCTTATTTGAGCTGTGTACAGGGGTAAACGGCTCAAATGGGCCGTGTTTGGGGGTTAAACGGCTCCTACACAACCCCCCTGGGGTTATGCGTGTTTGAAACCACCCTTTGTAGTCGTCTTGGGGCCCCCATGGCTCATTTGAGCCGTGTAGGGCCCTACACAACTACCACATGGTTGGAGTTGTCAATTTAACATAACCATTTGTCTCATCTCATTCAATCCTTTATTGTTATTGATTACTAATTTTTTTTTGTTTTTTTCCCCCTTGATACAGAACCTGGTTCACCATCACCAAATACTCTTGTGAGTGTTGAGGTGATTCCAGCAACCAAGAAATTGGATAATCAGTCAACCCAGGCTCCCCATTGCAACAAAAGCAATGACTTGCAGTTGTGAAAATCCTGCTTGGAAATCTCCCCTCCCAGGATCCTCTCACTGGAACCAATCAGACAGCCTTGTGCTTTTGGGACCAGGTCAAGAGAAAGTTCATGTTTGATATACCAGAGCAGGCTTGTTCTTCCACCAGCCTCAAGAGCCAATGGGCAACAATCCAGCAGGCTGTCAAAAGATTCAGCCGCTGCATCAGTAAAATAAATCAGGCCAACAGCAGCGGCACAACTACCCAGGACCAAATCAAAGCTTCTTTCAATTTGTATGCCTAGATCCACAAGAAGGCATTCATGCATTTGCAATGCTACAAAATCCTACTTAATTCACCAAAATGGAGCGAGTACATGCACAATCTGGAGGGAAAAAAAGCAACATCAAACAAAAAAACAATGATGATGAGAATCAAGTGAAGTTGACCCTGCACCAAATACACCATCTTCACCAAGCATCTTTGGATAAAGCATTGTTTTGGAACCTCAAAGACCTACTGGAGAAAAGATTGCCAAACAAAATTTCAGCAAGCCATCAGATTGCCAATCAGAGGCATCCTCAGGTGTGGGTGTTGTGGCATGGCACAAAGACATGACCAGGGCTCAGGAGCAATTGGCATCTGAAGATGTACAACAGAAAGAAATTCTTCATACACATTGGAAGACCCTGGAGTTTATTGATCAACAGCTGATCATGGGGAAGGAGATGAATGGCTTGGATCAAGTCACTTGATGATCTTGTGAGGTCAAAAGGGCTGAGATTCTCAAGGATAATTTTACATAATTGGTTTCCTCAGTATGTCTTGGTCATACTGATGCATTGAAGTTCTCAGAATTGTATTTCAAAATTATTCTAAGATATTTTCCAAACTTTAGTTGTCTAATTTTTGACATTTTGGTATTTTTTATTATATTTTATAAAAAAATATGTAGAAAGTTTATTCAAGTATTTTCAAATATTTTTATGTATTTCTAGACTATCTAGTATCCAGGGGGAAATTAATTACATATTTAGTGTGTCCCCATCTTTTTTGTAGAACTTTTACATGGTACCTTGGCTTCTCAAACTGTCTGTCAGTCTGTTAGTCCATATTCCCGTGGCTGCGTACCTTTCAGATTCCCGGGACTGCATAACCGGCTTATCAGGATTAGTTGGACAGGGTGGCAGTGTTGCTGCTCAGCCGCATGCAGATTTATTGGTTTCCGCGGCTGCGTGTGGGATTGTGACAAATCACATTTCTGCTTGTAACTCCTCTAAATAAAAGAATTCCTGGATTCTGACACAAAATCCACTGTGAAACCTATACCTGAGGTTTCATGTGAAATATTAAAATGGCCAGAGTCCCCTTGCCTCTAGTATGGCACCAATTTTCCCCCTCAACTTTGCACAACTACCAATTGTTGCTCATCTTGCTTCCCCTATCTTGTGTGGTTCATCCGCCTCAGTTTTAAGAAATCTCTCCCACTGCAACAAAAAGAGCTGGTTGGAAACACCCCTCCAGCTAACTCCTCCTCATGAATTCTGGGTCTCTTGAACATCAACCTTTGAGTAGTCCGGTCTAAGTCTTTTCTTCAGTTCATTGTTAAGAGTTGTCACTATGTTCCAACTACATTACTCTTTTCTTTCTGTTTCTTTTATGGTGTCCAGGAGTACACCTGTTCTTCCCCAGGGGGTACTGTCACAACCGTGACACAGAGGTAGCATTGATTATATAATACAGCTATGTGATTATTCATCCTTGTAAGTTTCATTGAAATGTTACAATTATGAGGTTGCACAGGTTTTCAATACTATTATATAAAAAATTACTCTTCCTTCACTTTCAAGTCTTTCCTTATGAAATTGATTCTATTAGTTTGCACCCTGACTTTCAGTCCACTCCCTTACGGAGTTCCCTTCCTGCTAGTACAACCCTGACTCATTTCAAGTCTTCCTTGGTTCTTCACCCATCCTGGAGTTCTCACTCCTTTTCCTGCTGAATCCTGAGCTTGATCCATTTTGGATCTTCTGGTACTGGCTCCTCCCTTCTACTGTTAGTTACTGCCATCCTGGCTTTGTGTCAAGCCTCCAAATAAAAAGTTAGTTAATTTAATGTCACACAACCACCCCATGTACTATAGGGCAATCTTAGATGATCATGAACGCAAAAGGAAAGCTGAGTGCAAGGGCAAGTGCAAGGTAGCAAGGGCTAACTTCAAAGTGAAAAATTATAGTGGAGTAACTTAACACACAGCAAGAGGGATGAATGTTCCAATCAAAGGGAACCAAACCCAAGCCCAATGTGATGACTGGATTTAGCAAATGCAAGAACATATGAAATTAGCTAACTGAGGAAACAATCCCCAGGCAAGTGGAGTAGCCTTTATATAGTAATCCAAAATGACTAGATACAACCTGATGGACAGTAAAATATAGTTTTGAGAAATGAGGCAATGAATGACATGAACAGATTACAAAATCAAATAACAGTATGAATCATTTCCAAGGTCTTAGCGTGCGTGCAAAAAAATAGGGGACAAATGTTTTGGAGTGTAACACTTGAGACATGAGGGAGTGACGTCAGAAGCAATGCAAATATGAAGGTGTAGTTTATGCAGGGTAAGGGACTAGTCCATTTGCCAACTATACAGTTTAGGTGGCTTGACTAGTGTGGGTGAAAACTAGCAAGAGCATGCGACCAGAAATGGGAACCCAAGGGTTATTGATACCCAGGGTGAAAAGGCAGAGCCCAAATGGATGGTTGACTGAGGTGGAGTTGACTGCAAGGTTTGCAAGTGGGTGCTGAGTCACTCACCAAGAATGGAAGGTTGTTATGCAAGCCAGAGTTGATAAGCAGAAGGAACCATTCATGGTGTGCTTCTAGTTTGTCAGGCTTATGGACTGAGGAAGATAGTACTGAGGAAAAGGGTACGTCAAAGTGGGAGGACAATAATCCTTAAGCTTGAATCATGACAGTTGCCCAGGTATAAAGATGCGAGCTCCTGCAAGCGTTTAGACAATTTTCCCATCAATTCCAAAGTAATTACAAATACTGTATACCCATTAACATTACTTTTTTTCTTTTAACTAGATTTATAATTAATTATGTTGTCATTGTCATTCCGCTGTTGCTGCATTTGACAAAAAAAGCATTGCATCCCTAGTACAGCCATGCAAGGTATCCAAGACAAGTGCAAAAAATGCCATTTGCGTAAGGTTGCTTGCACGTTCCCTATAAGTAGCAAGCCGGTTGTAGATGTCCCAGCAGCAGCTGGAAGGGAGGTGCAAAGTAAAAGTTCCGTGCCCCAAGTCAACTATCATATACCTCCAGTGCTGGAGATTGAGTTCTTAGGTATTTGGAACCCTGGTAAGTCAAGGCTTAGAGACTAACAATAAGTAAAAAAATGAAAGAAAGAAAAATAGAACTAATATAATGCTTGTTGCTGTAGTACTGCCACAATTTTTACAATATAAAACCAATAAACCTCCGCTGCTGCCGCCATATACTGGGTCAATTGGGTTCAAAGTGCAAAGTAAAGTGCAAGCCAAGGAAAGGCAGACAGTCAAAGAGGCAAGAGAAGAAGGAAAAATGACTGAAAGGGAGGTGGAACCGGAGCAAAGGGAGGAAAATGAAGAGGCAGGAAACGGGATAGTAGGAAGGAGTGGAATGGAATGGGAGGTAAAGGAACGGAATGGAATGGAAAGAGATGAGATGGAGGGCCAAAATGAGAAGGACTGGGTGCAAGTCAAAGGGCCAGTTGAAACTGATGCAAGGAAATTGACTGGCAATGTTGGGGAAGGTTCTTCAAGGGGCCAAAGGAAGAGAGCTCAAAAGGAACTCATGGAGGAAGGTGGATGGAATACCCAACCAAAGAGAGTTTGGACTGCAAAGTGCAAGGAGCTCTTCAAGAGACATCTGCTGACGCAAGTGATGATCTTTCAAAGGCTGTCTTCTTTGGTGGACAACAAAGATTTGGAAGAGTTTAGGTCAATGGTAGAAGAATTGAATGAGAATTGGGAGGAAGCGGAGAGAGAAATAAAGGATCATTTGTAGAAATGTATTTTGTAATTCTATATATTACTTTTATTATTTTATTATTATTATTATTATTATTATTATTATTATTATTATTATTATTATTATTATTATTATTATTATTATTATTATTATTATTATTATTATTATTATTATTATTATTATTATTATTATTATTATTATTATTATTATTATTATTATTATTATTATTATTATTATTATTATTATTATTATTATTATTATTATTATTATTATTATTATTATTATTATTATTATTATTATTATTATTATTATTATTATTATTATTATTATTATTATTATTATTATTATTATTATTATTATTATTATTATTATTATTATTATTATTATTATTATTATTATTATTATTATTATTATTATTATTATTATTATTATTATTATTATTATTATTATTATTATTATTATTATTATTATTATTATTATTATTATTATTATTATTATTATTATTATTATTATTATTATTATTATTATTATTATTATTATTATTATTATTATTATTATTATTATTATTATTATTATTATTATTATTATTATTATTATTATTATTATTATTATTATTATTATTATTATTATTATTATTATTATTATTATTATTATTATTATTATTATTATTATTATTATTATTATTATTATTATTATTATTATTATTATTATTATTATTATTATTATTATTATTATTATTATTATTATTATTATTATTATTATTATTATTATTATTATTATTATTATTATTATTATTATTATTATTATTATTATTATTATTATTATTATTATTATTATTATTATTATTATTATTATTATTATTATTATTATTATTATTATTATTATTATTATTATTATTATTATTATTATTATTATTATTATTATTATTATTATTATTATTATTATTATTATTATTATTATTATTATTATTATTATTATTATTATTATTATTATTATTATTATTATTATTATTATTATTATTATTATTATTATTATTATTATTATTATTATTATTATTATTATTATTATTATTATTATTATTATTATTATTATTATTAATATTATTATTATTGTTATTATTATTATTATTATTATTATTATTATTATTATTATTATTATTATTATTATTATTATTATTATTATTATTATTATTATTATTATTATTATTATTATTATTATTATTATTATTTTAAATAAAAATAGGATTCTGATTTTGAAATAAAACGTGAAGGGATAAAATTTGGAAAAAAAAGCGGATAGTCCTGAGAAAGAGAAAGGAAATGAAATAAGGAAATGGGATGAGATTAATGGGAAGGAATGGGATGGAAGCTACAATTGGCAAGGTTTGCAAGGGTAACTTGCATGGAAATCTTGAACCAAATTGGGAGAGTTTCAAAGGTGATGGGCTGGTTCCCACAAGGTGCAATATTTTTCAGACTGGAAGCCAGTTTATTTGAAAAGGTATTGAAGCTTTCCTTTGCGTAACCTGGAATCCAGGACACGGCTTACTCCCCACTCTAACTGATTGTGGATGTTGACCGGTTCAGGAGGAGGATGAGTCTTGCCTGGGTATAGGACTTGAGCTGGCTCTAGGAGAGACAGATGAAAGACAGGGTGGATACCTTTCCATTTTGCAGGTAAGGTGAGTTTAAAGGCGTTAGGGGGGACAATTCATTCAACTTTTAAGGGGCCAAGCTTTCTTTCAGAGAGTTTATGAGTTGAGCAAGTACTGCAAATATTTACAGCATCAAGCCATACCCAATCCCCTACTGCAAAGGTTGGGGCCAAAGTGCAAAGTTGATCTGCTTGTGCCTTGTAGCGCTGGTTTGCTGCTTCAAGGTTGGTTCAAAGTTGCAATTGAAGGGATTGGATGTGATTAAGGTGATTGGTAGCAGGTTGAGAGGGTGCTATGTGAAGGGAAGAGAAAGTCAGATTTCTACCATAAGAGTCTAGAAGGGCAACTGTTTGGTGGAGGAATGAGTGGAGTTTTTGTAGGCAAATTTGGCTAATGGGAGCCATTGCAACCAGTTGTCCTGTTGGTAGGAGACATACATTTGGAGATACTGTTTGAGGATCTGATTGACTTGCTTGGTTTGCCCATCCATTTCTGGGTGGTAAGCCATTGATAAATTGCAATTGATCTTCAAATGTTGGCACAGCAAGGTCCAGAAGCTAGAGACAAACTAAGATCCAAAATCACTAATTATTTTATCAGAGAGACCATGATTTGAGAATACATATTCTATAAATAAATTAGACAAGTCTTCAGAAGAGGGCGTCACATTACTGCAAAGAAATAAAGCCATATTTGAGAAGAGATCTACTACTACTAAAATAGCATCATAACCACTAGAAATAGGGAATTTCCAAATGAACTCCATAGAAAGAAAGTGCCAAGGAATCAGCCAAATTGGAAGTGGCTGGAGCAGCCCATACTTCCAATGTTTTGAGGACTTGTGCCACTTGCAATCATAGCACATGTTAACATATTCTTTTAATTCATTGGTCATACCAGGCAAAGAGGAGTCTTGTGTAATCAATTGGTAGGTTTTATCCTGCCCATAATGACCAGCAAGCAGAGAATCATGCCTTGACTCAAAGATATCTAACTTAACTCAAGGATTATCTGGTACTACTATACAATTTTTATAAATAAAATAATCATTTTTGTCAATAGTATTATCACTATCTAATAAGTTTGCATTCTTGCAAAGTATGCTACATTTGAGGTTGTCAAGTTTATCCTGTCATAGTTTGGAAGCTAGATCTCAAATTTGAGTGATGAGCAAACTGAGTTTGGCAGACTGGGTTGAGAAAAGTGTCCTAAAGTTTTCAGGGTTGTTGTCGGCAAAGGTGCTTCCCCCTCCTGGGTAAATGTTGTCCCAACGTGACAAAGAATCAGGGACTACTGCTTCTTTCCCAGGATGGTATGTGATTGTAAATTTGAACTTGGCGAGGTATTTGGCCCAATTTGCCTCTGTGCGTTTAAGAAATTTTGAGCTGATGAAATATTTCAAAGAATTGTGATCAGTTAAGACCGCAAAAGGTTCCATAAGAGTCAAAAGGTATGAACACCATTTTTTCAAGTGATAAACAATTGTGAGAAGTTCCTTTTCATGAATCTTGTAATTGAGCTCTGCAGCAAGCAATTTGCAAGAATCAAAAGCTACAGGATAAAAAAGAGAAGAAGAGGAGGAGAACTGCAAGATTACTCCTGAAATTGCATTGTTGCTTGCATCAGTTTCTACAATAGTGCAAGCTAGCTCATTAAAGTGAACAAGTATTGGAGCAGTGGTGAATGCTTTTTTCATAGCTTCAAAATCCAAATCAGCTTGTTATGTGAAAACAAAATGAGCGTCTTTTTGAAGAAGGTTAGTAAGGTTCATAGTTTTCTTGGAATATTGCTCAATAAACCTTCTGTAAAAATTACTGAAACCAAGGAAAACTTGAAGGTATTTAACAGAGGAAGGCAGAGGCCAGTCCAATATGCACTGGCTCTTGGCTGGATCCATCAATAGTCCTTGGTGCAAGACTATGACACCTAAAAATTGAAGAGAAGGAGTATGAAATTTGCACTTAGAGGCTTTTGCAAACAGGTCATTCTTGCAAAGTGGCTGCAGAACCTCTTGCACATGTGCAAGACTATGACACCTAAAAATTGAAGAGAAGGAGTATGAAATTTGCACTTTGAGGCTTTTGCAAACAGGTCATTCTTGCAAAGTGGCTGCAGCACCTCTTGCACATGTGTTATGTGATCCTCAAGAGTCTTTGAGTAGACTAGTATATTGTCAAGATACACCATTAGATATTTCTCTATGAGGTCAGAAAAAATTTCATTGAAAAAATGTTGAAAAGTGGAAGGAGCATTGCAGAGGCCAAAAGGCACGAAGGTATGCTCATAACTGCCAAACCTTGTTCTCATTGCGGTCAAATACTCATGACTGTTTGCAATGAAAACTAGGTTATAGGTGCCTCAAAGGTCTAACTTTGAGAAATAAGCAGCTCCATGGAACAGAGTGAGGAGGTGCAACATAGGCCGTACTGGGTAGGTATTCTTCCAAGTTACCTGGTTCAGTTTCCTATATTCAACACAAAGGCAAAGTCCCTAATCTTTCTTTGGAGCTAATAAGACTGGTGAACCGGTGTTGGAATTGCTTGGTCAAAGAAATCCTTTCAATACATTTTCCACAATGTATTCTTGACGCGCAGTTGATTACTTCTTTGAGAGAGAGTAGACTGGTCCAGGTTCTGGTGGTGGACCAGTAAGTTTGATCTTATGATTGCAAGAATGGAATGGAGGAATTTGATCTTCCTTTACAGCTGAAAAGATGTCAGCGAAGTCATGATAAACCAAAGATAAAGACTCTTGAATGATATCTACATCTTCAATCTTGTGATCTTTGATCACAGGGTTTCAAGTGCTTGCATGATGTGAGAGTATTAGGGAGCTCAAGATACACCATTTGGTTGGTGCCTGTTTCTCTTCAAAGAAACAAGGAAGAGGTAAGTTGGAAAAATAAGCAATAAATCCTAAATCTGAGGAGGGAACTTGGGAATGAATGTCAGGGTATTGCTAATCTCCTGGCGGAAAAGTGTAATCCGACTCAATGACAGTGTCAGGTAGGCTGTTTAATTCCTGTTTGACAGAAGGGTTAGTTTTCTGGGGAGGCAAGGTTTGAAGGTTAATTACTACTTCCCGCCAATTCACATCTGGATTCCAGTGGACTAGGAAATCATGGCCTAGAATGGTATCATCCATTCCAGGAATATCCAAGACAAATAAATCCCATTTGAAGCTGGGGAAATTATAAGTTAGTTAATTTACTGTCACAAAACCACCCTCCATACTATAGGGAAATCTTAGATGATTGTGAGCGCAAAAGGAAAGCTGAGTGCAAGGGAAAGTGCAAGGTAGCAAGGGCTAACCGCAAAGTGCAAACTTATGGTGGAGTAACTTAACACACAGCAAGAGGGATGAATGTTCCAATGGAAGGTAACCAAACCAAAGCCTGATGTGATGACTGGATTAAGCAAATGCAAGAATGTATGAAATTAACTAACTGAGGAAACAATCCCCAGGCAAGGGGAGTAGCCTTTATAAGGTAATCCAAAATGAATAGATACAACCTGATGGACGGTCAACTACAGTTTCAAGGAATGAGGCAATGAATGACATGAACGGAGTACAAAATGAAATAACAGTATGATTTGCTTCCAAGGTCTTAGTGTAAGTGCAAGACAATAAGGGACAAATGTATTGGAGTGGAACGGTTGAGACATGAGGGAGTGAAGTCAGAAGAAATGCAAATATGAAGGTGTAGTTTATGCAGGGTAAGGGACTAGTCCATTTGCAAACTATACAGTTGAGTTTGCTTGAATAGCGTGGGTGCAAACTAGCAAGAGCATGTGACCCAAAATGGGAACCCAAGGGTTATTGATACCCAGGGTGAAAAGGAGGAGCCTGAATGGATTGTTGACCAAGGTAGAGTTGACTGCAAGATTTGCAAGTGGGTGCTGAGTCAGTTGAAAAGAATGGAAGGTTGTTATGCAAGCCAGAGTTGATAAGCAGAAGGCACCATTGATGTTGTGATTCTAGTTTTTCACGCTTATGGACTGAGGTAGATAGTACTGAGGAAAAGGGTATATCAAAGTGGGAGGACAATAATCCTTAAGCTTGAAGCGTCACAGTTTCCCAGGTATAAAGACACAAGCTCCTGCAAGCGTTCAGACAATTTTCCCATCAGTTCCAAAGTTGTTACAAATACTGTATACCCATTAGCATTACTTCTTTGCTTTAAATAGATTTATAATTAATTATGTTGTCATCATCCTTTTTCTGTTGCAAAAAATGCATTTGAAGAAACAAGCATTGCATCCATAGTACAGCCACTCAAGGTATCCCAGACAAGTGCAAAAAATGCCGTTTGCGCAAGGTTGCTTGCACATTCCCTATAAGTAGCAAGCCGGTTTTAGATGTCCCAGCAGCATCTGGAAGGGAGGTGCAAATTCCAAGGTCTGCGCTGCAAGTCAACTATCATATACCACCAGTGCCAGAGATTGAGTTCTTAGGTATTTGGAACCCTGGTAAGTTGAGGCTTAGAGACTAACAATAAGTAAAAAAATAGAAGAACAAAAAATAAAACTAATATAATTTTTTTTGCTGTAGTACTGCCAAGATTTTGGCAATATACCACCAATACACCTCCACTGCCCCAGCCATATACTGGGTTGATTGGGTTCAAAGCGCAAAGTGAAGTTCAAGAAAAGGAAACACAGACAGTAAAAGAGGCAAGGGAAGAAGGAACAGTGACTGAAAGGGAGGTGGAACTGGAGAAAAGGGAGGAAATTGAAGAGGAAGGAAATGGGGTCAAAGGAAGGAGTGGAATGGAACAGGAGGTGGAGTAACAGAAAGAGATGAGGTAGAGGGCCAAAATGAGGAGAACAAGGTGCAAGTCAAAGGGAAAATCAAAAATGATGCAAGGAAATTGACTGGCAAGGTTTGAGAAGATTCTTCAAGGGGCCAAAGAAAGAGAGCTCACAAGGAACTCATGGAGGAAGGTGGATGGAATACCCAACCAAAGAGAGTTTGGACTGCAAAGTGCAAGGAGATCTTCAAGAGACATCTGCTGACGCAAGTGATGATCTTGCAAAGGCTGTCTTCTTTGGTGAACAACAAAGATTTGGAAGAGTTTAGGTCAATGGTAGAAGAATTGAATGAGAATTGGGAGGAAGCAGAGAGAGAAATAAAGGATAATTTGTAGAAATGTATTTTTTAATTGTATATATTATTAGCCATTTCGACAAGTCGTCCTGTTGGTAGGAGACGTAAATTTGGAGATAATTTTTGAGGATCTGATTGACTTGCTTGGTTTTCCCATCCATTTCCGGGTGGTAAGCCGTTGATAAATTGCAAGTGATCTTCAAATATTGGCACAGCAGGGTCCAGAAGCTAGAGACAAACAAAGATCCACAATCACTAATTATGTTATCAGAGAGACCATGCTTTGAGAATACATATTCTGTAAATAAGCTAGCTAAGTCTTCAGAAGAGGCCTTCCATTACTGCAAAGAAATAAAGCCATCTTTGAGAAGCAATCTACTACTAATAAAATAGCACCATAACCCCTAGAAATAGGTAATTGCAAAATGAAATACATAGAAAGCAAGTGCCAAGAAATGAGCAAAATTGGAAGTGGCTGGAGCAGCCCATACTTCCAATGTTTTGAGGACTTTTTCCAATTGCAATCATAGCACGCATTAACGTAGTATTTTACTTCATTGGTCATACCAGGCAAAGAGAATTCTTGTGGAATCAATTGGCATGTTTTATCCTTCCCATAATGAATAGCAAGCAGAGAATCATGCCTTGACCAGAAGATATCTAACTTAACTCAAGGATTATCTGGTACTACTATACAATTTTTATAAACTAAATAACCATTTTGGTCAATACTATAATCACTATCTAATAAGTTTGCATTCTTGTGAAGTTTGCTACACTTGAGGTTGTTGAGTTGAGCTTGTTGAAGTTTGGAAGCTAGATCTCAAATGTGAGTGATGAGAAAACTGAGTTTGGAAGACTGGGTTGAGAAAAGTGTCCTAACATTTTCAGGGTTGTTGTTGGCAAAGGTGCTCCCCCCTCCTGGGTAAAGGTCATCCCAATGTGACAAAGCATCAGGGACTACTGCTTGTTTCCCAGGTTGGTGCATGATTATAAAGTTGAACTTGGAGAGATATTTGGCCCAACGTGCCTGTCTGCGTGTAAGGAATTTTGAGGTCATGAAATATTTCAAAGAATTGTGATCAGTTAAGACCTCAAAAGGTTCCATAAGAATCAAAAGGTATGAACAAAATTGTTTCAAGCACTAAACAATTGCAAGAAGTTCCTTGTAATTAATCTTGTAATTGAGCTCTGCAGCAAGCAATTTGCAAGACTCAAAAGCTATGGGATGAAAAAGAGAAGAAGAAGAGGAGAACTGCAAGATTACTCCTGCAATTGCATAGTTGCTTGCATTGGCTTCTAAAATAGTGTGAGCTAGCTCATTAAAGTGATAAAGTATTGGAGCAGTGGTAAATGCTTTTTTCAGATCTTAAAACTCCAAAGCAGCTTGTTCTGTGAAAACAAAATGAGTGTCTTGTTGAAGAAGGTTAGTAAGGTCCACAGTTTTCTTGGCATAATGCTCAATAAACCTTCTGTAAAAATTACTGAAACCAAGGAAAACTTGAAGGGATTTAACAGAGGAAGGCAGAGGCCAGTCCAATATGCACTGGCTCTTGGCTGGATCCATCAATAGTCCTTGGTGCAAGACTATGACACCTAAAAATTGAAGAGAAGGAGTATGAAATTTGCACTTAGAGGCTTTTGCAAACAGGTCATTCTTGCAAAGTGGCTGCAGCACCTCTTGCACATGTGCAATGTGATCCTCAAGAGTCTTCAAGTAGACTAGTATATTGTCAAGATACACCACAAGATATCTCTCTACAAGGTCAGAAAAAATGTAATTGAAAAAATGTTGAAAAGTAGAAGGAGCATTGCAGAGGCCAAAAGGCATTACAGTATACTCATAAATGCCAAACTGTGTTCTCATTGCGGTCAAATACTCATGACCTTTTGCAATTCCAACTAGGTTATAGGTGCCTCAAAGGTCTAACTTCAAGAAATAAGCAGCTCCATGGAACAGAGTGAGGAGGTGCAACATAGGCAGTACTGGGTAGGTATTCTTCTGGGTTACCTGGTTCAGTTTCCTATAGTCAACACAAAGGCAAAGTATGCCATCTTTCTTTGGAACAAATAATACAGGAGAACCAGTGTTTGAATTGCTTGATCCAAGGAATCCTTTTGATACATTTTCCGCAATGTATTCTTGAAGCGCAGTTGATTACTGCTTCAAGAGAGAGTAGACTGGTCCAGGTGCCAGTGATGGGCCAGTAAGTTTGATCTTATGATTGCAAGAACGGAATGGAGGAAGTTTATCTGCCTTTAAAGCTGAAAAGACATCAGTAAAGTAATGATAAACCAAAGGTAAAGACTCTTGAATGATTTATAAATCTTCAATCTTGTCATCTTTGAGCACAGGGTTCAAAGTGCTTGCATGATGCAAGAGGATTAGGGAGCTCAAAATACACCTTTTGCTTGGTGCCTGTTTCCCTTCAAAGAAACAAGGAAGAGGTAAGTTGGACAAATAAGCAATAACTACTAAATCACAAGAGGGAACTTGGGAATGAAGGTCAGGATATTGCTGATCTCCTGGCAGAAAAGTGTCATCCAACTCAATGACAGTGTCAGGTAGTCTGTTTAATTCCTGTTTGATGGAAGGGTTAGTTTTCTGGGGTTTCAAGGTTCAAACGTTAATTACTCCTTCTTGCCAATTCACATCTGGATTCCAGTGAACTAGGAAATCATGGCCTATTATTGTATCATTCATTGCGGGAATATCCAAGACAAATAAATCCCATTTGAAGGTGGGGAAATTAGAAGTTAGTTAATTTACTGTCAATTCCTTGTTACTTGCTTTCTATGGATTTTATTTTGCAATTAACTATTTCTAGTGGTTATGATGCTATTTTAGTAGTAGTAGATTGCTTCTCAAAGATGGATTTATTTCTTTGCAGTGATGTGATGGCCCTTTCTGAAGACTTATCTAAATTATTTATAGAATATTTATTCTCAAAGGATGTTCTAACTGATAACATAATTATTGATTGTGGATCTTTGTTTTTCTCTAGCTTCTGGACCTTTCTGTGCCAACATTTGAAGATCACTTGCAATTTATCAACGGCTTACCACCCAAAAACAGATGGGAAAACCAAGCAAGTCAATCAGATCCTCAAAAATTATCTCCAAATGTATGTCTCCTACCAACAGGACAACTGGTTGCAATGGCTCCCATTAGCTGAATTTGCCTACAACAACTGCACTCATTCCTCCACCAAACAGTTGCCCTTCCAGACTCTTTATGGTAGAAATCCCACTTTCTCTTCCCTTCAAGTAGAAAATTCTTAATCTGCTACCAATTACCTTAACCAAATCCAATCCCTTCAATTGCAACTTCAAACCAACCATGAAGCCCAACCTTGAAGCAGCAAACCAGCTCTACAAGGAACAAGCATATCAACTTTGCACCTTGGCCCCAAACTTTGCAGTAGGAGATTGGGTATGGCTCAATTATAACAATATTTGCAGTAATCTACCAACTGGTAAACTCTCTGAAAGAAAGCTTGGCCCCTTCAAAGTTGAATCAATTTTCTTGCCTAACACCTTTAAACTCACCTTACTTGCAAAATGGAAAGGTATCCACCTGGTCTTTCATGTTTCTCTCCCAGAGCCAGCTCAAGTCCTATACCCAGGCAAGACTCATCCTCCTCCTGAACCGGTCAGCATCCACAATCAGTTAGAGTGGGAATTTATCTGTGTCCCAGATTACAGGTTACGCAAAGGAAAGCTTCAATACCTTTTTGAATGGACTGGCTTCCAGTCAAACAAAGATTGCACCTTGTTGGAACCAGCCCATCACCTTTGCAACTCTCCCAATTTGGTTTGAGACTCTCATGCAAGTTACCCTTGCAAACCTTGCCAATTGTAGCTTCCATCCCATTCCAAACTTCCATCCCATTCCTTCCCATCAATCTCATCCCATTTCCTTTCTCTTCTTCAGAACTATTTCCTTTTTATTTTTCACAATTTTCTCCCTTCTTGATTTATTTCAAAATCAGAATCCTATTTTACTTTTTAAAAAAAATTATAATAATAAAATAATAAAAATAATATATATAATTACAAAATACATTTCTAAAAATTATCCTTTATTTCTCTCTCCGCTTCCTCCCAATTATCATTAAATTCTTCTACCATTGACCTAAAATTTTCCAAATCTTTGTTTTCCACCAAAGAAGACAGCCTTTGCAAGATCATCACTTGCGTAACCAGATGTCTCTCAAGAATTTCCTTGCACTTTGCAGTCCAAACCCTCTTTAGTTGGGTATTCCATCAACCTTCCTCCATGAGTTCCTCATGAGCTCTCTGTCTTTGGCCCCTTGAAGAATCTACTCCAACATTGCCAGTCAATTGCCTCCCATCATTTTTGATTGGCCCTTTGAATTGCACCTTGTTCTCCTCATTTTGGCCCTCTACCTCATCTCTTTCCATCCCTCCACCTCCCACTCCATTCCACTCCTTCCTTTTACCCCGTTTCCTTCCTCTTCATTTTCTTTCCTTTGCTCCGGTTCCACCTCCCTTTCAGTCATTGTTCCTTCTTCCCTTGCCTCTTTGACTGTCTGCCTTTCCTTGGCTTGCACTTCACTTTGCACTTTGCACCCAATTGAACCAGTATATGGCAGCAGCAGCGGAGGTTTATTGGTGCTATATTTCCAAAATTTTGGCAGTACTACAGAAACAAAGATTATATTAGTTCTATTTTTCTTTCTTTTATTTTTTTACTTATTTTTAGTCTCTAAGACTTGACTTACCAGGGTTCCAAATACTCAAGAACTCAATCTCTGGCGGTATATGATAGTTGACTTGCGGAGCGGACCTTTGACTTTGCACCTCCCTTCTGGACACTGCTGGGACATCTACAACCGGCTTGCTACTTATAGGGAACGTGCAAGAAACCTTGCGCAAACGGCATTTTTTGCACTTGTCTTGGATACCTTGCATGGCTGTACTAGGGATGCATTGCTTGTTTCTTTGAATGAAGTTTTTGCAACGGCGGAATGACAATGACAACATAATTAATTATAAATCTATTTCAAAGAAAAGAAGTAATGTTAATGGGTATACAGTATTTGCAACAAATTTGGAATTGATGGGAAAATTGTCTGAACGTTTGCGGGAGCTTGGGTCTTTATACCCAGGCAACTTTCACGCTTCAAGCTTAAGGATTATCATCCTCCCACTTTGACATACCCTTTTCCTCACTACTATCTACCGCAGTCCATAAAGGTGACAAACTAGAAGCACAACATCAATGGGGCCTTCTCCTTATCAACTCCAGCTCACATAACAACCTTCCATTCTTGGCAACTGACTCAGCATCCAATTGCAAACCTTGCAGTCAACTCTACCTTGGTCAACCATCCATTTGGGCTCCCCCTTTTCACCCTGGGTATCAATAACCCTTGGGTTCCCATTTCCGGTCACATGCTCTTGCTAGTTTGCACCCATGCTAGTCAAGCCACCTCAACTGTATAGTTTGCAAATGGACTAGTCCCTTACCCTGCATAAACTACACCTTCATATTTGCATTGCTTCTGACGTCACTCCCTCATGTCTCAACCGTTACACTCCAATACATCCGTCCCCTATTGTCTCACAGTTATGCTAAGACCTTGGAAAAAATTCATACTGTTATTTCATTTTGTACTCTGTTCATGTCATTCATTGCCTCATTGCTTGAAACTGTAGTTGACCATCCATCAGGTTGTATCTAGTCATTTTGGATTACCTTATAAAGGCTACTCCGCTTACCTGGGGATTTTTTCCTGAGTTAGTTAATTTCATACGTTCTTGCATTTGCTAAATCCAGTCATCACAATGGGCTTGGGTTTGATTCCCTTCCATTGGAACATTCATCCCTCTTGCTGTGTGTTAAGTTACTCCACCATAAGTTTGCACTTTGCAGTTAGCCCTTGCTACCTTGCACTTGCCCTTGCACTCAGCTTTCCTTTTGCACTCACAATCATCTAAGATTGCCCTATAGTACGTGGGGTGGTTGTGTGAAATAGGTTGCCAATTGGCCAATTCAGCTGTTGAAGTTGGAAAAAGATCAGATCCAAGTTGGAGACCAAATTGGCCTTGAGTTGGAGCAGCCAATTGGAGAGTCAATCAAGGGAATTGTTGAACCAGTCAAGTTTTTGGATGGGGAACTGGAGTTGGGATTGGAGGTATTGGGCGCTTTGGATCAATCAGTTGTAGAGATGAGCCAAGGGATTGATGGATGAAAAGAGTAATAAGAGGATGGTTGAGTTGGAGTTGAGGTAGGCATCAAGACCAAGGTTGAGTTTTGACTGGAGGTAGATCAGCAGTCCAACAGCCAGGGAGGGAGAACAGATGGCAAGGATCAAGAAGCCAGACTTGTAGGATTTCAGCTTGGTGAGAAATGGATTGGAGGCAGGAGGGTAGTAGTAGATTGACTCAGGGGTGTGATGTGATTGAGCCTGGCTGGCAATGCAGTGGGTGCGGGAGGAGGTGTAGAACTGCCACGGTGCAGTGGATAGCTTTTAGATGAAGAAGATGATGATGAGGAAGACAAGTGTATGCTCAAGACATGCCAGATAGCGCTTCCACTTCAAATTTTTGAGTGGGTGGTGTCAATACTATTGTTATTTTTTCCCCTTTTATTATTATTGTGTGTGGACTATCTCTTCTGATTCATTTATTAGCGGTCATGCTTGTCACAATTGCCAACCCCATCCCACTTAACATTGAAATTGATCTGTTTCCAAAGTTTTTTATGAATCCCCTTGCCTTCATGACTTGTACCTACCAAGCTTGTCCCCGTCACTGTTGAATGATCCCTCTTAGCCCAATTGTTTTTTTATATATACTTTGAATCTCTCAAAGTTTGTTGTGGAGTGATTGAAATTATTTATTTCATCAAAAAAATGTGTTGTGATCAAACTGATATATTTCATCAAAAAACATGGTAACAAATAAATTTTTTTAACGTACAATGCATTGCAAAAAGATCATTTGAGGCAGAAAAAACAGAACAAAAAAGTTAAGGTAGCACAAGAGAGAAAAATAGAAAGATTGAAAGAGAGCTAGTGAGAGAGAGATAGAAAGAGAGAAATTGAGCTATTGAGAGAGAGATAGCATGAGAGAGACCAAGAGAGATAGAAAGTGAGATAGTTAGAAAGATAGCAAGAAAAGAAAGAGAGACAGAGAGAGAAAATAAACTACTCAAGATGACCTTTGAGGTCCCATAGGTGTTCAATGAGGTCCATGCAAAAAAATGATGAATATTGGGATTTTGGATCTTGTAATACCTTTTGACAAAATCAGATAAGTCTGAAGTTGGTTCTTTGTTCATTTGAATGTTTGTACTGGTATTTTTGTAAGAAAAAAAGTCAGGATTTAGGTTGGGTTCATCCTCCACAATCATTTTGTGGAGGATGACACGTGCTCTCATGATCAGCTGCAGATCATGATGGTTCTAACCTTTTGAAGGCCTTTAAATAATTGCAAAGTTGGACCTGCAGCACCGCATAAGCTCTTTTGAAATCCTTGCGTGCTGCCTCTTGCATTTTGGAAAATAACTGGAGAGGCATATGGACAAAAATAAGATTAAAATTTCAAAGGACTTTGCTAATTCTTGGAAGAAATTAAAAAAGAAAAAAATACCTTTTGACTTTGATCCTGTGGCTGAGATATGGTCTTCACAAGGACCCCCCTGATTGTGGTAGATTCCATCAGCTAGATAACATCCATGCTTGTAGGTATTCCCATTGAACTTGAATTCCACACTTGGAGCTGTTTCCATTCATGAGCTCCTTGAACAATGGTGATTGATCCAAAATATTGATTTGGTTGTGAGACCCTGGCAGACCAAAAAAAAAGTTTCAAATCCACAAGTATTGGGATGCAACAGCCTCAAGAATAATGGTTGGCATCTATGAAGGTTTGTTAGTCCAAAAATCTGAAGAGAGGAATAAAAATACAGACCTTCTCTTTGCCCTGGTATTGACCAGCCCATGGGGATGGGAAATTTTTCCATGACCAGTGCATGAAGTCAAGAGAGCCCAACATGCCAGGAAATCCTTGTGCTTTGCCCACAGCCACCAGAATTTTGAGGCCTTCTTGAGTGGGGTACCCTAGGTATTGACACCATAGATATTAACAACCGCCTGGCAAAAAACAGATGAGGGATTTTAAGCTGGTTGTTTCTGAGATCCAAAAATATTTTTCATTTGAATCCACTGAGTTTCCATATGCAAGCATTCAAATTGACGAGAAAATGTTTTGAACAGGGTAGAGACCTGGAATTCCTAGATCATTTTGCTTATGAGAAAAATAATCATCTTGAGCAACCAAGTCATGAAAAATCTTCATGAAAAGCGGCTTATGCATTCAGAATCAAACCTTGGAATAGGTAGTCAGTAAAAATTGGGTTTTTGCAAAGGTAATCTTTTACAAAATGCTGGCGGCCACCTTCAAAATCTTGGCAAAAATTTGGTTGGCCTTTTTTTCTTGGGTCAAGGTTTTGATTTATTGGGTTTTTTGGACAAATATTTGATGTTGGGTATGATCTGAACTGCCACAATTATTTATCTTGAGTTGGGATGAGAGAGCAAGGGATTGAGTGCTGAAGAGGTTGGCCAAGGTGAATGGTTCCATGATTTTTTCCCCTAGGTTTGGTTGGAAATGTACTGGTCTACTGCTCAAGGTCTGGGGGCAGGGAATCACACACAGATACCTCCCTGGATACCTCCCTGCAGTGTTGACGGAGAATTTTGGGGAGGCAAAAACTGCTGCGCAAACCTTATTTTTATTTTTTGCCTCCCAAATTTTACCTCCCCCGGTAAGGATGCCCTAAGCTTGCAGATGTTTGGTGGAATCACTCTGGATTGGATCCCAGCCCATCAAGTTCTAACCATCCTGTCTTGGGTGGGTTGGATTGATGGTCTTGATCTCTTGAACACTAAACCCATCTTCCAAGGGAGACTATCAACATACCAAAGAAAGAAAAGAAAAAAAGAAGAAGAAGAAGAAAAAATTCAAGAACCTATCAATCAGGATCAAAGATGGATCAAGAATAAGATGTTCAAATAAAAAAATTAACTCACTAGGGGGTTTTTTTGTTATAATTATGGCCAGCAATTAGCTTAGGCAAATGAGCAGTATTTAAAGCAAAAGAAATTCTGGACACCTTGTGCCAATAATTGCTTGATGGGCTCTCACAATGGGGAAATACGTTGGATGATATTGTTGATGAATTTGATTGGATGATGAATGGATGATGGAAAACAGCAGGGAGAAGAGCTCCTGAAGTACAAAAGATTGGCCTCTTGTGAGCCCATGATACAACAAGACAAAAGGAAATTTTTCCGCCCCAAAAGAGCTCTACAGGCTCTACAGGCCTTGTTACTTGGTTTGGGCTACATCAGCCCACATGGCATCAGTCCCTGTACCCTTACAACCAGCCTATTGCGGTTATTTCTGGTGTTTCCACCTCAATGGGGCTGACCCAACCCCTTAGCTGTTCAAAACCCTGGCTGGTTGTTTGTTACAACCAGCCCTGTTACTTATCTTAGCACTTGTACAGCCGTGGCCCGTCATATGGGCCAGGTGGGAGCCAGGACTCACCTGAGTCCAACCAAAATATCACCTGGGGGGGGTGTAACCGGCGGACATGCCGTCCCCCCCCTCTTTCTCTCAAATCCCCCTCACAGGGGCCCTGGGGGTCAATACCCCCAGGGTGTTGCTACGGTAAGTGGGCTGGGGGGTGGTCAGGTCCCCTCAGCCCATTGCTCCTCCCCCTTAATAAAGGGGGGGGGGGGGAGAGAGCGCCCCTTCCATGGTGGGGGGGTGGTCAATCCCCCCCCACTGCCGGTTGCCTCAATTCAACCGGCCTGGCCATCTCCTTTGGTGGGGGGGTGATCAAGTCCCCCCCACCATGACTGGTTTCTGGCTGGTTACAACCAGCCAGCCCTCCCCCTTCCCCTTGTGATGGAAAGCAAGGGGAGTGGGAGGAGCCGGGACCACCAGCCCCGCGCGGGCCAATGGCAAAAACAGCAGCCCCAAGCGGGCCGCAACACAAGAAGCGGCCCCAAGTGGGCCGCGACACGGGAGGAAGCCCCAACCTGGCTGCAACACAGGCAGCGGCCCCAATGGGCTGCCCCAAGCCCAAAAACTAAGTAAATTATACTTTGGCAGGCCAGCCTGTCTGGCCAAGTATGTCCAAAATAAACCTTGGGCCCAATTATGCCCATTCAAGCCCATCTGGCTGTATTTTCCCATTTACCTCACCGGGCCTGTTAGGGCCCGTGTATCAATAGGCCTGTTTCACGCGTTTTGAGCCCAGTTTCCTCAAATCAGTGACATCCACACAGGCCCGTATGGTCCGTGTGAGTGGCAAATGGGCGGGAGAGGCCCATATGTGCATCCCACTTGGATTCCACTTATACGTTGTGGTGACCAATCCGGGACACCACGGAAAATATATATATATATATATATATATATATATATATTTTCAGTTGTACCCCTATGGGTACCTTCATCACCTCTCTCATCATCTTCTTCAAACCAATCTTGATTCAAGTCATCAAACCCAGAATCTTAAATCCATCCAACTCTACATTCATCCCTCAAACTTCAATCTCATCATCCCAGGGGATTCCTTCACCCATCACCCCTCTAGCTTGCATAGATCCCATCCATCATCCCAGTCCAGCCTAAGTCATACTACAACCAACCCAAACTTGGTCGGATTGCTCACTACCACCGCAAATTACATACAGCCACGCTTGCGACTCATTTGAATTGATCAGCATTGTCCCCCTTTGATCCCTGAAGATCCAACTCTCCTCGTCCCCTGATCTAGCTCAACCAAAACCAGCGGACAATGAATCAAGCAGTTGTCCGAATCTCACAACCATCCCCATCCTCATCCTCACCCTCGTCTACCAAGTTGATTGAGTCTGAGGATCCTACGCGTCATGCTCACCTCGAACTCAAGATCTCCACTTGACTCAAATCCGAGAACGCCAATCGAGTCAAACGTGGATCATGTTTAGAACCCTTGACTCAAGTCAATCAAATCCATTCAGATCTCAACCTCCCCTGCTACGATTTGAGCACACCGACCTCAGCAATCCATTGATCGGTCGATCAGCACTCGTACCCTGGGATTGGATTTGGAAGACCTCCCTATCATCCTGGTTGGTTAGCTACCCGGACCGCATCCTCCGTCTCATCCATCTCATCACCCAAGGATCTCGTCGGTATCAAACTCAGTAAAGTCAAGGCAACTACGGCTCTCTTTGAATCCCGCTTGATCTCCAATTCGTCCAACAATAACTCACCCTCACTATCCCCCTCACCCTCCATCTCTTGTCGTCATCATCATCATCACCATCACCCTTGATACTGACCAACGACCGCGAGCGCCCGCTCGCGGCCGTCGGAACCTTCACCCCGTTGTCGCCACCGATCGGGCGACGACAGCCATTGTCGACACCCGCGACCGCTGTCGCGGGTGTCCATCTGGTTGCCCGCGGTCATTCTCAACGCGGGCAACATTTCTTTTTTTCCTCTAATGTAATTTTATTTTTTTATTATTATTTTTTATGTTTTCATTTTACCGCACCTATTTGTAGTATCACTTGTACATAGTATACAGGCCCTCATGTCTATAAAAGGAGGGGCTCTCCCCTGCCTTTTGGCCAAGCAATCAATAATCATATTCCCTCATCATCAGAAATCAAATTTATCTGTGGGCATCCTTCCCACTTATCTGAGCAAAATTATCCGGGTACATCCATGATTGCCCCCTGATCCTTTGAGCCTCCATACTCAAACTCTGTCCCTTGAGACCTTGATCCTTATCACCAACCAATAGCCTTGCTTGTTGAAGAAGAATTCCTGTCTGAATTCTTGGGTGTGTTATACCACTCTGATCCCTTTTTCCGACCATACTGGTCTTGATCTCTCCTTGATCATCTTTCTGGAGCCAATCACGTTTGATTGAAGAGGTTTTATTAAGCTTAAAACCTGGAGTGTTATACCTCCTTTCTTCTTTAAGGTTGAATTTTGCCATGCTATTCTTGAGACCCTTGAGGGGTGTTGGGATATTCTTGCTCAAATTCGTTATTGATTTGCTTCTAGAGCTTCATAAACAAATTGCTTTTGTTTTGTTCAGCCTCCCACAGTTATCTGGTACCCTTCAAGCGCTTGATTGCGGAGAGTTGGGCAGGTTCATTGAGAACCTGGAGTTTGGTTGGGATTGAGTTGATCTTTCCTAATCAGCTGCTGACGACCAGAGTTATTAGCTTGTGGGCGTTGTTACTTACAACTGCCTTGTTCTATTGAACTCTGAACAAACCTTGACTTATTTGCTCAAGTCTTTACCTGCACCATCTTGCCTCAGATAGTGTTGTTTCCATTGCTACCAACAACTCTTATCTTCTTCCCTTACTTTGATTTCTCATCCATAAGGTTCTGGACCTTGATTCCGGTTACATTTAAATATTATTGTAACTCCTAGGAGGGCAGCCTAAACAGCACCTTTCCCCTCCACAGAACTGCCACGGCTTAGCACCGTTTGGAGTCTTACAACGTAGCACATGCGTAAGTGCATAGGTATTTTAACACACCCCCTTAATCCAAAAGGGGTGACATCCGCATGTTAGTCACAAAGCCTTGATGCTTGTTACTATCTAAAGAATTAGTCAAGATATCTGCAATCATTGCTCCAGTGGGCATGTACCTCAACACAATCTCCTTGCAGTTAATTGCATTGCGAATATAGTTATAGTGAACATCAATATGTTTTGTTCTTGAATGGAACACTTGGTTTTGCGCCAACCCAATGGCACTCTGGTTGTCAGAATACAACAATGCAAACCCTTGTGGTTTATGTGTATCCTCTAAGACTTTTCTCAACCATTTTGCTTCCTGTGAAGCTTCTAAGTAAGCTCTATACTCAGCCTCTGTTGATGAGAGACTTATTTCCAACACCTTCTTGGACATCCATGAGACCAGGTTCTTACCTAAGAAGAATACAAAACCACTTGTTGATTCCCTAGTGTTACCATCTGCCCAACTTGCATTGGAACAACCAACCAAATCAAAGTTTACTGACTTTGTAAACAACAGTCCCAGACTGTGTGTTCCTTTAAGATACCTCATAACTCTCTTAAACTCTGAAAAATGCCTCATTCTTGGCTTCTCTAAGTGTTGCAACAAGAAACCAATTGCAAAAGCAATATCAGGCCTTGTAAACTGCCCCAAATAATTAAGCACTCCAATAGCTGACCTGTAGTTGTTCCCAGATTGAACAAACTCCAGATACTCCTCATCTGTAGACTTCTCAAATTGAATTTTTGAGTGCATGGGAGTACCAAACTCCTTTGCGTCCTCTAAGCCATATTGCTTAAGAAGAGCTGCCACATAATGACTCTGGTATAACTTAATACCATTCTTGCTCTTACTGACTTTCATTCCTAGCACCTGTTGCGCCAGACCAAGATCTTTTATCTTGAATTCCTTTTTGAGTGTCTCCATGACTCTCTCTTTACCATTTCCAATAATGATAATGTCATCAACCCATACAAACAAAATTGCATTCTTTCTTACAAAAAGACAAGGGTTGGCCTCAGACGCCTTGAAACCAATCTGTATCAGTTTCTCACTCATGGTATTATACCACAATCTAGCTGCTTGCTTCAATCCATAAAGGGATCTACACAGCTTGAGGACATATTCCCCCTTATCTGCTGAAAGAAAACTTCTAACACAGATTTTATTCATGGTTTCCAGTTTAGTCTCTACTAACCATTCACAAAAAAACATCAGGGATTGGCATATAAACAGTATCCTCCTCTCCAAGTTTTGCATTCAAGTATGCTGTTACAAAATCAGCTTGTCTGATTTCTTCTCCCAACTCCACTTCCAGAGAAATGATGTACCTGAAGGTGGACAGCCTTCCAGTTGGTGAGAAATTTTCTTGGTAATCAATACCCTCTCTCTGCTTGAAGCCCTGTGCAACGCATCTAGCTTTGAATCTTTTTAAAACTACATTTGTGTCAAACTTCTTGTTTAACACCCATCTAGACCCCACAATGGTCTTTCCTTTTGGAACAGAATCCCGCTTAACCACTTCAAAGACACTATTATTTTCTAGAGAATCAAATTCCTTAAAAATATCACTCTTCCAGTTGGCTCTCTCATCAGAATTCATAGCTTGACCAAAGCTATTTGGGTTAACCCTGTTACCCATTTCTGAACTCAACTCCAGGACTTCATTGAGAATAAACTGTTCCTGAAATGTATCTTACTCATATCCTGTGGCAGCATAATGGGACTTCCATTCCACGTACCTATCAACTGGTACTCTAACCCTACCACTCCTTCTTACTGGAGGTGGAGACTCATCAGGTTCCAAATTAACGGACTCCCCTAAAGCGGGTACTGAACCCTCTGGTGGCATGTCTGCCATCTCTTCATCTTCTGGAACCACATGCTCCTCAGCCTTTGCTTGTGAAATAGGTGCTAATTCTATTTCTTGGTGTGACTTGTTCACAACAACTTCTTCACTCCTTTTGAGTGGAAAGGCAATTTCATCAAATTTTACATCCCTACTACGGATAACCTTTCTTGTCCCTGGACAATAGATCCTATACAATTTACTTATTAAATAATAGCCTAAAAGTGCCCCTGTTCTGGCTCTAGGGTCTAATTTTCCAACCATCTCATTATGGTGGACACTATAATACACCAAGCAACCAATTGATCTTAGGTGTGATGTTTTGGGGTACAACTTTCAAAACTGATAATGAGGACTCTTCCCATTAACACTTACAATTTTACAAAACAGACAGACTGTACACATCAACTCAGCCCATAAGAACTTTGGTAGACCAGATTGAGACATAATAGTTCTGACCTTGTCCAGTAAAGGCCTATTCATTCTCTCAACTATTCCATTATTTTGTGGAGTAATTGCAGTAGTGACTATATGAATGATACCATAATCTTTCAATAACCTCTCAAACTCTTTACTCACAAATTCACCACCTGCATTGGTGATAACCCTCCTGATCTCCTTCATTAGACCATTCTGTTTCCAGACTTTGAAGATTACAGAAACCTCCTCTGTGGTCTGATCCTTAGATCAAATTGGTTTAACCCAAACATAATTAGTGGCAGTATCAACTAAATTGATGAAGTATCTTGCCCCCACCAAGGGACTCCAGTGTGAATGGCCCAGCCAAATCAATGGAAAATTCCTCTCTAGGAACATCAGTGCAATCTCTACTCTTTGAGAACACATTTCTAGTCTTAGCCCCTAAGGTACAACTCTCACAGTTGCTGTCCTTTACCTTATGGCCACTTCTATTGTGAGAAACAGTTCTCAAAGCTGAGATTTTGAAAAAGCTTGTGCACAAAAGCTTGTTCTGAACCTGTCCACTAAGAAAAGTTCTACCATTCATATCAATAACAAACTTATCTTATTTGAGATAACAAATCTGGAAACCTTTTTTACACAACACCTCCAAGGGACACAAGGTTATAAGGCAACTCTGGTACATAGAACACTTTCTCAAAAGAAATTTTGAAACCCAAGTAATTTGCAAGAATAAATTTTCCAATTCCTTTAATCTGAATTGTTCTGCCTTTCTGAGAAAATATTTACAACTCCATCATAATCACTAAGATTTGAAAATAAATTTGGTTCAAAGAACATGTGATATGTACAGCCAGAATGAATCAAAACACAAACATCCTCCTTCAATCCTCCTAATAGGAAAGAAGCTTTATCAGTAACTGATAAGTTCTCACCTTTGAGGTTTAGATTACTCACTTTGTAATCAATCAAGTCCATTTCTTGATCCTCATCAATTTTGGCCTTCTTGTTGGGACCCTTCTTCCCCAACAACCATTTCCATTGGACCATCAAAGCACCACCATTGCAACATTTTCAGTAGTGAGATTGACCTCCTTGTCATTCTCTCTTTGGACTTCTTCCTCTTCTTGGGCCCTCCTTTCAATCCTTAGCATAATGCCCCTTATTCTGACAATTATAGCATAAGACCTTGGAAAAAATCCTTTTTTTGCCTTCTTGCAAGATTTTCCAGTCTTTCCAACAAGGGCTGTTCCAGAAAACCCCCTTCATCTTGAACTGAAGATCATCCTTTTCAATCCTTTTCAGCACATCCTCCTCCCCAGGAAGAGGATCCAATTGAGAAATAATTCTGACCAAAGAATCAAAATCCTTTGGTATCTTCTGAAGGATTAAGAGTGACAAACACTCAGGATCCATTTTAAGTCCTGATTGCTTAAACTTGGATATGCTAGACCTAGCCTCTGCAACAAAATGTTTACAATTCCAATATTGTAACTTAAACAGTTTATTCAAAGCTATACCCTTCTGGTGAACAGAATAACCAGCATACTTGGACTTAAGAAACTTCCAAAGGATGCTTCCCCTCCTTCTCTCAGCTTCCCTAAGAGTATTGGCAACCCATGTCACATGATTCTCATCAAGATGCCTAAGGATGAGATGATAAGACATTTTCTCCACCTCTGAAATGATCAAAGTGTCATCTGCATCCATTATCTCCCCACAACAGATGTTGTCCAGCGCACTATCCATAAGGACAGCCCAAGCATTATAATTCTTACTGTTCAGAACTATCTTGGTGGAGCTAACATCAGGGATATAGGACATCTTCTTGGAAAACTTGAGGTCTTTGAGGTTCTCAAGAGTAAGATACAAGGGTCTAGATGGGTTGGAAGTAATGATGATGTTGTTACTGACAATGTGTTATAATTATGGCCAGCGAATTAGCTTAGGCAAATGAGCAGTATTTAAAAGCAAAAGAAAT
>CM062621.1:43068772-43234335 GCA_025617555.3 Puccinia polysora | reverse complement strand
TGAAAAGAATCTTGGTAGAGGACTACTTACTAGATTGGGATAGGCTGATGAATATATTGGGAAAAGCTCTCAGGCTTGGGATTTCCGAGGTTGGGAAAGTACAGTTGAAGGATGTTTGTCTCTATGGTGCACATTGGATTCATGACAGGATTCACCAAGGAGTGTGAAGATTATGTAATTCAATCTTTGGAAGGATTCAAATGAGGATTCCAAAAGGATCAACCATGCTGGAATTTAGGAAAAAACAATAGAGTTAACTGAAAGCCTGGGAGATTGAGTAGGTCAAAGCTTGTAGATTAAGTATACAAAACCCTACAGGCGCTTGGTTGTATACCAGTGGTAGATAGCATATAAGTAGCTACTAGGTTTATTCAATTGAATTATTTCCTTTAGAGTTTAGAATTCCTTTGATTTGAAGGGGATGAGGTTTGAGTGTGAGAGTTTCTACATATTATGAGCTCTCTGTAAGCTCTTGATCATTTGAAACCTTAATTGATCCATTTATCCATCCAAACTATATTGTTTTCCATTTTGAACATCTATGGTTCTCATTCAGATCTTTGTGGAGAAAACATTCAAGTTGACTTCAAAACTTTTTTTTTTCTCTTTTATCAATCAGTCCATCAGTCACCCAGTCAGTCAGGGATGGATTCTTGGAATCCAAAACCTCAAACTAAGATCTCATCTCATCTAATAGTTTTGGCCAAATCATCAACCCAACAAATCTTTCTTTTGTATATATATATATATATATGATTAGATTATAGATTAAATTTCTATCTTGAAGGTCTTGGTTTGAAGATCTGATAGTCCCCTTTAAACTTGGTAACAAATCCTCTTGACAAGACTTATGTATCACTCTATTTCAAAAATATCTAAATTTTGATTTATATCTTCTTCCCCAGAGATGCCTCCTTCATACATCCCAAAAAAAATATGGCTTCAATTTCATCTCATCAGGCCCCCCCTCCTTTTGTTTTCTTCTTTTATTCTCCTTCTACTTCTTCTGATTTTTTTTGTTAACTAGAAGTAAAAATAAAATAAGAGAATAAATGAATAAAATAAAAAAGGCACTTAAAAACAAAGTAAAAAATCAGTAAAACTTAAAAAATATCTAAAAATATTAAAATGGTGGTATTTTGAGGCTTGGAAAATACAAATGTTGACATCCCTCAAAAACCATTGAGTAGCCAGTGTTTTTCTCTGCAATCTTAGCTCAAACTTTGATAACATCCATGGATCTACTTCTCTCAAGCTTTTGAACCAGTAAAAAGGCTTCCTCTCCTTATCTGTACCCCTTGCATCCAATTCAGTCAGCTTTTTTGTTTTTTTTTCAGTATGCTTTTTTCTTTCAGTCTGCTTTTTTTTCAAAAAGAAATTCACACACAAACTGATATGTATAAATATGTAGGTTTTCATAATTTTCAACATCTTTGTATTTATATAAAGTTTTTCTGCTGTATGTACATATGTAAGGTTGGTGTTTATGTTATTTTATTTAAGAAAAACATTCAACTACTTCTTTTTATGTATATAAGGTTTCTTTTGTACTATCACACATACAGGGCCAACTAAATTGTGTAACAAGGAAAACAATTTAACAGGGAAAACACATGTAGCACATGTAATGAACATTAATTCCTCACTTGGTTCAAGCTATTTTTTTGAACATTGAACATTTTTATAAACCCCCTTCCATCCCACTTTGATTTGATTTACATACTTTCCCCTCATACCAGAAATTAAAACACTTCAGTTTTTTTTCACTTATGACTTTAATAAGGCTTTTTCACTTCCAAAATTCATCACATAGAAGAAGGTCCTCCTCCCTGTACATTGTTTTTCCATATTTGCTTCAAGTTTTTTACAATTGTAGGTTAAAGAAGTTATCCCAGATATAGAAGACACCAGAACAGAACTAAAATTTCACTGAGGAGGAATCATAGAAAATTCCTCATTGGTAATTCCTGGGTTGTTCTTTACAATCCCTAACTTTTGAAAAAGTACCAATTCCACATGAATCTTGAGATATGTGCAGGTATAGATTTGATATTCATCTTCCTGAACATCAACAGGTTTTTTTGAGTCAGATGAAGCCCTGAATGAAACTCTTCAGAGATTAACCCATGGAAAAAATATGATCACATAACATTTGAAAATACATGCAATTAATTTTTTTGCAAGGAGAATCAAATATTCTGACTTTCCAAATTACTTTGCATTCCATCCACTCAGAAAAGAGTGCAGTTACTTTCAGAGTGGTTTTTTGATTGGGAGAATTTACAATGTCCATACTTCAGATTTAGAAAGGTTTTTTCTCAGGTTTTTGTTGAATAATTCTGTTGGTGCTACTTCATTTGACAACCTAAAGCAAGTCAATAGAATTTATTATGTAAATTTCAGAGAGGCAGAATTGACCAAGGGTTTCCTTGAGGATGATCATCATTTTTTCAAAAAAAATCAAGAATCCAATGAGGATAGTCACCCTTTTTAACTTGAAAATTTGTTTGGAATGCTATTGGCACTTTGTCAGCCAGCAAACCCACTTTTACTATGAAATTCTTTCTTCAGTTTCACATTAATTCACTCTGGGATCACAGATCAAAGATTTCTCAAAAATTAAATTTTGAGATCAATCACTACAATTTTATTTTAACAATGTGAAAAAACTATTGAATAATATTTTCCTGATTTTCCAAGATTTGATCAAAAAATGGAGGTTGAAAGAATCAACAGGAACTGGATCTTTCCTGAAAAAAAAACTCCTGCTATAAATGGAGAAGATTTGCAAAAAATTCATCTTCCTAATAATAGAAAGAAGGATATATTTGACCTCATAGTAAATGCATGCAATTAATCTCAACGCTCTTCATTATTTATTCATGGCCTGGTGGATCAGGAAAACCCTTTTTTTATAAATGATTGCTGAATTCTATATGATAAACAGGTAGAATACCTATAGCATTTGCTGGAAATGGAATAGCAGCCATTAATCTACCAAATGGAAGAACCACTCATCTCACATTTGGAATTCCCTTGGAGATCAAAATCCTTTTTCAAAAAATCAAAGAACTCTAAAAAGGATGAAGAGATCAAAATATCTTCTTTGATAATCTGAGATGAAGCACCTATGACTCATAGGCATGCTCTTTATTTTCTTGAAAGACTACTTCAAGATCTAATGAATTCTACTATACCTTTTTGAGAAAAATTATTGGTTATTTGTGCTGAATTTAGGAAAAATTTAACTTTTTTTCAAAAGGTGACACATCCTAAAATAATTGATGCAAGTTTGGTAGATTCTACTTGTTGGTGATATTTTCAAGTTTTGCACCTTGCTTCAAATTTGTGTGTTGCCATTGATCCTGATTTTAAAAACTCTTTAATTTCTGTTGGGGATTGTCTCAATTCTATAAAAATTTCAAATAGATTACTTCTCCCTCAGCCCACAATTATTCAGAAAAATATGTAATATCATTCTTTAGAAATATTAATCAATATTCTCTTCCCAAACTTTCAAAACCACTAACTTGGTACCAGTTCCCAATGGATTGTGTTATTCTATGTTTCAAAAATACCTCAGTATACAAGATAAATTGATTACTGCTGAGTCCACTGCCTTGGAATGATTAAAATAATATCATGAAGATTCACTCAAGCCATGATTCTGTTAAAGATGGAATTCAAGATTTTTGATTACTGCTGAGTCCACTGCCTTGGAATGATTAAAATAATATCATGAAGATTCACTCAAGCCATGATTCTGTTAAAGATGGAATTCAAGATTTTTACAGTGAAGATTTCCTCAATTCATTATTTCTTCCAAACTTTCCTCCTCATGGGTTAAATCTGAAAGTTGGTTACCCTATAACTATTTTGAGGAATGTGGAATTTAAATTTTCTCTTTGAAATTGAACTTGATTGATTGTGGTCAGATTGGGAACGGAGGTGATATTTGCAAAGATAAAGGTGATTGATTACTTAGGAATAGTGATGGCCATTCCATGTCTGACCTTGATTTCAGACCCAGATTATTTTTTTTGACTTTCAAAATGATTTGAAAGCAGTTCCCAGTAAATTGAGAATTCTCATTGAAAACTGAAAAATCACAAGTTTATAAAATTTCAAATTTTATTCTTTATATTTAAGATCCAGTTTCCACCCATAGGAATTTATATTTTGAACTTTCAAGGTGTTTAGATCCACAAATTTTACAAAGGAAGCAGATGCAACCTGGAAACAATATTTCATTTGAAAATTTCAACATTTTTTTATCATGAGGTGTTGAATGCCATCCATTACTGAAATTAAATAATGAGATTTCTGTGATATATGATTTGTTTTACTTGCTTATCTGTTCAAATACTCGAGAAATTTTCCATTTAATTATGTTTTTTAATCCATTTGCCAGATTTGACACATTTAAAAATATGCCATTTTTTGATTTTGATGTTTTTTATTCAATCCATTCCCCGAATTTGGGAGAAATACACTAGAGCCATTTTTTTAAAAAATCCATTCCCCAGATTTCCAATTTGATCAAAATCATTTTGAACAATATCCCATTTTTTCATCTTCATTTTTCTATTCAATCCATTCCCCAAATTTGGGGGATATACACCAGGGCCAAACTTTTTTAATCCATCCCCCAGGTTTCCCAATTGATCAAAATTATTCAAAAAACATTTCTAATGTCATTTTTTATCCAATTCATTCCCAAAAATTGGGGGCAATGAACTTTTCTACAATGAGGTTCTAAATGCTATCCATCTAGAAACTTATTCATCTAAAATGTATATTGTGTTTGAGCAACTCCAATATCAATAAATTGCCATTTTTTGAGCTTAATCCTGATTTAAATGAAAATTAAAAATGAAACATATTTTTTTGCCTTAACCCTGATTTAATTTGAAAAATAAACTCAATTTCCAACCAGCCCACCAAATTTTTCATTCCTAATCCAAATCACAAAATCCCAATCAGTTCCCAAATTTGGGGGCAATACTCTAGTATATGTACTTCTATAAAAAGATTTCTTTTTCAAGGGTTGGAAAATACCAACATTGGCCTCCTTGGGAGACCTCCCTTGAAAAATATTGAGTAGCCAGAATTGTTCTCCGCAATCTTAGCCACAAGTTGGAACCTAAATCAAGCTTTTGCACTGGGAAGAAGGCTTCCCTCCCCCAATTTGGGGCCAATTATACACTAGTATATATATATATAAGTAAGAAAGCAAAAAAAGAATAAAAAGGAACTCTTTCCAGGTTGATTGGTTGATGAGATTGAAATAGCTTATAGTGAAAAAAATTGAAAGGTGGATGATGGAGGACACAAAGATGTGATCAAGGAAATGTTTTCAAAGTTGTTTTTGATTTGAGCAACCATCATTGATTCTATCTAAAAAAACAAAAATCAATAAATTTTTGTAAGCTAATTATTACTAATTGCTAGATCAAAGAAAGTCAGAGAGATTAAGGGGGGGGGAATAAAAATTAAGGGTGCTCTACTGAGTTATTTTTCCCCAGTAACTGAGATCTCAATGTTTTTGAAACTGCATGGGATGGACAGATAGATAGCTAGATAGGTATATCTAGCTCATCACAAGATGGTCAAGCCACAACCCCTCAATCCCCACCACTGAAACAACTCAGTCTTAAATTTCAAGTCCAAAACTAAAAATATATCAGTTTATATTATTAAGGAGAAAAAATTTACAAAAACCTAGCTGCCTACCAAAAGAAGAAAAAATAAAAGAAAGAAAAATTCAGATCATCAAATCTTTGACCTTTTTTTGGTTCTGTTGATCAACAACTGCACCAAACCACACCAAACCATGATATTCTAGGAGCTGTGATTCCACAAGAGTTGTTTATCCCTTCATGTAAGTTAGGTAGAACCCCAAGCCAGCTTCAAAAGCCAACTTACACTTGAAAATCCAAGAATCCTTAGATCAGTTACTTACAAATGAAGAAATTTAGAAAAAAAACACTTCTAGAAGTGATGGGATTGATTCTGATTGGGTTTCTGTCTTGGAAACCAGAATATGATTCAGGACTGACTCCTTCAAATATTCAAAATTCACTAGTATCATAAGGTTCATGGTACAAAGTTTCAGACTCACTGAGAGTGCAGTTTTTTTGAAGAGGCTAGTGAGTCATTTTTGGGAAGCAAAGGGGTATAATCAATATATTGCAACCTCCCGCCTTTCCTCCAAAATTATTTGAATTTATCTGTAGAGATATTGAGTTCCCTTTTTGTTTTTCTTTTATTTTTATTTTGTGATTTTTCTATTTGATCTTTTCTTTTGGGTATTTTGGTGGGCCATTTGACCTTTTTAACCTCAAGAGATAATGGGGATTGTGTTATTGATCAATTGGATCATGTCTTCCAAGCCTGCTTGCTGATTAGACTGATGATTTTTTCCCCTGAGGGATGGGGGTAAAAATTGTGAGATTCTCGGAAGTTTCAGCTTTCTACTATTCCAGAGTCAGCCAGCTGTCAAATTACAAAAAAATAAATAAATGAAAAATAAACCAATGCATGGGAATATTCAAAATACTATTGCAGATTTGGATTTCCCACCCAATCTTTGGTAGGCTCACTTGCCAACCCCACCTTTGAATTCCCACTCCTAAATAACTTTGATTGAACTATTGAAGATGGAAAAAAATTCACAGCCTCAACTTTGCACCTTCTTTCCAGCTTTATGTTTCACATTAAATTTCAAATAGAGGTGTTAAACCTCAAGTTCATTCAGAGTTAATGAACTATGTATAGTTTAGGAGTTATGGGCAAAAATGTGTTTTTGTCATAATTCTCACATGCAGCCCACAGCAGCTACATAAAGGTACACAGATGCTGTAAATTTTTAAATCCATGCATGCAGAATTAACAGCTGCTTCTAAAATTTTCAAGAGATTTCACAGTATCAGGAAGGTAATGTCAGCTTGCTACTATGTGCAGAGCAACCTGTCATAGCAACACAAAACTATAAGAAATAGGAATATCTAAATTAAAAAAAGAAGGAGTGAGAAATCCATAAATATTTTTAAAGAAATGGATTCCTAACCCAAAATTAGGTAGGGTCACTCACTGAACCCACCCTTTAAATCCAAGTCCTTACATTTTTAAAATAATAAAAAATAAAAGTACTAAAAATTACAACACCAGTATGGCACCTGTTGGCCATTTTAACATTTCACACGTTTTGTCACGTATAGCGTTTACACCTAAAATTCACTCAGAATTGAGGTGTTGTGTATATTTTAGGAGTTACATGCGGAAATGTGTTATGTCACAATTCCGGCGCGCAGCCCTGCATCAGTACATACCCCTACATACTTGTAGTAGCAGTTTCCCGCATACTAGAGACCCGCGCGCATCTAATTCTGCCACGCACGCAGCAGATCCTACCCCGCGCGCATCTGTACTGACTGATCCCCGCGTCTGGATCCGTTGTGACTAATCTGACAACCAGGTACCGCTCAGAAGAGCTACAACCTAGTTAGGGTGGCCTGGAATATGTAACAAGTTGACATATGCATTAGTAATAGTCTAAAAAGATCAAAACTTAAATAAAATTAATAAAAATTAATTTTAGAATATTTTTTAATAATAAATCAAAGATCAAGGATTACCACATAAATCATTGACTCTGATCTTTGAAGACCACCAAACACTACAGGGAGTGTTCATAAAAATTGTTCAAAATTATCTACGTGATCAGCAGATGATGGAAAATCAGTAATCATCCACATCTATCCACTTTAAAGCAATACTAGTAGTACAAATGAAGGATGAGTTCAGAATGATCAAATTTACGCCATAATAGATTAACAGATCCTGTGGCTAAAATAGTACAGAAATCCAGCAGATCCAAGGAAAGCTGATTGACAGCACAAAGTAGACGTACTAATTTTGCCCTGACTGGCTTGCCAGCCTCAGCCCATGATCAGAACCCTCTCCATGTGCCCTGAGAAGATCAAAATCACCCCAAAAAGGTATTTATACAGACCTCTTTGGATCCATTATTCCATCATCAGTTACCAGGAATTATTATTATCAATCAGAAACTGTGTCATTGTTAGTCAAGTGCTTATGAAGAATCTAAGCAAGTGATTTATGACCAAGTTTGTAGTATTATCATTTATTTCTTAAAACCAATCAACCCTTGAAGTTTAGTCAAGCAATCCACCCCATATGCTCTGAAAACCTTCCTATTATTGCAGGATTTTTGTGGTAAAGTTCTCAGAGTGAGTGTTTCCCTTCCTGACTTGGCCATTGTGCTTTTATGCCTGGACATTAGTGGAATAAGCCCTTTCTAAGGCACCCATCTTCATTCTAAGTTTCTTAAACTGCCTAAGGAGGCCCCTTGAAGAGAGGTTGCTTTGTCTGTAAAGGCCCCCAGTAGTATAATACTGTGGCCCCTCTTTTGTATACATATTGAAAACCTTTCATTACCAAACCAATTAAACCTTGCAACTGGTCTTATTATATTATTTATTTGAGCCTCTGTGCGTTTATTTTTGGAATTATTATTATTATTATTATTCCAGTATTTTTATCACTCTCTGTAGCTAAAGGACTGCAAGGTTCCTGGTATCAGAGAGCTGAAAGGTGACACACATGACTACTGTCAGGTATTTAACCTCTAATTCTATCCTTAGGCCATGGTTAAACCCACAAAATTAAGACAAAACCAATAATTTAATCAGTTAATGACTTAAATAACCAAAACAGTAGAAAAAAATACACACTCAAAAAATACCAAGGTATTATGAGTAAAAAAGCCACACCTTAAACCTTTCTAAAAGGCAAGGGGCCTTGTTTCAAATGAATGAATCTCAAAGGAGCTTTGCTTATAAATAAGCTCACACCCTTTATAGTAGTAAAACACAAGGTCTACTACTCTAATCTATACCTTCCCCTCAAAATTGGACTTGAAAATGAGATTATTAATTGAGTATAATACTAAATTTTGTAGCGCCAGTCAATCTCCTCTTGAAATAAAGGTCAAGGGGCTTGTTAACTCTTGCTGTATTCTCTTACAAATAATTAATAATATGTAACTGATGGAGGGGCTTTAGGGTAAAGACCCTCCTCTTTTAATGTAACAAGAGCCCTCAGGGGACTCAAGGGATCATGAGGGGAGTGCCAGGCTATCCCTGGTTTTTTGTCCAAGGGCTCAGGACCTCATTAAATCATACACAATGAGGAATGGGGTACAAGTACTCATTGGGGGGGGGGATTTTAAATATGAGGTTTCAATTTACATACAAAATTGGTAACTGATTTATCCTAGGACTTAACAATCAATCATATGGAATTTTCAGAATTCCCAGAAAACTGAAGAATGATTACATACCTCTCTTTACATGTAACGTTATAGCCTTGGAATGTATTTTTCTCTTAATTCCTAGTAACTTGGCATATATTTATACATATAGATTATGTATACTCTTGTCACAAGGGCTGCTGAATGCATGCAGGGCTTGGCACCAAGGGGACTCCACTCTCAGTAGGCTTGGGGGGCAAGGATACTGGAAGATGCTACAAGGAGCAGAGTAGGATTGAATTGGAGTTAAGGTGCTGAATGAAACTTGCTGGGATGGATTCCTAGTAAGAAGTAGTAAAATGATTTCTTGGGGGACAATCAGGAAGAGGGAGAGAAGGGCTGCTTAAATAGACAGGAGGTTGGACTACAACAGAGGTACAGATGCCTTGGGGATCAGACTACATATGTGATGACAAGGGAGCAGTCAAGGTAACAGAGAGGGCTGATCAGGTATGCCACTACATTGGGGTTAGGCTGCTTACTACATTGGGGCTAGTCTACATGTCTGGCTGTCCAAGTTGGGAATTTAAAGTGAGAGGATGTACAGTGTGCATGGAGGTCATGAAACTATGTACTAAGTATAGATAGTATGTGATACAATCTGCAAGAGGATGTACATAAGGATTCCCAAAGGATAAACCATAGTGAAGTATGGGATAGACAGGGTGAACAAGGTTAGAGGATATGCAGAACCTGAGAGATTAAGTCTGTGCAAGCCTAAGGAGTCTGTATGTATAATGCATGAGGTTAGACTATATGTAGATATGTAAGGCATGAAGATCCTGAGGATATGTAGTTGAAGGAGGTATACTGATAAAGTCTCCAGGGCCCTGAGGTTGAAGTTCCTGAGGTAAGTAGATTAGACTGAGGTTAGACTGAGGTTATACTGAGTTAGGTTTCAGTATGACAGTACCCCCTGGTGAAAAGGAGGGCATCTACTGATGACCATAAAAGGAGAGGTTGAAGAGGCCATCCAGGTATTCCATCAGCCATGTCTAACTTGAGCTTTCCTTCCCCCTACCCACAACCATCACCACCATCCACCCCATTACCATCCTTATCCCCTTTTAACAGATCCCCCACACCAACCTACCCAATGGAGAAGACCAACAACTACCATACAGTTCAACAATACTACCCAATCTGTGACCAATGCATCAAGCGTGGAAGAATCTGTACCACCAGTATCAAAAATAACTCTTCCAAGTGTGAAAGTGGTAGACAGTATGGAAGAGTATGTGATATGGATAAGCAAGGCAGGAAGGCCATGGGGCCAACTTTATGGGTCCTGGAGAAGAGCCAACCTTTTGAGGTGAAGGAGGCTCCAGATGATGATGCCATGACTTTAGCATATTCATCCAGATTGGATGAATCTTCAGGTAAGTGTTGCCATATTTTTTTGTTGGAGTTGTTGTAGTGCATATATGGGTTTTAATATTCCGTTTTATGCAGGAAAGATTGAAGAAGAAGCAGGAAAAAAGGGAGGTGTTGCGTCAAACCAGACGTTTGGACATAGATGGTACATTGAAGCGTCAAGAGGAAGAATGTGGAGAAGCGTTTATAAGATGGGGCACCCCTCACATAGACTTGGATGATGAAGTGGTCAAAGTGCCATGAAAAAGAAATAGAAACAGGGATGTTTTCAAATCCTTTGAACCCGTCAAAGCATCAAACCGTCAAAGGTTGAAGTGTCAAACCATCAAAGCTGGTTTTCAAAGCGTCAAACCAAATTTTTGAAGCCTCAAAGCGTTGAAGATGGGTGTCAAAGCAAGGAAGAAGATGAAGAAGCCAAGGGAAGTTTAGAGATGGAAGGTGAAAGAGAGAAAAAAAATAATGTACGTAAAGGAAAAGAAAGAGAGGCCATTGTCAAAGAGGGGGGAAGATCAGATGACTCCTTGGAGTTAGAAGATTTAATGAATAATATGAAGGCTTTAGAGGTGAAGATGAAGGTTGTAGAAGATAGAAGAAACAGAAAGAAGGGAATTGAGAGGAGAAATGAAGCAGAAGTTTGGTTGGAAGAAATAGAAATTGGAGAAAGATTGTTGGAAATTATGGAAGGAAGAAGATTTGGAGAAGATTCAGTTTTAAATGGAGATCAAGTCAATCAATCTTTAGAAGTTTATAGTAGGAATTCTAGGAATTTAAATTCAAGTTTTCAGGAAGGTTTGAAGAAAGGTTGGGGGAGTGAAATAAGAAAAGAAAAGCATGGACTCTTAGAGGATAGAAAGAAAAATATTTCAGAAATAAAGAAAAGAATAGCTAATATATTGGCTTTAGATGGTCATACTTTTGAAGTAGGGACTACTATAAGGGGTCCTAATTCTTATCAATTTACCAAATTGAAGTTAGTAAATACTTGGATTTCTAGGGTAAAAGAGTTAGTAGATTTGATGTGTGAAGCTATCTCAAAATTTTTTTATGAGAAACTATTATATAAATTAAAATTTATTTTCTTTTTTTATAAGAGAATTTTTATTTATTATTATTTTTTTGAGTTGTTTTATTTTATATTTTTTGTTAGCTTTACTATTTACTATTATGTATATATATATATATATATTTTGTTGATAGTATATATATATATATATTTGAAAGAAGAAATTGACTTTCTTTTTATTTATTTTAAGGATATTTTTGGTTTTAAAGGATAGAGTTTATGGAAACCTTGAAGTAAATTAGAAGTAGGGAAGTTTGTAAGATTAGAGTGAGGTTCCCAAGTAGTGCATTCCTTGTCATTCTGGAAGCCTTTCCATTCAGCTAAGTAAAATAATTTCTCCCTCTTAAGTTTTGAGTCCAATATCTGAGAACCTTCCCATTCTTCTTCTCCATTTATTTTGACTGGTTCAGTTGGTGGTTGGTGCGTGGAGGATAGTGAGTTGCCATGATATGGCTTGAGTAAGGAGGAGTGGAACACAGGGTGAATAGTGGACCACAGTTGAGGCAGTTGAAGCTTGAATGAATTTTTTCCAATCTGTTCTGTAATCAAAAAAGGACCTAACCATTGCTCTGAAAGCTTATTAGTTGGACAATTAGTTTTGATATTTTTAGAAGAGAGCCAAACTTTGTTTCCAACAGCAAATGAGGCAGGAAAATTAATTCTTTTTAGGTCAACATATCTCTTATAAGTTTTAATTGAATTTTCCAGTTCAACTCCTAGTTGTTTCTGATTCTGGTGAATCTGAGTTATGTATTGGATGGTAGGTTGATTTTCTACTACATGGAGGCTGTCAAAGTTGGGTTTTTGACCATAAATTGTGAAGAATGGAGATGGCTTGGTGGAAGTATGTGTGGAATTGTTGTAGGAAAATTCAGCAAGAGGGATCCAGGTATCCCAGTTGTCTTGGTGATAACTGACATACATCCTAAGAAATTATTATAGGATCTGATTTACCCTTTCTTTTTTCCATCTGTCTCAGGTTTATAAGCTGTGGAGAGATTTCTTTTTAACTGTAATTTTTCACATACAATTTTCCAAATGGAATAAACAAATAAAGATCCTCTGTCACTGACAATGTCAGTTGGGAGCCCATGCTTAGTGAAAGCATGGGAGATTAGAAGGTTAGCTAACTCCACAGAGGAAATATCAGTTCTTTTTTTAATAAAGAGAGACATTTTTGAAAAAAAATCAACTACCACAAGGATTGAGTCAAATCCATTAGATAGTGGAAGCTGTGAGATGAAGTCCATAGAGAGTGAAGTCCAGGGAGAATCTGGAATTGGTAGGGATTGAAGGAGTCCAAACTTCTTGTGGTGACTGGATTTGTTTCTGCTGCAAAGGTAACAAGAAGAAACATAATCTTTTATAAAGGAAGTCATATTTTCCCATTGGAAATCTCTTTTTACTAGATCAATTGTTTTGTCTTTTCCAGGGTGACCAGAGAGAGGGGATTCATTTTGTTTTCAAATTATTTCAAGTTGAAGTTGTTTTTCCTCCTTGGGGATTGCTATTCTATTTTGGAAAATAAGGAGTTGAGTGTCTGGTTCTATGAGGTAGCTCTTCATTTTTTGTTTCTTATGTAATTTCTGAGTAATCTTTTGGGTTGATTTGTTGGAGATCTGGGATTGTATTAATTTTTCCAAGTGTGTATCAAACTTTTTTTTAGAGATAAAGAAAATTCTAGAAGGTTCAAATTCAGTCTGTTTCAAGAGTTGTTTGACATTTTCTGGATTCTTTTCTGCATAGGGCATCCCCCCTTTGGGATAAACGTTGTCTTGATGTGACATCACATCAGGCACTATGGAGTGCTTTCCAGGTCTATAGACTATATTAAAGTCAAATTCTGATAGGAATTCAGCCCAACGGGCTTGACAACAAGTCAAGAATTCTTAAATATTTTGAGAACTTTAAAAGGAGATGAAAGACTGAGGAAGTAAGCTCTCCAGATCTTGATGGCCCATACAATGGGCAGGAGTTCCTTATCATAGATTTTGTAATTCAGTTCACCACTACCCATTTTTATGATGTCAAAAGCAATTGGGTGTTTGGATCCATCAGGGAAGACTTGGGTGAGGACAGCCCCTAGGGCATAGTCACTAGCATCAGTCTCCAAAAAGGCTTTTAAGGAAAGATCAAAATTTTCAAGGATAGGGGCCTTGGTAAAGGCCAATTTGAGGTCCTCAAACTGCTGCAGAGCCCCTGGGGACAAAGAAAAGATGAGGTCTGAACCAGTTAGAGCAGTGAGGATGTAGACCTTTCTGGAATAGTTAATGATAAACCTGCAATAAAAATTAGAAAAACCCAAAAACTGCTGCAAGGCCTTTTTTTTGCAGGTGGCGGCCGGTCCAAGATCTTTTGGACCTTGGAGTTTTCAATTTCAATCCCATTCCTAGAGATAACGTAACCTAAGTAATTCACTGAGGAGGCATGAAATTCACACTTAGAAGCTTTTGCATATAAGTTGTTTTTCCAAAGTCTGCTTAAGACTTCACACACATGAGCTGTATGTTCTGCTAAGTTTTTGGAAAAATCAAGAATTTCATCAAGGTATACCACCACACAGATGGTTAGAAGGTCTGCAAAAATGTCATTAAAAAGACATTGGAAAGAGTGAGGAGCATTTTTCAGCCCAAATTGCATTACCAAATATTCAAAAATTCCAAACTGAGTGCTGAATGCTATAAGATGTTCATCCCCTTCTTTAGTTCAAAGGAGATTGTAAGCACCCCTGAGGTCAATTTTTGAGAAAATTTTAGAACTGGAAAAGACTGTTAATAAGTTAGTCATGGGAGGAATAGGATACTGATTCTTTTGAGTAGCAGCATTAAGTTTGCAATAGTCAACACACAACTGCAAACCACCATCCTTCTTTTTTACAAAGAGTTTAGGTGCTCCAGTGCTTGAAGTGCTGGGGAAAATGAAACCTTTCTCTATATTTTCCACTATATAGGCTTGTAGGGCCTCCTTCTCATGGTGACTGAGGGAGTAGATAGGCCCAAATGAAGGCAAAAGGCCTTCCAGTTTGATATGGTGATTGTAAGCATGGTGAGGAGGGAGTTTATCAGCTTTAGCCTTGGAAAAAACATCTAAAAGGGCATGGTAAGCTTCTGGAACTCTCCCCATCACAGTTTCAATTTCATCAGTTTCCTCATCTTCATCTAGTCCTTCAGCAGTAGTCTGCTTTGGGGAAGATTCAGAAGTTGAAATAATCATACACAAGATTTGAACGTATAGATCATCCTCTATATCCTCCAAGAATTTCAGAGAATTTCCAAAGAATATCCTGTTCACAGAATGGTTTTTGAACTCAAGGGAAAGCGTTGTGAGTGCATAGATTCTGAAGAGGGAGCAGGAGCAGTGATCTGCAGATTCACTGGCAGAAGATGAGTAGTGACCAAAAAGAGTTCAAAAGGAGGGGAATGATCCAAAGTTGTTTTGTGCCTTGGGGTGATTAATCCCAATTGCCAGTTTACCTCTGGGTTCCAGAAATGGAGGAAGTCAAAACCTAGAATAATATCTTCTTTTGGGGGAGTATCAACAACCAAGAAATCCCATTCTAAGTTGGGAAAGGACGGTAGGGAGAGTTTAAAGGAAACCTCATGAGTGATCTCCTGGGAAGGTGAGTCAGAAGGGTTGAAGTTAAATAGAAAGATAGGAGTGGTCAGAGTTTTGGGAGAAAGAGAAAACTTTGAAACCATATATTTGGAAATAACAGATTGAGTTGCTCCAGAGTCAAAAATTACCCTATAGGCCTTATTATTGAAGAGAAAAATAAAACGCAAGTCTTTAGTAGGGAGGTTAAAGTATTTTCCTTCCAAAGTTTGTACTCAAATATTGGAGGGGTGATGGTCATGGAGTACCACATTTCCATCACCTAGTCTTTTCCCTGTTTGGGTTTACCAGGAGTGGGCTTTTGGCCAGGTTTAAAGTCTGGACGTTTCCTGCAGAGGCTTAACTTGTGAGCACCTCCACAGTAGTTACACAAACCCTCTCTTTCCCTTCTAGCCTTTTCTTCAGCCTTGAGGTGTCCATCCTCACCCACATTGGGATTGGGAACATAGGTTGGAGCAGAATTGGTAGGGGTTGCCTTTGTTTTCCCCTTGAACTTACCTTGTTGGCTTGGCTGTTGAGATTTTTGAGGATTTAAAGAGCTGGGTCCAGGTCTTGAGGTCTGATTGGAGCTGAAGTACTTTTCCTGGATCCTTTCATCATAGCAGGTATCATACTTAAGGACTATGTACATTAGTTCTTGCAAGGTTTCTTGAGGTCCATAATAACCAGCTAGTTGGTCCAGTAGTCTGGCTGGGAGTCCCTGTCTAAAATGGAAGAAAAAAGCTTTATCACCCCATCCAGAGACCTTAGTCATAAGTTTCCTGAATTCAGTGATATATTTAGTGGCATAACCAGTATCTTTCATCTTAAGGAGGGTTAGTTCCTTCTCAGCACGTTGGATTTCCATACAATCCCCAAAAAGGGTATGGAGCTGTTGAGTAAATAGAAACCAAGAGTTAAGTATGAAATCTGGCTCATGATTACCAATGTGAGCAAGATAAGGTTGGATACATCAACTAGCATTTTCTGTAAGGTAAGAGACTGTAAAGAATACTTTCTTTCTGTAATTAGCAAAAACCCTCTCATCATTAGCAAAGATGAGTTCACAAGCTTGGAGGAAGGTTCTGAGCTTGTTAGGGTTTGTCCCATCAAATTTTTCTGGAGCATTTATAAATGGGGATCTAAAGTTAGTAGAAGGTTCATGGTCAGCAGGTTTAGAGAGATGGTTCATTTCAGTGGTCATTTCCTGAAGAATGGCCAGCAGGGAAGGGTCAGTTGAAGGGCCCTGAGAGGTGGAAGGAAAGTTAGTGGCTGGGGAAGTTGAAGGGACTGCTGTTGCATTAGAATTTGAGCTAGGATTACCCCCTGGGGAGGGTGAATCCAAGCCACTCAAGATTCTGGAATCAAATCCTGAGTCCTCATCCTCATCTTCTTCTTCATCATCTCCTGGGAATGTGAAAATGCTGGCATTGTAGGCAGGAGAGTCCAAGCCATGGTAGCCTGGGATTGGAAACTTACCTGTAAGCCTGTGGAGGCTAGCATTTTTGGAAGAAGGGATAGTAGAAAGAGATACTTGGGGTATAGGCTCCAATAAGCCAGTATCCATAGGAGTGGAAGTGGTAGCCACTGGCGCTGGCAGGTTAGAAAATGTTCTACCAAAAGCTCTGGGAGTAGAAGGGTCAGTAGTTTCATTGGCACCTCTCCCTCTGAAGCTATGGGTGACAGCTGGGCTAGAAGTGTGAGAAAAGATAGTACGTTGTGGGGGCATTTGTCAACTCTCTGATACCAGGAACCTTGCAGTCCTTTAGCTACGGAGAGTGATAAAAATACTGGAATAATAATTATGATTATTCCAAAAATAAACGCTTAGAGGCTCAAATAAATAATACAATAAGACAAGTTGCAAGGTTTAATTGGTTTGGCAATGAAATTTTTTCAATATGTATATAAAAGAGGGGCCACAGTATTATACTACTGGGGGTCTTTACAGACAAAGCAACCTCTCTTCAAGGGGCCTCCTTAGGCAGTTTAAGAACCTTGGAATGAAGATGGGTGCCTTAGAAAGGGCTTATTCCACTAATGGCCGGGCATAACAGCACAATGGCCAAGTCAGGAAGGGAAACACTCACTCTGAGCACTTTACCACAAAAATCCTGCAATAATAGGAAGGTTTTCAGAGCATATGGGGTGGATTGCTTGACTAAACTTCAAGGGTTGATTGGTTTTAAGAAATAAATGATAATACTACAAACTTGGTCATAAATCACTTGCTTATATTCTTCATAAGCACTTGACTAAAAATGACATGGTTTCTGATTGATAATAATAATTCCTGGTAAGCTGATCATGGAATAATGGATCCAAAGAGGTCTGTATAAATACCTTTTTGGGGTGATTTTGAGCTTCTCAGGGCACATAGAGAGGGTTCTGCTCATGGGCTGAGGCTGAAAAGCCATTCAGGGAAATATTATCACGTCTACTTGGTCCTGTAAATCAGCTGACTTTAGATCTGCTGGATTTCTGTACTATTTTAGCCACAGGATCTTTTAATCTATTATGGCGTAAATTTGATCATTCTGCACTCATCCTTCCTTTTTTCTATTATTATTGCTTTAAAGTGGATAGATGTGGATGATTATTGATTTTCCATCACCTGCTGATCACATAGATAATTTTTAATCATTTTTATGAACACTCCTTGTAGTGTTTGGTGGTCTTCAAAGATCAGAGTCAATGATTTATGTGGTAATCCTTGATCTTTGATTTATTATTAAAAAATTTTCTAAACTTAATTTTTATTGATTTTATTTAAGTTTTGATCTTTTTAGACTATTACTAATGCATACGTCAACTGGTTACATATTCCAGGCAACCCTAACTAGGTTGTAGCTCTTCTGAGTGGTACCTGGTTGTCAGATTAGTCACAATGGATCCAGACACAGGGATCAGTCAGTACAGATGCGCGCGGGGTAGGATCTGCTGCGTGCGTGGCAGAATTAGCTGCGCGCGGGTCTCTAGTATGCGGGAAATTGCTACTACAAGTATGTAGGGGTATGTACTGATGCAGGGCTGCGAGCCGGAATTGTGACATAACACATTTCCGCATGTAACTCCTAAAATATACACAACACCTCAATTCTGAGTGAATTTTAGGTGTAAACCCTATACCTGACAACACGTGTGAAATGTTAAAATGGCCAAAAGGTGCCATACTGGTGTTGTAATTTTTAGTACTTTTATTTTTAATTATTTTAAAAATGTAAGGACTTGGATTTCAAGGGTGGGGTCAGTGAGTGACCCTACCTAATTTTGGGTGAGGAATCCATTTCTTTAATAAAATTTATTGATTTCTCACTCCTTCTTTTGTTAATTTAGATATTCTTATTTCTTATAGTTTTGTGTTGCTATGACAGGTTGCTCTGTACATAGTAGCAAGCTGACATTCCCCCACTCCAAGATATGTGTATATCTGAAAAAAAAATTTCTGGGCCTAATGCCTTCTGCTGGCTCTGCAGTTCCTTAGGTGTATGGGTCCATCAGGGATATTGTGTTCATGCAAACATTCATCTTTATCAGCTTGGTTTTAGTTGTTCAGCATTCTAAAATCTCCAACCATTCTTGACTTATCATTATGCCAAGCTATAATTACTGGGGTAGTGATATCCACTTGTTCATTGTGTCCTACTTTCCTTAAGACTTGTAAGTCAACCAACTCTTGAATATGAGTTTTCAGAGCAGCTCCAGATTTTGGACTAGAAGGGTAAGCAGGTCTCCTGAGGTTAAGTGGGTAAGGAGGCTTATTGGTTAGAGTCAGAATCATATCATGTCCTTTGATGTTACCAATTGGGTGATAATTGGTACAGGAAGCATTCTGATTTTCAAAGCATACTTGTAGGATGTCCCGTTTTTGTTCTTCATTGAGCAGGGAATTCAAAGCTGCTTGAGAGAAGTATTCCTATGTCCAGAGAAGACTCAATACTTCCTTCAATAAAATTGATGGGGTTAGTGATCATCAAATCAGACTCAGAAAGTGATCCATCAGTATCATCAAGGTGAGGGTGAGGATTATCATACCCTTCTCCTTCAATAGGATTAATTCTTTCCCTAGGTAGAGGAAAATCAGGTTTTACATGTCCTGTTTGGTTACAGTTCCAACATACTTTTTCCTTTGACTCTGGAGTCTTCTTGACCTTCAAGTTGGTTGGATTAGTGGCTGGGCACTCCTTAGTTTTGGCAGTATACTCTTCCCTGTCCCTAGTATTTTTATCCCTGGGGAGTCTTCTGACTCTCTTATCAAGACCATTCATATCAATAGTCTCTTCCAACACACCTATCAAGGTAGAAAGATCAGAATCTATAGGCATCCTGCACCTTACACTGTGGTTGATTTGTCCAGGACCTAAGTTGAGAAGTCTTTCATTGACTTCTTCTTTATCAGCATCCGGGTAAAAACAGTCTAACCTCTTTTTCTGGTCTAAGCACCACTTATGAGGTTTGTCCTTGGATGGATCAAGCTGGGAGGTTTCAAAAGTTTTCATCATCTTTCTTTTCCAAATCCTGGTACCAAATTGTACTTTGATCAATTCTTTCCAAGAACTCCAGGATTAAGCTCCAACTTCTTCCCTTTTATTGATAAACCAATCAAGAGCCACTCTTTCAAACAGTCTGAGCAATCTTACCACAGCTATTGCATCAGGGAGTTCATAAGAAGCAAGGGTATAATCAATAAATTTAATGAAACTGACATGGTTTTATTCTCCTTCTCCGGAGAATTTAGGCCATTCAGTAATGGGAGGAATTAACTTCAAAGCCTGTTCTATTGCAGGAGTAGGACTGGGCCTAAAAGATTCATCCCTAGTTATCCTGGGCCTGGGAGGAACACTAGGAGTACTGGTGAACCTGGCAGCTCTAGTTTCTTCTAGGTCAATGACCGGAGAGTTAGTAGAGTTGATCTTAAGATCTCTGAGATCATTCTTAATCATATCTAACTCTAAATCAAGTTTGTTGCTTAATAAGTCAATTTTGTTAATCAGATGAGCTGGAGGAGTAGGACTAGTTTTCTTAACTTCTTCCTTAAGCTGGTTCATGGTTTCAAGAATATCTTCCTGAAGAATTGATTGGTTATCATCAATATGTTTCATCAGGTCCAACTTACTAGATTTTGTACTATCCTTGATTTGTTGTATTTCCAACTCATCAATCCTCATAGTCTGAGACTGGGTATCAATCACTCTGAAAATAATCAGACTCAATTTGTCCAATTGTTGATAAACTTTGTCAAAACACTGGCTGATAATAGTAAAATTGTGAGACACATTTACAGAAAAGCTGTTAAGAGCTTCTACATCTAATTGTGGTACACCTTTTTCCACTTCTGGGCTAGGAATATTATGCTGTCCCAATCCTTTGGTTTCCTTAACTTCTGATGGGCTGAGGACCTCTTCTTTTGGGGTACTTTCCCTTTAAGGAAGCTAACTGATCCCAAGGATTCCAGTTCTGCACCTAGCCTTCTACATCTTTCTTTGGGATCAACTTTTTCAGAGAAATCTGAGATTTCTTTGAAAGAGAAACAGCTTTTCTCATACCTGGCTGATCCTCCTGGGTCTGAGCCAATTTGAATTGTTCCCAATAGCTCACATGTTCCTTCACTAATACCTTGACTCTTTCCTCCTTGGTTGAGTCCAGCTGGGGTGGCATAGGAGGACCGGTATCCTCCTGGGATAACACATTGGGCAATGGGTGGTTCTCCAACATTCTTTTGGTTGAGTTGGCAGCCTCAGTTGTTGCCGTTGTTGTCCAACGTGACGCTATGGTCATGGGTTTGAGCCCCCTCATTGCGCTTGCAACTGGAGTCCTTGCGCGTACGGGTTCCTCCGGGAAGAGATCCATACAATGGGGCTCTACCTGTGGCGTGGGTGTTGCGCTTAAAGTTAAATTCAAGGGTAAAAACACTTGGTTGGGATCACAACTGTCCTTGGGGGGTATTCCAACGGGGTCTGAGTGAGTTCCAATCAGATCCTGGGATAAATCCAAGGGTAAGTCCAAGGGTACACTGTCTGGGAAATCCTCTAGGAGGTCCTGGTCAATGAGATCACCAAAAACAAAATCTACTGAGATGGATAAAAAAAATATAACTTTAATATTTTTTTGTATTTTTACGTGGTAAGATGATGTTTTTAGAAAAATAATCACTTTTCCTAATTTTGGATTTTTCTTTATCTTCAGGATAATTTAGTTTATAAATATGAATCTTCCTTTGATAAATTTTCCACTCCTTATTATTCCTTAATAAAGAATTTAAATTTATAATTCTTTCAAGCTCAAGTTCCTTGTCCTTTATAATTTGCTGTTTATAATAAAGCAATTTCTCCTGTTGTTGCTCAGGATTTATAATAACAGGGACAAAGTTATGGATTTTTTCTTCTTTTTTCTTTTTAAGAAGGTTCAAATAATAATTGATCAATTCTCTGTTGGTCTTGAGATACACTTGAGAAACAAAGGATCAAAAATATATGTTATAAGTATTTTAACTTATTTTTTTAAAAAAATAAATAGACTGGTCCAAGGAATAAATAATCAAAAATTAATTATTTAAGGATATTTCCTGGCCAGACCCCTAGTTGTCAGCTCTCTGATACCAGGAACCTTGAATTCATTTAGCTACAGAGAGTGATAAAAATACTGGAATAATAATTATTATTATTATTCCAAAAATAAACGCTTAGAGGCTCAAATAAATAATATAATAAGAGCAGTTGCAAGGTTTAATTGGTTTTGTAATAAAAGGTTTTCAATATTTATACAAAAGAGGGGCCACAGTATTATACTACTGGGGGCCTTTACAGACAAAGCAACCTCTCTTCAAGGGGCCTCCTTAGGCAGTTTAAGAACCTTGGAATGAAGATGGGTGCCTTAGAAAGGGCCTATTCCACTAATGGATGGGCATAACAGCACAATGGCCAGGTCAGGAAGGGAAACACTCACTCTGAGCACTTTACCACAAAAATTCTGCAATAATAGGAAGGTTTTCAGAGCAGATGGGGTGGATTGCTTGACTAAACTTCAAGGGTTGATTGGTTTTAAGAAATAAATAATAATACTACAGATTTGGTCATAAATCACTTGCTTAGATTCTTCATAAGCACTTGAATAACAATGACAAAGTTTCTGATTGATAATAATAATTCCTGGTAACTGATGATGGAATAATGGATCCAAAGAGGTCTGTATAAATACCTTTTTGGGGTGATTTTGATCTTCTCAGGGCACATGGAGAGGGTTCTGCTTGTGGGCTGAGGCTGGAAAGCCAGTCAGGGCAAGATTAGCACGTCTAATTTTGTGCTTTCAATCAGCTGTCCTTGGATCTGCTGGATTTCTGTACTATTTTAGCCACAGGATCTGTTAATCTGTTATGGCGTAAATTTGATCATTCTGTACTCATCCTTCATTTGTACTATTGATATTGTTTTAAAGCATGCAGATGTGGATGTTTACTGATTTTCCATCATCTGCTGATCACGTAGATAATGTTTAATCATTTTTATGAACACTCCTTGTAGCGTTTTGTGGTCTTCAAAGATCAGGATCAGTGATTTATGTGATAATCCTTGATCTTTGATTTATTATTAAAAAATGTTTTAAACTTAATTTCCATTGATTTTATTTAAGTTTTGATCTTTTTAGACTATTACTAATGCATATTTCAACTTGTTACATATTCCAGGCAACCTTAACTACGTTTTAGCTCTTCTGAGAGGTACCTGGTTGTCAGATTAGTCATGGCGGATCCAGACGTGGGGATCAGGAAGTACAGATGCGTGCGGGGTAGGATCTGCTGCGTGCGTGGCAGAATTATCTGCGCGCGGGTTTCTAGTATGCAGGAAACTGCTACTACAAGTACGTAGGGTTATGTAATGATGCGGGGCTGCGGGCCAGAATTGTGACATAACAACTTTCCATGTGTAACTCCTAAAATATACACAACACCTCAATTCTGAGTGAATTTTAGTTGTAAAACCTATACCTGACAACACGTGTGAAATGTTAAAATGGCAAAAAGGTGCCATACTGGTGTTGTAATTTTTAGTAATTTTCTTTTTAATTATTTTAAAAATGTAAGGACTTGGATTTCAAGGGTGGGGTCAATGAGTGACCCTACCTAATTTCAGGTGAGAAATCCATTTCTATAATAATATTTATTGATTTCTCACTCCTTCTTTTTTTAATTTAGATATTCTTATTTTTTATAGTTTTGTGTTGCTATGACAGGTTGCTCTGTACATAGTAGCAAGCTGACAGCATTCTTATTATTGAGTATAAATAATCACCCAAAACAAGAACAAAATGATTAAAAGGATTTTTCCCTGATTACCTTGATTATTGTTCAAATTAACCGTCAAAGTACCTTGTCTAAGCGTCAAAGTGTCAAAGCATCAAAGTTTCATAGTGTCAAAGCTTTAAAGAGGAACCCAGATTGTAAATGTGGGCCTCTTATGGAGGTTTGACAGTAAGGTAAGGGGTACAATGAAAATGGCCATAAATCAAATAGCCAAGTTCAAGTTTGTGAAAGGAAATAAAGCAAACAAAAATTTCCACAACTCAATAGCAATATTTGATGCTGTCTAAAGTATAAGGAATGTGGTTTGGGAAGAAATCAGTTTAATTTCACAAGGGCTGCTGAATGCAAGCAGGTCTTGGCACAGAGGGGACTCCACTCTCAGTAGGCTTGGGGGGCAAGGATACTGGAAGATTCTACAAGGAGCAGACTAGGATTGAATTGGAGTTAAGGTGATGAATGACACTTGCTGGGATGGATTCCTAGTAAGAAGTAGTAAAATGATTTCTTGGGGGACAATCAGGAAGAGGGAGAGAAGGGCTACTTAAATAGACAGGAGGTTGGACTACAACAGAGGTACAGATGCCTTGGGGATCAGACTACATATGTGATGACAAGGGAGCAGTCAAGGTAACAGAGAGGGCTGATCAGGTATTCTACTACATTGGGTTAGGCTGCTTAATAAATTGGGGCTAGGCTACAGGTCTTGCTGTCTAAGTTGGGAATGTACAGTGAGAGGATGTACAGTATGCATGGAAGGCATGACACTATGTACTAAGTATAGATAGTATGTGATACAATCTGCAAGAGGATGTACATAAGGATTCCCAAAGGATAAACCATAATGAATTATAGGATAGACAGGGTGAAGAAGGTTAGAGGATATGCAGAACCTGAGAGATTAAGTATGTGTAAGCCTAAGGAGTCTATATTTATAATGCATGAGGTTAGAATATATGTAGATATGTAAGGCATGAAGATCCTGAGGATATGTAGTTGAAGGAGATATACTGATAAAGTCTCCAGGGCCCTGAGGTTGAACTTCCTGAGGTAAGTAGATTAGACTGAGGTTAGACTGAGGTTAGACTGAGTTAGGTGTCAGTATGACAACTCTTGGCAATGATATTACAAAGTTTATAACTTGAAAATAAGCTCAGGGCCCTCTGTGAGGATGCACTCAAGGCTCAGTAGAGTATATTAAAGTATTGATACATCCAAAAGATGGATAAGATTAAGATTATGCAATTTATCTATACAGAGTAGAGAGTATGGTTCAATAGAAATACTATAGCTTATTCCCAAAAGAATGGAACACATTGGGAACTTCTATATCAATAGTTGGGAAACATCTGATTCCTCATAATTTAATTTAAAGTTATATTAGATCTCCATCTTGATGATATATATTATCAAGGTTTTAATTCCATAATCAATACTCATAAGAACATACTTACAAATTATCACAAAATATTATCAAAATTTCTTATATAATTATAAAACTCTTTATAATTATTCATTCTTGTCTCCATGGTGAGTTGAACCATTAAACTTGGTTTCAAATAATAAAAGATGAGCTCAGTTCTTAACCACTATACCAACAAGACATATGATTTGTGCAGAAATTTGAACATTTTTATTTGTATCATGGCTGCCTCAATTTCTGTTTTGATTACTCTTTCAAAAACCAGCAGTTCTGGGCTAGTTTAAGTCTACGTACAAATGAGGAAACAAATGGGCGCAGATAAATAATGATGTAAATCTGGATTTTGTATGAGGAACAGGGCTTCATGTCAAGGCAGAGAGATAATAAAATGAAATCTGACAAAAAGGTCTGGAAGAACTTTATTGAGCTCTTGGTCTATCTTGATATTTCCTTTGGTCTTTCTGTCTGCTTGATTGTTTTTCTGGGTCCTTCTATCTGTCTGGGTCTTTCTCTCAGTCCTTATATTCACTGTTATTCTGGTCTGGTGAGGGTCCTGAGGTTTGTATTTGTTTGGCATGATCTTCCTCTAAATCCTTCTGTCCACCTTGCCCTTGGTCTGGTGGGGGGGGGGGGGTATCTGAGGTTGACTGGTTGGAGGATCCAGAGGAGGTTCTTTGTCTTCTCCCTCTGTGTCTTGATCTTCTTGGTCTGACCTGGCCTTCCTTTTGAGCTTGGTTGGTGGCCTTGGTCTTTCTAGCTGGTCCTAGTGTCTGGTTTGATCAGTGTTTACCAGTCTTTCTGTCCACCCCAATTGTTTCTAGTGGGTTCTGAGTTTGACTGGCTGAGGTTGATGGTGATCTGGCTGGCTGGAATTCTGACTGGCTAACTTTCTGGTGGTCTGGCTGGCTGGATGGCTGGTGTTCTTGCTGACTGAATGGCTAGTTGTCTGGCTGGCTGACTGGCTTTCTTGCTGGTGGTCTGGATGGCTGGCTGGCTAACTGAATGGCTTGCTGACCAGCTAAGATGCAGTCTTCCAGGCTGAGTGACAGGCTGATTGACAGGCTGATTGACAGGCTGACTGCTTGCTTGCTGGCTGGCTAGCTAAGGCTGTCTGGCTGGCTTCCTTGTTGGCTGATCTTTATGGCTAGCAGGCTGGCTAAGGCAGGCTGGTTAGGGCTGTCTGGTCTTTTCTAGGCTGCCTGGTCTGTGTCTGGGCTTGCCAGCTGGGTCTAGGCTGGCTTTCTTGCTCTGGTCTTGCTGGCTTGCTCTGGGATTTCTTGATTGGTCTGGTATTTCTTGCTTGGTCTGGTCTGATTTGGCTTGCTAGCTGGTTCTGGCCTTCCTCAATGGACCTCTGAAAGAGACAATCCATATAAATGTTCCCTCAAACATCCCAGTCTTGTAAGAAAGTTGCTGAAATTGAAGAAGGCCCTATATGGTTTAAAGCATGTCAGCTTGTTACTTACACAGAGCAACCCTTCAATGTAGAAAAAATAAATAAATCTGGTTGGCTTGGTTGAGGTCTGGTGGCCAGGGGCTGGCTGACTGGTTTAAGCTTGGCTGGCTAGATCTGGGTAGGCTAGCTGGACTGGACTTTCTGATCAGATCTTGCTGGCTTGATCTAGCTAGCTGGCTTTCTTGTGGTCTGGCTGATCTGCTGGTTGAATGGCTGGGTCTGATGGCCAGGGGGCTGAATGGCTGGTTCTGGGTAGGCCAGCTGGGTATGGATGGCTGGCTAGGTCTTGGGTGTCTGGTTTGGGCAGGGGCTGACTGGTTTGATTTTGGATAGTTGGCTTGGTCTTGGCTGCCCATCTGTGTTTTGCCTGGGAAGCCAGGCTGTCTGGATTGGAAAAATGTAGTTGCGCAGGTGTCTGCCCTGCGCAACTCTCTAATTTATCCTGATTGGGATAACTTGGGGGGGTTATCAGCTGGCTTGAAGGTCTGGGTCTGTGCTGAGTGGGTGGTGATGGTCTGTTGGTTGCTTTTGCTAGCGGCTGGCGGATTGCTTGTTTGATCTGCTTGGTGTGTAGTGGAGCTGGGTGGTTGATCAATTTTCCTGTATCAATGACCTGTTCCAATGGTCTGCTGGTTGCTTCTTGTTGGTGGCCAGTGGTTTTCTTGTTCTGGGATCAATGTGGTCAGGTGGCTGTTTGATGTTGTGGTTGAGCTGGAGTTGGCCGGTGAGGTTTCGCTGAGGTTGTGGTTTCTCAGGGGTCTGGCCCATGCAACTAATAAGATTTATCCCAATCAGGATAAATCCAAGCTGCAGAGGTTTCAGAAGGCAACTACACTCAACTACATTGAGTTATCCCAACTGGGATAATTCCTGATTAGTCTTGATTTAGTTGTTCAACACAACTACCAAAATGTTCACTACATGTATTTTATTTTATTTTCTTTTTTTTGGTGAGATTTCAACACCTCATTGACATGCTACAACCCAGACAGAGACTTACTGTGTATTGAAAAAATTTCTCTGTGGGTAGAGCATGTTCAGGAATGTTCAAAAATAAAATATAAATACATAAAAGTTTGAAGTAACCTATTTAAATAAATTATTTAGATAAATACATAAGCCTTTGAAATTGATTACTAACAAATTTGGAGGGGCTTAATCCCCCAATTAAATTGACATGCATGAGGGATTCAGGAATTCAAATTTTCCATAGAATCTTCCTGAATCTGAATATACCATCAGGTTACATAAAATTTCAAAGGAAGTAATTTAAATCAATACTTCAAATTTCAAAAACAAAAAAAAAATAACAATTAACCACTTTGGAGGGCCTGAACCCCTACTAAGTGTGACATATCCAGGGAGCTCATGATGTTAAATTGCTTTTAGAATCTCCAAAAAAAAATATTGATATGCAATCAGATGTGTCAAAATTCCCATGAGATCTAAGACTAAAAAAAAAAAAGGAATCATGTGAACAATTGGACACTTGTTCCAGTCAATTCAACAAATTTTTATTGGAAATAAACCAAATTCTGGACTGATTCAGAACCCATCTGTGCTAAAGAACCAAGAGAATATGCTGGTATACCACTGGTTGCACTTCTACCATCCAAACATGCCCCCTTTGGTCCCTGTCATACCTTGCACAACTGTGAACCAATTGAGAGGAAAGGCCTTACCAAAAGGCTATGAAAAGGCCAGTTCATTTTTCAGTTGTTATGGTGTCACATACCACCATGTGAAAGTACCCCTGGGCTTTTGGGCACTTTGTCCCAAAGTGTGTATGGCTGGTGGCACTAACCCACTTTGCAGTCATGGGGCCATATTCAGACACACTCCTGAATGCCATAAGGAGCCACCAAGACTTGGGAGTCTTGCTGTTGACAGGCAAAAAATCCAACAATTGTCACAGGAACAAGCCAGACCCAAAACTTTTCCTGATTGAAAATTGAACCCACAACAGGGCTAGCCAATTTACTGTCATACCTTGCACAACTGCAAACCAATTGAGAGGCAAGGCCTTACCAAAAGGCTATGAAACCAGCTGAAAGAACAGTTCATTTTGCAGTTGTTATGGTTTCACATACCACCGTGTGACAGTCCCTATAGCTCTCAGAAGGACAAGCTGGGACTTAAAATTTATAAACAAAGGACAATTTTGATAATGTCTAGACCACAGACAGGGTTACGTATACATCCAGACACCATTCCATCAAGTGATGAGGCACTTATTTTAGAGATAAGTCAGTGATTTATGGCCTTAGTCTGATGATTTTTGCTCATCCCACACCATCATGAACAAATTTGCATGATTGTAAGTCTTCAAATAGCCCAAGAAGACTTAAGAACCACCCTATGTAAGCTATTTAAGGTACCTAGGAAAGTGATCCTCAACCAGTGATTTTGGAAGAATTCCTCTCTACTGTGGCTGTATTGATAAAAGCCTCAGCTGCTCCACCACATCTTTCTATGTATTATCTTTTGGAAATAATTCCTTTGGTATTATTATTATTGAAGGTTCTAAAGAGACCAGCTATACAGGTTAAAAATTTAATCTCCTGAAGAAGAGGTGTTATCTCCAGTACACTACTCTGGCCCCTCCTTTTCTTTCTTTATTAATGATCATCACCAAGAACCAAACCAAAAACTCTTGCACAATACCATATCCATATCTATAAGGATCATTGTTACAACTTTTTGAATATTATGTTTATTGTACAACCCTATCACCTCTGGTAGCTAGAAGGTAGCAAGGAACTTGAAATCCAGGTGGTTGGCATGAGGCCAGAAGGGATCTATCCATCCAATGAAATCAATTGAGATTCCTGTTTAAAGTGAGGAATATCTCTCTACCTACCACAAAAACAAAAAAACTTGATGGCACTTGCTAGCCATCAACATCAAACTTTTCATGGTGACCTGGTCTGTCAAACCAACCAAGCACTCCCAAAAGAGTGATCAGGAAGCCGCATAATCACCCTGGTGTCATCATCCTCAGACGGATCAATGATAGATCTTCACTTTAATTGGTTGCATTGTCCTCAAGCTTAAGCTTGGGGGGCTCAAATATCAAACAAGGAAACTTTCTCAAACCTGGTTTTGGATGCTGTCAAATCACTCAACTTATACTCCCATGATTTTTCTTTTTTCTTTTCTTTTTTTTTTTGGGGGGGGGGGAATGGCTGTCTTGGAACTCAGAAGGAGATTATAGACATCCTTCAATATCATCACCCATCTCATGATTTCCTGTGACTGGTGGTACCTATGAATTTTCGTTTCCGGCAAGTTTTTTTTTTTTTTAAAAAAAAGGAAACGTTTTGCAGCTGGGAGGGAGATTGAGGGCGATCGAACGCTTATGAGTCCAAAGCTCGAGTATCCTGCCTCGTATCCGCATCCATCTCTCCTCCCGATCACGATTGCGGTTCACGTTTCCGCGGCGTTTGGGTCGATGCGATCTACTCAACTAGTAAGTAGTATGTATCATACCAAGGGCGCTTTCAGAGCGGATTATTCAGACTAGTATATACCTGATGAGTGCATCATAGTCAACGGCTGGAAAGGTGGGGTGGTACCGATGTTTCACTATTTATATCGCATTTATTCATTTCACAAAAAAAAAAGAGAAAGAAAACACAGTAATCGCCACGAGTTTCTAACAAAAAAACAAAAAAAAAAACCCCGATCGCGAACCAGTAACGGTCATGAGCAGGCCCCAGCCAAAAAAAAAGAAACAACCTTATTTATCATTGAACTGCTGAGGGTTTTTTTTTTTTTTTTTTGACGTCTTCTCAAAGTTATCTATATACATGATCGGCGTGTAGATTGGCAGCACTGAGGAGCGAAACCAAAAAAGAAAAAAAAAAAGAACAGAAGTTGGGATTGAGCAAAGCTTGAGACGATCGGTTGATCAGGAGATACTTTGACCACGACTCACATTTCAGATTCCATTCGGTCACCATTGGCCAAAAGTTTTTCTTTGTTGTAGAGTAGTTCCTCCCTGGTTTCGGTAGAATACTCGGTATTTTGACTCTCTACGATGGCATCCACGGGGCAAGCTTCCTGACAAAATCCGCAGTAGATGCATTTGGTCATATCTGCAATGATGTCAAAAAGGGAAAAGAAGATCATTCTTGAATCAAATCTGTGATAGAAGCGGAGTTTTTTTTTTCAAAATACAAAAAAGGTTGGTCATAGAGAAACTGACCAATATCGTAACGCGTCGTTCTTCGGGAGCCATCTTCTCTGGTTTCGCTTTCGATCGTAATGGCTTGAGCTGGGCAAATAGCTTCACATAACTTACAGGCTACAATTTGATTGGTGAAATGAAGAGGGATATTAAGGAATTAAAAGGTGAAGGTCAACATCCGAGCGTGCGCACAACCGTTTATGGCCCAAGTTCGCTTTGAGAGCAGATTCTATTCAACTGATCGATGCGATTCATTAGCGCTGACCTATGCAACGTTCTTCTCCGCTGGCATACCTCCTCAACGCATGCTCTCCTCGGAACCTGGGTGAAACAGGACCTTTTTCGAACGGACTGAGAGACGTATTCGATCAGAAGTAGAGCTAGATGGTATTAAGTTTGGGTGTCTGGTCGTTCCCGAACGAAATGTGAGTTCGATTCGGGTAGATTGAGTACTCAACTACATGATCGTAAATGGTGGCCTAAACATCTGTTCCAATACGACCCACATTCCTAGATGAAGGTGAACGATGATTGGTCGGATATGATATCCACCAAGTAGTGTTGTCAGCGATCCAACATCGATCCAGACCTACTCCGAAGAAAATAAGATAGATGTGGGGTAGATCTGACCTCTGGCGATTTCGGTTAAAAAGAAAAGCTTGGCTGCTTTGTCTAAGGCGCTGGGACCTTTCGAATAATCTTTGAAGACTAAAGGCTTAGGATCCGGATCGGGATAGTTGAACTCGGGTTCATGCCTAGTCGGGCCACGCTGGGAGCGCGGGTCGGGATCGGTGGCGTCGTAATGAAACGGCGGTAGGTTGGGCGTCTGAAGTGGAGGTGGAATCGGGTCAAAATCTTTAGGGTGCTGAGTTGGATGGGCCAAGTTGGACTTGAAGCTAGTTGAGAAGGATCGAATCGATGGGATCATCGCCATCGTCGACGAGCTAGTCATCAGCCTCTTTGAAGCGAGAGAGAGCATGTTGATCTCCGACAGGTTTTAGGGAACCAAGTAATTCCGTCCTTCGATAGTTCGTCCTTGGTTTGGGGCTGTCTTGACCAGATGCTATGGCCGCGATTATCGAGGTACGACAATCCCAAAAAGGATGGAGATGGAGATGGTCAGATACATGACGGAATTCCAAATAAAATAAAATAAAATAAAAAAAAAAAAACTAAAGATAAGAGCTAATAGGTGATGTAATGAAGTTGAGAGAAACTCACGGGCTGAAGGTTTCGAGTCGTTGGTCGTAGTTTCTCGAGAGTGGTTTTCTTTGGTCCAATCGCCGCCAGTGGTCTTGCTCCGATGCGAGTTTGCAGCTGGCGAGCGGGGAGCGGGGCCGCTGACCAACCGGAGGACGCCGATTGCGGTTGAGAGAGATGTTGATAGGGATCTCTGGCTGTGGACACTCGGATGCCACGCTCGTCCACTCAAACCCAAGTCAGTCTCCCTCCACCCTGGGACATCATGTGGTGGCTGGCGCGATGTCACGGGTTAGTGGATCAGCAGTCATCCCCAGGGTTTGGTGCTTGCTAGCTGATCAACTGTGATAACTGAGTAACAGGGCGCGTTCAAATCAAGAAAATCTTGAGAAATGAGCCATGTGTTTAGTGAACTAACCATTTGAAACCTACTGGTAACTCATCTCCATGGGAAGATATGCCACTGATTTTGAAGATTTTTAAAGTTGAAGCCAATGAAAAGCAGGGCTTTTAACTGGGAACAAATGACTCCAAATTTAAGGGGTGATGAAGATTTTAAGAAATGCAAACATCCAATGAATCCCTGAACCAGAGCAAGAAAGTTTGAGGGGAAGAGAATGATGTATTTCTGCAGGGAGGAAGGAAAATGACAACTAGGAAGCCTCAGAGGGGCCTTATATGGCATCATTCACTAGTTACAGACTTGTGGTTGACATTAATATTGGAAAAACAAACAATGAATGATGAAATTTTGAAACAAGAAACAATAATTTATATTGAAAAACATTAAATCTTCAGTTGAAAAAACTTTAGAGCTGAGTCAGGGAGCAAGATTTCAACAGATTTCACTGGATTCATTTGGTCAAATTTACCTTTTTTGTTTTTTTTAATTGAGGAAAATCATGCAGGTCCCCAAGTAACATTTTTTCCCCACCACTTTAAATCATATTTGATTGTATTGTTTTCCTTTGAAGATTTGGTCTTTCTAACCTATTCTCATACTTCAGATTGGTCATTCCTTGTGCTAGAGTTTTACATACTTTCATTTTACTCCTGACTAGTGTATTTCCCCAAAAAATTTGGAGACCCATTGGGGGAGATTAGGATTTTTTTTGGATTTGGATTTCAAAATCAGATTGATGTATCTGCCAGAAAAAAAAATAGAGAAAGAAATAGAACATATATACACTCCTAATATGATTCAATGATCAGAATAAAGAACATGCATTATTACAATAAAATAAACCAGAAAAAATTCCAAAATCAACTGATTTCCAAAACAAATCAAGTTGAAGGATGAAGGAAATTTAAAGCCTCATGGTAAAGAATATTATCAGTTTCAAAATACCTTTGGTTTTCTGTTCTGTGTGCTACAACTACTCTTGTTAATTGGCTTGATCTACTCCTTGACAATGCTACATATAACTAACTGCCCATGGCTGAAAAATGGATCTTGAAGAAGATAAAGCTAAAAATTTGAAATTTTATGAACTTGAGATTTTTTAATTTTCAAAGGTAAGGCCAAACTTAATAGAATTTTTTTGTGGATCAAGTTGAATGGAAGTTTTTTTTTCATCTGGTTTTCAGAAATTAAAGGGATCCACGGAATGGAAACAAATCTTTCCAGTCAATCACCTGTTTCTATCTTGGAAAAAATAGTCACCATAAAAAAAAGAGGTTAAACCTTCTGGCAGGTGTGGAAATTGGTACTTGAGTTGAATCTGTGTCAGAATGGCTTCAGATCTATTGCTAACTTATGGTAGGAATTGCAAAATTTCATGTTTGGTTTCATTCTAAAACATTCAAATTACATGATTTGATTGAATAGTAAATGGAAGGTTTGGAAGGAATGGAATTTATGGTTTATGAAATTTTTTATTAAGTGTATATGTGTTAGTAAAATACCAATCAAAAGAAATTAATACTATATTTGAGATATGTATTTGGTCAAAGGCATGCCTCTAAACTTTGAACCAATTAATAAAAAAATGCTTGGTTTTCACTGGATTTTTCATGCTTGTGTAAAATTTAGAAATGCAAGCACTAAATTAACTGAGTTGAATCTGCTTGTCCAATTTTATTATATATATCTATATATTTATGATTCCCTTCCCTTTTTTAAATTGAAATAATGGGAAAATTTTGTATTTTTTTTCTTCTTCTCTCCATTTCTCTAGTTAATTCTAATTTTAATTTTTTGGTTTTTCATTGATTTTTTAAAATTTCTGAAATTTTGATTATATTTTTTTTTTTTGAAAAAGGAATCCCAAATTTATTTGTCTCATCAATCTCTATGGATATTTGATAGATTGATTTGTAAATTAATACATTCTCAACATATTTGTTAATTTATTTATTTTTTAGAAAAAATCACTTTATTGTATATTTCCTACCAAAAAAACTGGAAAAATCAAAATATTAGGATATGATGTTTCTCTAGATTCTTTTATCTTTCATTGAAAAAAAAATTGAATCAAATCATCAATTTTGTTTTCTATACACAATGTGATTGACCAACAGAATGAGCATGGCTGGCTGTTTTCAGCATATTACAAGGGCATAGTGGTCCCAGAAAAACAATTCAAATTAATTTCAAATTTGCTGGTTCTCTGTTTAAGGGACTCTAAAATTTATGGTTACCTCCTTATTTATTTTTCAAAAATAATAAAACACAGAAAATAAAAAAATAAAAATAAAAATCAAGGAAATCAAAAAAAGAAAAAGAAAACAGAAAAGAAAACAGAAAAATGGTGTGGTGGTTATTTATAGACACAAACACAAGTAGTCTCAGCAGGAAAAATTTGACTCAAGAGTCTCAGCAGTGTGGGTGGGTTGTGCAAAGCACAATATGTTTTGGAAAGCATGTTGGCAGATCATCCATTACAGTAGAAAAGTTTAGGCTCAGCATTTGTGTGGCATGTGTTTCCGCAGAACAATAGTATGGCTAAGCCAGAGTTTTGCCTTTTGGGGAAAAATGGTCAAAGAATTACCTTTTGAGGATGATGGTTTTGCTTGAACATAACATCCACTCTGCAATCATTGATTTAGGAATGCAGAAGCAATTGGTTGAAGCTATGTAGTTTGTATCCAAGGACTGGCTATGGGGTATGCACGGAGGTTAAGGAGGATAATTAATTGTTGGTAAAATCAACACTAAAGTCAAATAGGTGGCATGCAGATTGATGGGGATCCTTTAGGAAGGTTTTCAAGGATCTTTTTTTATGTTGATGCGGGATTGAGGGTGATCTGCTAGGGAAGATTGACAGGTATCTGTCATTGGTAATGCATTGGTGCTAATCAATTGGTATGGTTATGGGAGATTACAATAGTATCACCAAATATATTGTATGCAGATGGATCAGCTAGGGATATCAGGGCTACTAGTTAGCCAAATCATTGTGGAATGCATGGAGGCGGATCAGAAAAAAAAATTGTTCTTTTGTTTTGGGGTTGTGCTTTTGGGTTGTACATAAAAGGGAAATTTTTCTTTAGCCGGAATAAGAGGAGTTTTGTATCTTATCTTATGGTATCATTGGAGTTTGGTGTATTAACTTTTAAATAGTTTTATTTTCATTTTAGATGATCATATTATCTTTTTTTGTGTGTCTGCTGTGCATAACGGTCTTAAGAACCATCTCTTTGAGTTAAGCTAGGAGCAATTTTAGGGAATAGTTGAAGTGCAGAGCTTGTTGGGGAGTCTGTGCTAGTTTATTGCTGTTACTTCATTGAAAGTTAGTCAAGGGAGCTTCTGTAGGACACAGAGCCAAATTTTAGGTGTCTATTCTGGTGCGGAGCAGGTATAGTAGCTAAAAGGGCTATAGAAGTATCCTGTACTGGAGAGGGATTGGTGCAGACATTTAGTATAGCACATAATTTCTTTCCACAAAAGAAAAAAGGAAAAATTGATAATAATAATAAAAATGTTTAGGGAAAAGAGGAGCTAAAAACAAGGGGACTGACAAAAAAACTCAAAAGAAAAAGAAAAGGAAGGAGAAGGCTCAATTGATTCAATAAAATGTAAGGTGAAACCATGAAATGTAGATTCATAAATTTTAAAGTTCAATTCAATTTTGAAAAAAATAAAAAAATACTACAAGTGAATGGGAAAAACAAAGCATAGAAGATCAACAATAGGATATTGAATAAAAACTAAATGAAAATTTACTGATTATGAAAAACAAACTTGATTGAAAATACTCAAAATCAGTTCAATTAAAAATTTCAAAATATTCATGCAAGGCTACAGCCATCAAAAAAAAATCTACTTAATTGAAATATTTTAGATTTGGGACAAGGCTATGAAAAGAGTTGTTATTGTATTCTTTCATTAAATCAAATTTTCTTGATTCCACATCATGTAAGAATTGTGATCAATGAATCATTTTTCATTGATACTTGCCAAAAAGCCACTGAATGTTTTAATCTATGAGTATGGATTTACCAAAAACCAATTTCTTCTGGATTCTTCTTCTTCATTCAATTTATATAAATTGATTTCATGCATTATGTAAAAAAAACTCAAAAAACATTCCTACATCATCCGTTCATCTATTGAAAGTTAGACTCACTTTCTGCAGCAGATCCATCAAAAATACCCCAAAGAATTCCTGGTGCTACACCTGCCAGCAGGTGCAGCCTTTTTTTTCATGGTGAATATTTGTGCCAAATCTTTCCACAACCAAGCAAGCTCCATTGCACAGGCTAATTGTAATGCCCATATTCCTCACCATCATAATTGGGGAACCAACTTTCATAGTTAAGCTATGGGGAGGAAAGTTTGGAAGAAATGATGTATTGAGGAACTCTTGTTGGTAAAGATTTTTTGAATCATCTTCAACAGAGTCATGTCTTGAGTAGATTCCCATATTATTGTTTTATTCATTCCCAGGGAGTGAATTTTAGAATTAATTTATTTAAACTTCTTTACAGAAGTATTATTGCAACATAGGATCATGGGTTGCATTAGATAACCATTTTGAAGGTAGCAGATGTAAAAGTCTTGAAAAAAAATGTTGATTCAATTTCCAAAGCATGATCTTCAATATGACCATGGATAACCATGTGTTTTGGAAGAAAGATCTTGTTTGAACTCTGAAGCATATTTCAAACATCCCCAACATCAAGTAAGAAATTCTATAAATAAGGATTTCCTGCAGAATTCATATTTGAAGTGAGGTGCAAGAATTGGAACTATCTCCAGGGAACTGAATTGAATAAATGGGGATCAACAGTTTGAGGAAATGTAAATTTTTGAACCACTGGTATAATTTGGCTGAATTCCCAACTAAGAACCATGACTTTACCACCAAAGGGTAGATTGGAATCCATGATGTCTTGAAGTAGTTTGTCAACCAGTTTAAGATCATGCCTATGATCCATAGGTGCTTCATCCCAGATTATCAAAGCAGCTGATTTGAGAGCTTATTCTTTTTTTTTTCTTTTTTTTCCAAGTCACACCTGCTGAAATGAGCCCAGTGATCAATGTTAACCAGGATTACGTTGATTAGGGCAATTTCAGAAGTTGGGTAAGAGTATCATAAACTCATCAATGCAGATAGAACCAAGGCCAAAGGGGTATAAATCAATGATTTTTGTTTATTTCTCTATTCATTGGCATCTTGGATTCCTCAAGACTCAAATAGGGTGTACCAGAGTTAAATTTTTTTATAATTTCTATAAAAAAAAAATAAAATCACTTATTTCAGGAGAATTATCAATTTTTACAAATATATATGTATGTATTTTATCAAAATAAACCATGAGACAATGGTTTTGAGTGACAAAATTAAAATTTTTAAAAACAAAAAAAGAAATGTATAAGCCTGAAATCAGCCCACATTTTCTTTTGAAATTTTGAATCTGATATGCCCTAATGATCAATCAACATCAAAATGCTTCCACCCTATTCTCCTCAAGTACTTCAAACCTATCAAGTATTTTTTTTCATTCATCTTACATCCAAGGCAAGATTTCAAAAGATCAAGCCAAAATTGTTCAGCTGTTCAATGCTGGAATCAACAAGGTAATGACTCCAGAAAAAAAATAGTGAAAATTTTGTTTCTCTCATGTGAGAAGATTTTAGAGAAGTTGGATTGAGATGCAGTCTATTACATTCCCTCTCTTGGCATAACCCTAATTTATCAGGCTTCCTGTCTGGGTTTTTCTCAAACCGGTCAGGAGGCCAGGCTACTGCTTTTACTTCATCAACCAACCCCTATTGCCTTGAATCCATCAACCAACCCATAAACTCAAAGTAAGTACTCCTCACTTTACTTCATTTGGTTGTTCCATCCTAGTAAGTACTCTTAAGTACTTTACTTACTTACTTTTTTTTTTGGTGCCAATCAGCATGGAAAACAATGATAGCAGCCCCAAAGACCATTATGATGACAAAGCAAGTAAATATCAGGAATAAATTGAAGAACATTCAAATCCCATCCAAGAGGCCCATTGGAACCTCCTTTCCAAAGAAAACCTTTCAGCAGAATTCAAAAATCTGAAGAAAAACAAATAAAAGAAAAAAAAAAGGCAAAATCCCAAGCCAGCCAAGTCCAACAACCACACCAACCAATCAGCAGTGAGGTCAATAGTCTTTTTGAGAAACATATCTTGAATCAGAATAAGACTCAAGTTGAATTAGAAAAATCTTTTGGCATATTGGATCAGCAAATTCAAAGGATAATCAATCACGCAAGGAATGGAAACAATAATCACTCAACTTCTTCAAGGGGTTCAAAATCAAAACTGGGTCAAGACATTATTGCATCCACCTTAATGCATCTTGAAGAAAACACTTCCAGTCAATTAAAGGATCTGGCCACTCACATAAAAGATAAATTTGACATAACCATTTCAATCCCATGGGTCCAAAAGCTACCCAAAAGCCTCAACATCACCTGGAAGATGGTGATTCCAGTCCCTTGAAAGTGGAAAAAAGCTTCCTTCCTGAAACAGAAACATGATTTTGTGCTCAATTGTGTCACTTAGGTAGGAAGTAATCTTATATTCATTGACAAGTCAGGGTTCAATTCCCACACTCAGTCCACTTATGGGTTTTCACTTTCTGGTAAGATGGTCTTTAGTACTTCAGTATTAATTTTTTCTTTCAATTAATTAAGTACTTACTTTATTTATTTTTTTGATCTTTACCGACTTCTAGTCCAGGCTGCTTCCCTGGAAACAAATTCCAGGGGGAGGATGATTCATCTCATTGGAGCTCTGGCCTACTCTGGAATGATCTATTACAAATTACTTCATGAAGATGATAAGAAAAAAGGAGGTACCGCTTCTTTGGACATCACAAACTTTCTTCTCCACCTCCACAATTGTTTCCCACAAAAATTGCTCATCATCATTGAAAGAACACCCATCCATTGGGACAACAATTTTGATTGAGTCTGCCAAATCATGAAGGACTCAAACAAAGAAACAAAAATTGAATTCCTCCCCAAGGACTCAAAAATGCTCAATCCAATCAAGCTTGTCTTCAAAATCCTCAAGATTCATGTCAATCAATAAGATATCCAATGTTACCTGGATCTTTCCACCTCAATTTTTGGTGCTATTGAAGAGAAGATAACTGGTGAAGTGATTAAAAACTTTTTCATTCACTGTCAAGAATTTTTTAAAGAATTTGGTGACATGCAACCAATGACAGGAACCATAATCAAAGATCTGTCACCCTTCAAGGTTAAGGGTTATTGTCTTCTCCACTTTGATGTATTCTTTCCTCAGCACCATCTACCTCAGTCCATAAGCATGACACAAATAAAGCACAACATCATTGGTGCCTTTTGCTTACCACCTCTGGCCCATGTAATGACCTTCCAATCTTGGCAACTGACTCAGTATATACTTGAAAATCTTGCAGCTAACTCTATTCCAGTTGACCATCCATTCAAGCTTTGATCTTCTACCCTGGGTATCATGAGCCCTTGTACTTCCATTCTTGGTCACGCACTCAAACTAGTTTGAACCCATGCCTAGATAGCCACATCAACTGTATAGTTTGCAAATATACTAGTCCCTTAACCTGCATAAACTACACCTTTGCATTTGCATTTTCTTCACATGTCATTCCTTCCTGTCTCATCCATTATTCCCTTGTACACTCAGATTCTATTGTCTTGCACCTACACTAAAACCTCATAAACAACTGTACTGTTATTTCATTTCCCATTCCTTTCATGTCATTCATTTCCTCAACACCTCTTAACTGTAGTTGGCCATCCATCAGGTTGTATCTACTCACCTTTGGATTACCTTGGGCTTGGCTTTAGTTTACTTCCATTGGAACACCTCCCTCTCCTTGCTGTTTTTTGAGTCACCAAATCATAATTTTGCACCTTGCAGTTAGCCTCACTACCTTGCATTGTCCCTTGCACTCAGTTTCTTCCTTTGTGCTCATGATCATCTAAGATTTCCCTATGGTACATGGGGTGGTAGTGTGACAAGATCCCAGTAGTTATCTTGCTTAAATCCATTGGAATTTGATTTTTTTTCACATTTTTGCTTTTTTTAAGACTACTGTAATTTATCAATAGAGCATGCCAAACTTTTCAGAAAATGAATTACAAATTTTTTGAGGCTTCTTTTGTCATTCAATTCTACTTCAAAAAAATGTTTTTTGCCAAGATTTAAATGTGGAAAAATTATGGTTAAAAGTAGGACAGGCAAAAGAAAAAGCCGGTCAGCTCATTCTGAATGACTGACTGGTTTAAATTAAATTGAGGACAAGAAAAAAAAGGAGGATAAAAATTCTGAAAAACAGGACAAAATTCATGAAAAATGCAGACAGTTTTCTGGCAACTGATAGTATACATGTACTTACATTCTTTACAGTCAACAGCAAAAAAGAAAGGAGTAAGTAGAGCAGTTTTTTCTTTTGGTAATCTTTGTTGAGTCAAGAAAAAAAAGAGTAAGGAAATATGGTTGAGAATGGGTCAGCGCAATCAGCTTTGGGTAGGTGCCCAAACTCAGGGTTTTCATGGGTTGGGCCAACCCGCAAGGTACCCGTACCTGGTGGGTATCTAGCCAGGTTTGGGTCAGGTGTTCTCTAAAAAACTCTATGTTGAACCAACCCACCTGAAGCTGCTGCAGCTGCAGGTCTGGGTTTGGGCAGCTCCATTGGATGATGGGACGGTGCATGGGTACCCAAAAAAAATAAAACATCACTTTCAACTGATTTTTTCTGTCTTTATTCTTCTCTAAATGCATAGTCTGTCTTTTCATAAGTTTTTTATGCTCTCTAATTATCACCTTATACCTCATTTTTAGTAGTATCAAGTGATACCAAAATTTGATGCCCTTAATTTTCAAAAAAAAAAAAAAAAGCCCAGTGGGGCCCCATGACCCGCCGGCAGCCCGCAAATACCCACCAAGACTCGTAGGTACCCATCATGGGTTTGGGTATGGATTCAGGGGCAGTTGACCCAACCCGCTAAGACCCGCCTACTGGTGGGTTGGATGTGGTTAACAATTTTTTCTGCTGACCCGGCCCATGAACACCCTGAGCCCCAAACAACTTGGAAAGGTTCCAGGTTTATGTGGCTGTATGCCAAGTGAAGCTTGCCTAGGCAACAAGATGGCTTTAAAGAAATGCCAAGGCTTGGGTTGCCACTGAATACTGGATGTGCCCACATATGGTGTATCAAGCAGGTCTGGGCACCTGTCCAAGTTTGACTTGGCATGTGCCCAGGGAGCTTGATTGGGTAGGGTTTGCAAGGGTTTGAACTTGTTGCCCAACCAAGCTTGTCTTGACCCAGATCAAGCTCTGGTTGCACCCCTTCCTCAACCTCTTGACCTTCCACATCTTGTTGTTTTGATTTTTTTTTGAACGGTAAGTTTTTTTTCTTAAACTATTAATATTTTTCATTTTTCTTCTTTAAATATCTTTATTAATTTTTTTTCCCTACAGATGGCCAAAAATGCAAACATTGTTGATCCAGTCACCCTTGGAATCAAAGCAAGCAAGGCTGAGGCTAGAGACCTTGCTTGTCAACTTCAAGGATTAAATTAAGAAACTTTTCAGAAGGAGAAACTCCTCAAGGCTCACCAAAGGTTGGAGGAGCAAAAAACATATTAAAATGAACGGCTTACGCATAAAGAACAAAAACAGAATGCAATCATCAAGCCTGAGGTCTGCAATCTGGTTTGAGAAAATGTGTTGGCCAAAGGAATGACCCAGAAGGAAGCCAATTTGACTATTGATATCTTGCAGCATCAGGTTCAGCACATAATCAAAGAAGATCCAAACTTGATCAAAACCAATAAGCAACGGCCATCAAAATTCAAGGAGGAATCAATAACCAACTTACTCATGTTTATCAATCATCAGTCCACTTCAACCCTCAAGGAAATGGCCAAATTCCTCAAGAGCAAGCATGAGATGATTGTCTCTACTCAAGCCATCAGTAACATCTTCAAGGATTTTGATAAAACCTGGGAGCAAGTCACCAACATCCCATCATTGTGAAATCAACCCAAGTTCCTTGAACAGCGCGCAAAGTATGTCAATTGCTGGGGTATGGATCTAGACCAAAAAATAGTCTATGTTGATGAAGCTGGTTTTGACTTACAGTCAACCAGGCCCAATGGCTATGCTCCCTCAGGTAAATTGTTTCTTCTTATTTTGTTTTACCCAAATTAATATTATTTTTTTTGTGAAACTCTAAGGTTTACCTGCTGTCTTGAGCATTGTGCCCCAGGTCAAGCAGGTCACCTTGATAGGTGCCCTCTCAGAAGATGGTGATGTTTATCACAAACTCCTCAATTCTGATGGAACCAAGGCCAAAGGGGTAGGAAGTGATGACTTTTGCCTTTTTCTTTCCTCTCTTACTTCAAGATTGCCTCAAGAATCCATCATCATTATGGACAACACACCAATACATTGTGGCACTCAATTTGATGAATTACCAGCCGATTTCAGCAAGTCAAAATTGATCAACATTGAGTTTCTTCCACCCTACTCCCCTTTCCTCAATCCAATTGAGTATTCTTTTCATTCCATCAAATCATATGTCCATGGAAAGATCTCCCAGAATCAACCTGAACTTGTACAAAATATTAAGAATGGGATCAATGAGGCTATTACTCATGAAAAAAGTCATAATTTTTTTTCTCACGTTAAAAAGTTTTATAGAAACTTCCTTGAGATGCAGCCTATTACAGGCCCTCTCTTGGCAGATCCTTAATTTTTTTTTTTTTTCCCCATTATCTTATGTATAATTATTTATTTGAAAAAATTGCCCCCCCCAAAAAAAAAAAAAAGAAAAATCACTCAAAGAAAAAAAAAAAGAAAAGAAAAGAATTCATTGCTTCTGTTTTGTACATACATTTAAATCTACGGACAAGAAATATATAAATGGTCTTTTATAATTTTTACAATTGAAAGTTTTACTAGATTTTTTTTTTTAGAGTTGGTCAAAGCGACCAGCTTTGATCGGCACCCAAACCGACTTGGCCAGGCGCCAACGTCATTTGGCTCTGTGGCGTGTTGCGCTTGGCAAGGCGCCCAAAGCCCTTGGTGAAGTGCCAAGCTGGCTTGTGTGGCGATTTACAAAAAATACCCATCACTTTGCCTGCCGCCCAAACGGGCTTGATACACCATAGATGGAGACCCAAGCAGTTGAGGGAGAAGGAAGTGGACTATCGATCGCAAGATGCATGAATGGATCGAAGGAGAGCCAGTCAGAAGAAGAAGAAGGAGAAGATTATGGGAAGAATTCTGAGTACTATCGATCGTGTTTACTAAGATCCTACGGAGCACTCTCGCCATCGAACCCTCGTGAGATTAGCTCACCACCCTTCCCGACTGCTCGTTGGTTAGCCCATCGAGACCATCAATCCAAGCTCTTCGACACTCTCGTCACCCAGCAATCCCCACTCACTCTCGACCAAGGTAGGGCTTGGAAGTCGTCGTTCTGGAGGAGGGTCATCGATTCCATCCAACTCACCCTCTCCACCGATCCTTCCTTCGAGGTTCGTAACCTTTCCCCCCCCCATCCCTTTCATACTCTGGATTCCTAGAGATCCTTAACCCAACCAGGAGACTCCTTTCTATCCCTAGGCGTCTCTTGAAACACTAACTTGAACCTCGCTCCGTTTCACTCGTGTCGGTCCGATCTTTTGTCTCCATGTATCGATCCTACTCAATCAAGCAAGAAGAGATCGATGAACGGATTTTGATGTATTATATCTCCTTGCAACAAGAGTCGTGTCGCCTAGATAATCGTCATCTTCGTCGAGACCTCCACGACTCCTCATCCGAAATCCGGACTTATTTTTACGGACAGTTAGATCATCGTCAGAGTTGGCGACGGATTCATTTACATGAAAATAAGGTATCTATCTATATGTTCATCCACCTGTCTTGGTTTTCTTTTCTTTTCTTTTCGACCTGAGTTTATCACCCAGGTGTTGTTAGTCTATTCCAGCCACGATAGATTTTTTTTTCCCCCCCCTCGGAGGTATTTCTTTTCGGAGTAGAGGAAGCTGATCGATCATCTTGGGGGGGGGGGGGAACAACTTCATGGAGGTACTGATAGGCTTGCATTAGTCATGGTACCACTGGGTTAACGAGCTGGGGGGCTAGGTGAGTCTAGTTCGATAGTTTAGAGAGAAACAGTCGATCCATGCCGACCAACAAGGCGACCACACTTATATTCATAGTGTCTGTCTGGCCAACTACTTGATATTGAACCCCGGAATACTTGATGATGCCACGGTACTCGAATTAGGAGCTGGTACAGGATTATTAGGCATACTTGCTCATCAGCTTAATCCAAAGAATCGGGTTTACTTGACCGATTGCAATCAGGTCGTCCTAGATCGACTCGAGCTCAATGTCAACCTGAGTTAGTTTTTGCCGTCTAACCACTTACCACCGCCGTATTTCAAAATCTCTCATAGCCTTTCGAATCGTGATGTGTCATAGATCGAACAGAGTCTGACGGTCAAAATCTTTTGGTCAAGTATTTGGATTGGAACTCAGCGCTGTCCGACGATCAAATCGATCGAACGGGCGTTCAGGATTCGTTTACGCTTATCCTTGGTGCCGACGTCGTTGAGCCAATTTACCTAGCTCGTTCCCAAGTAAAACGCTCAGTTGCGAATTCTAATCATGATGATTATCATGCGCCGCGTGCCATATCAGGTTTACGACCCAGATCTGATCCCAGGTTTAGTTCTAACCATCAAGCATAACCTCCAGAAATCAGCGGCTCAGTATCACCACCCAAACTCGAGACTGAAGTGTCCATATGCCCTAATATGCGCTATCGTTCGGGATCCCAAAACCTGGGATCTATTTCTTGAAACTGCTCGTAAGCTGTCCTTCGTTTTACGATTCATTCAAATCCTTGGCTCCCTCCAAAGCGAGGGTCAGAATGCTACTAGCATGAACCGTCTGACGAGATGGCGCGTTTGTGGTCCATTTATCCCGATGGACTTGTAGTACTACACGGTCTGGTGTTTGATTTTATGGACATCCAAGGATCGATCAAGTTTGGTGCCATAGATCAGGCTGGGATCATCCTAACCCAAGCTCTCGATCAGGCCCAATCTCAACTCGATAATCTCAAAATGATTTGCTTGAAACTGGCTCCTCCAAAGGCGATCGATCAGTCCTAGAATCCGTTTAGAGTTCCCCCCCTATGGTCGGTCTGACCATTAAAATACCCGATTTCAGGAAATGTATTGCCGGTACCATACCAATCTTCAATACTGAACACACTGGCAAATCAACCCGCAGCTCTTGACTCATGTTGGTTGGTTTGCGGAAAGCATCGGGCATCTTTTTCTATCAATTAGCCAACTTGGTAGACTGAGGCAGATAGGACTACTTTAGTCAATCCATCAAGGTGAGGCACTAGAGCTGCGAGGGGTATTTGTCAATTCAACTAGAACAAGCTTGCTGGGAGACGTTGGCTCAAACTCACTAGGGCTATGAAGCTTGACAGAACTAAACTCATGCTCGATGCATGTCACAAGATGATCATCTTGGGTCTTGGTATTGTAAGACAAACCTGACTGAGACGAGGTTGAGGAAAATCACTACCACCCGAGGATTTGAATGGATGAACCAGACTTGAGCCATCCGGATCATTTTAAGATTGCTAAACTGAAAAAAAAAGCTTCAAAGCAATGGGACTAGGACAACTTGGGGTCCACCCAAAGCTCCCAAAACCTTTGGTGAGAATGGATCTCAGCTTTGGTGACACCGTGTTGCTCAACTGATTGTTTAAGACAGAGGATGACCTGATAGGAATGATCCCTTGGTTTGATGCAACCAAAAAAAAAAAAAAAAAAAAAAAAAAAAACTGCAGGGTAAGAAGCTGTTGTGTGGGAGCTAGTCTAGGTGTTTTAGATGAGGTCACACACCATGTAATCACCCTACAGATTGATATTCTTATTAGACACTGGATCTACTGACACATTCAACATGGATGAATTTTGTCAGCTCTCTGATACCAGGAACCTTGCAGTCCTTTAGCTACAGAGAGTGATAAAAATACTGGAATAATAATAATAATAATAATAATAATAATATTCCAAAGATAAACACTTAAAAAGCTCAAATAATAAATATGTTAAGAGCTAGTGCAAGGTTTAATTGGTTTGGTTAAAAGGGTTTTCAATTTGTTATAAAAACAGGGGCCGCAGTATTATACTACTGGGGAACTTTACAGACAGACAACCTCTCTTCAAGGGGCCTCCTTAGACAGTTTAAGAACCTTGGAATGAATAATGGGTGCCTTATGAGGACTTATCCACTGATATGGCCGGGAAAAACAGTACAATGAACAATTCAGGAAGGGAAACACTCACTCTGAGTCAATAATCAACAGAAAAGCCTGCAAAGAGTCAGGTAAAGGGTTTTGGGGCAGATGAGGTTGATTGCCAGACTAAACTTCAATGAATCAGCTTGATTGGTTTTTTGGGAAATAATAATAATACTATAGACTAGGTCATAAATTGCTTGCCTATTGCTTTATAAGCAGTTTATCAACAATGAAACGGTGTCTGATTGATAATAATCAATTCCTGGTAAAACTGATGGGGAATAATGGATCCAAAGAGGTCTGTATATATACCTTTGGGGGTGATGATGAGCTTCTCAGGGCACATAGAGAGGGTTCTTCTCATGGTCTGAGGCTGGAAAGCCATTCAGGGCACGTTTAGCATGTCCACTTGGTGCTGTCAATCAGCTGTCCTCAGATCTTCTGGATTTCTGTACTATTTTAGCCACAGGATCTGTTAATCTGTTAATGGCATAATTCTGATGATTCTACACGTATCCTTCATCTTTACTATTAATATTGGTTTAAAGTAGCCAGATGGGGATATTTATTGATTTTCCATCATCTGTTGAGCATGTAGGTAATTTTCAATAATTCTTACAGCCACTCCTTGTAGTGTTTTGTGCTCTTCAAAGATTAGGATCTGTTTGTTTTGTGGTAACCTTCAATATTTGATTTATTATTGAAAATGATCTAAAATGAATTGTATAATATTTTTATTTAGGTTTTAAGGTTTTTAGACCATTTGTAATCCATATGTCACATTATTACATATTCCAGGTAAACCCTACTAGGTTGTAGCTCTTGTGAGCAGTACCTGCTGTCAGATTTGTCACAACTGATCCTGACACAGGGATAAGTCCATTCAGATGCACAGGGGGTAGGATCTGCTGCATGCATGGCAAAATTGGCTGCGCGCAGGACTTCTGTACCTTGGAATGTGATGCTACAGGTACGTAGGGGTTGTGTAGGGTCATAGGACTGTGCGCAGGAATTGTGACATAACACATTTCCATGTGTAACTCCTAAAATATAAAAAATACCTCAATTCTGACTGAATTTTCAAGTGTGAAAACTATACATGACAACATGTGTGAAATGTTTGCCAAAAGGTGCCATATTGGTGCCATGACCTTTTGGTCAATTCTTATTTAATCATTTCAAATATGAAGGAGTTATATTTCAAGGGTGGGCTCAGTGAGTGACCCTACCTTATTTTGGGTGGGGAATCTATTTCTGCAATCATATTTATGGATTTCAAACTCATTCTGAATATTTTTATTTATTTGTTTTTATTTTGTATTTTTGTTACTTTGACAGGTTTCTCTCTACATACTAGCAAGCTGACATTCCCCCACCCCAAGATATGTATATAGCTGAAAAAAGTTTTGGTTCTAATTTCTCCTGCTGGCTCTGTAACTTTTCAGGTGTATAGGTCCATCTGGGATATTGTGTTCAGGAAGCCATTCATCCTTATCAGCTGACTCTCCTTTGTACCTGACCAGGTAAAGTCTAAAATCTTTCCCATTGATCCTCTCTTTCTTATCCTTGAGAATCTTCCTGAATTTCCCTTTTTCCTTTTCAGGATCATCTGCAACAGCTATTTCTGGTGAAGGAGCATGTTCTCCTTATATAGGATGGTATTGTTTGATGAGAATCACTGGGAAGATGGGGTGCTTCCTGGAAAGTTCGTCACTGAGGATTCCTTCTACAGCATTCTTACCATGTAGCATTTTGATGGTAAAGGGCCCAACAAAATCAGGTCTAAGCTTCAAATTTCCAGCTAGGTTAGTAAAATTGTTGGTAGAAACTAAGACTTGATCACCAATTTTGAAATCAGGTTCTTTGTGAGTTTTATCTCATCTCTTTTGGTTGTATTCAACACCATCTTGAACGCACTTAGCAGCATGTTTTTTGGCTAAATCTATCATGTTCTTGAAATCAAGTGATGTTGGATGAATTTCGGTTAGCTGCTGGTTGATTTTATCCTTGGGTAACTTAGGAATCCATCCTCTTTCCAGTATATAGGATGCTTCCTTAGTAGTAGAGTGTTTGCTACTATTATAAGACATTTCTAGTGCTGGTAGAAGGCTAAACCAATCATGGAAGTAACCATAAGTATTCTTGTATTCTAGAACAAAGCAACATAAACTTCTAAGTATATCTTCTAAGTTCTGGATCATTTTTTCAGCCAGTCCATCTGTCTGGAGATGATAGGCTTTAGAGAAGGCTAAGGTAGCTCCTAACATGTCATGGAGATTTATCCCAAAACCAGAGGTAAACTTGGGGTCTCTATCACTGATAATGATCTTAGGAACTCCTATGTCAGCTATGATTCTATTCAAGAATAGAAATGCTACTTCCATGGCAGTATCCTCCTTATAGTTAGGTAGAAACTTTGCTTTCTTGGAAGAACTATCTGCTATGACTAGGACTGAGTTATAGGAGCAGGCTCCACCAGGGGGTAATCCAGTGAAAAAGTCCATGTTGATAATCTCCCACCTTTTCTTGGGTTCAGTGATCTTTTGAAGGAGACCAAAACTTTTTCCAGTAGTCCTATTAGACTTCTGGAAAGTTTCACAACTAGAGAAATACTGGTTTGTGGATTCCCTCCAACTGATCCACCAAGCAGTTTTTTTGACTTTATCCAGGGTTCTATCAGTAGATAAATGAACAGATGAAAATTTTTCATGACACTCAGCTAGGATATGTTTGATATGTTCTTCCTTTTTCAGGACTATAAAAATTGAATGTTGATGCCTGTAGTATACCAGACCATCCCATATGGTGAATATTCTGGCTTTTTAAGGCTTTAGGAGAGGTTCAGGTAAACTTTTAACTAGTTCAGATTGTGGTGAAGTACTTTCCATAATGGTGATTAGATTCTTCATGTCAGAGCTGTAAGCCTCTTTTATTGAGTTGAACAGGGATTCATCCAGTTCAAAAATGTGGATTCCTAGAATGGGAGCTTCAATATTAAGCATTTTAATGTTTAGTATAGGAAATATGTCATAGTCCTCTGGATCATGAGCAGGATTGCTTGGATCATTGGGTAGAGAATTTCTGCTTAAACTATCAGTATTCTGATGTTTAGTTCCACCTTGGTGGAATATTTCCATCTGGCCTCTATATTGTTGTATAGCTATCTGCCACCTTAACATGTGCCTACTGGGAGTCTTCATATTCATTAGAGTCCTGACAGAATTACAGTCAGTAATTACCATAAAATTGGTTCCTTTCAAGTAGTAATGGAGTTTTTCCAAGGCCCAAACTAAAGCAAGACACTCCATTTGGATTGAAACATACCTTTTCTCAGTATCCTTAACTTTTCTGGACATGAAGAGTATAGGTTTCTCCACTGGTTTATCATCCTCCATGAATTCTTGGTGTAAAGCAGCTCCTAGTCCTTCCATGCTAGCATCTATATAGAGTGTGAAAGGTTTAGAGTATTCTGGTTGAATCAAAACTGGAGCTGTAGTCATAGCTATCTTGAGTTCCTCATAATTTTTCAGTATTTCATGAGTCATCTCAAACAAGGTGTTGTTGTTGCAGATTTCATACAAACACTTGGTGAGAAGGGCAAACTTAGGTATGTACTTCCTGTATTAGATGCAAAAACTGACAAAGGAGAGAATTTCAGTTTTATTCTGGGGCATGGGTCTATTCATAACAGCCGCTATCTTGCTTTGGTCAGCAGTTAGAGTTAGTCCAGGAAAAATATGTCCTAAGGCTTTGAGTTATCCATAAACAAAGTTACAATTTTTCATTGATACTTTTAATCCCACAGCAGAGATAGTTTTGAGGAGTAGCCTTACTTTGTCCATGTGTGTATCCAAGTCATCAGAGTAAATGATAAAATCATCAATGTATACCATCATCCATCCTTGTCTGATGAATAGTCCTAAAACTGTGTCCATCATCCTTTGGAATTGAGAAGGAGCATTTTTGATACCAAAAGGCATCCTTAGATACTCATAAATTCCCAAATGACATATAATTCTGATAAATTTCTGGCTGTCAGGGATGATAGGTATCTGGTGAAAACCTTTCAGCATATCCATAGTAGTGATAAACTTAGCCTTTGAGAGGTTATGCACAGCATGGTCAATCCTTTGCATAGGATAATAATCAACTTATGTGTAGTTGTTCAGAATTCTAAAGTCTCCAACCATTCTTGATTTATCATTGTGCCAAGCTATGATTACTGGAGTAGTAATATCCGCTTGTTCATTGTTTCCTAATTTCCTTAAGACTTGTAAGTCAATTAAATCCTGGATGTGAGTTTCTAGAGCTACTCTAGATTTTGGACTAGAAGGGTAAGCAGGTCTCCTGAGGTTCATGGGGTAAGGAGGTTTGATGGTCAAAGTTAGAATCATGTCATGTACTTTGATATTACCAATGGGGTGGTCCTTGGTACAGAAAGCAATCTGGTTTTCAAAGAAAACTTGGAGAATATCCTGTTTTTGATATTCACTGAGAAGAGAATTAAAAACTGCTTGAGAGAAGTATTCTTGTTTAAAACTCTCCAAGTTTTTCTCATAGGTTGAATCAGAAGTTTGAGTATTGACATGGCATATTTGGAACTTCTTTTTCCAGTCTCCTCCTATAGTAAATTAACTACCCTTACTTTGGAATACATCTATACCGTACAAGCAAAGAGAATCATTTCCTAGAATGAAGTAATCAAATACTCCATTTTTAAGCACTACAAATTCAATTTTCAGTTTGAGTGACCCTTTAGAGTGAGGGAGTATGATATCAGAAGACCATACTCCAATGGAATTGAGGGAAGAGTTACAACTGATAAACTTAGCCTGAGGTACTGTTAATAGGTTCATTTTCCAATTTGGATCTTGCTTTTCCAAATAAGTTGAACCAACACAAGAGCAAAAGGCTCCACTGTCTAGAAGTAACTTAACAGGGGAACCTTGAATTAAACCAGTAGCATAGCATGTTTTGCCTGAAGTGTAACTTTTACCGGCAGAAGGTTTTAGAGTCAAGGCCTTAGCCTCAGAGATGTGGTGAATCTTCATGTTGGGATTCCATTTTTGAGGTAAGTTAGAATCCTCATTAACAGAATTTATGTCCAGGGAAGATTCTATACTTCCTTTAATAACATTGATGGGGTTAGTAATAATCAATTCAAACTCAGAGAGTGATCCATCAGTGTCATCAAGTTGGGGGATCAGGATTATTATCATACTCTTCTCCTTCAATAGGATTCATCCTTCTCCTGGGTTGAGCAAAATCAGGTCTTACATGTCCTGTCTGGTTGAAATTCCAGCATACATTTTCCTTTGTCTTTGGAGTCTTCTTGACTTCCAAGCTGGTGGGATTAGGGGCAGGGGAATCTATGGTCCTGACAGCATATTCCTACTTACTCCTAAAATTATTTTCCCTGGGTCTATTGAATTTCTTGTCAAGATCATTCATATCAATCGTTTCTTCTAATACTCCTATCAAGGTAGAAATTTCAGAGTTCATGGGCATCCCTCACCTTACAATATTGTTGAGTTGTACCAGAAATAAATTGAGAAGTCTCTCATTAGCATCTTCTTTATCAACATGGGGGTAAAAAAAATCCAATCTCCTTTTCTGATCAAGACACCATTTGTGAGGTTTGTCCTTGGATGGAGCAAACTAGGAAGTTTCAAAAGTTTTCATCATATTTTTTTTCCAAATCCTGGTACCAAACTTTTCTTTGATTAATTCTTTCCATGAAATCCAGGACAAAGATCCAACTTCTTCCCTCTTATTAATGAACCAATCAAGAGCTACTCCTTCAAACAGTCTGGGCAATATTACCATAGCTATGGTATCAGGGAGTTCATAAGAGGCAAGAGTGTAATCAATAAACTTAATGAAACTGACATGGTTATATTCTCCTTCTCCTGATAATTTAGGTCATTCAGTGATGGGAGGAAGCAACTGTAAAGCTTGTTATACTTCAGGTGTAGGACTGGGCCTAAAAGATTCATTCCTAGCTGTTCTGGATCTAGGAGTACCAGTGAATCTAGTGGGTCTATCTTCTTCCAAGTCAGGAACTGGAGGGTTAGTAAAATTGATTTCAAGATCTCTGAGATCATTCTTGATCATACCTAGTTCCAAGTAAAGTTTATTGCTCAAAAAATATTTTTTTTTTATTACATGAGTTGAAGGAGTATGACTGATTCTCTTGGATTCTTCCTTGATGTAATTCATTGAGACAAGGATTTATTCTTGTATAGTGGATTGGAAACTGCTAATATGTTTCACTAGATCCATTCCACTTAAGCTTATACTGTCCTTTATTTGTTTTACTTCTAGCTCATCAATTTTTGTTGGGGTGGTTTGAGTTTTTATTACTTTGTTAAGGTTCAGATTCAACTTATCCAATTGCTCATATAATTTATCAAAGCACTTGCTAATTATAGTGAAATTGTGAGACACATTCACAGAAAAGATGTTAAAAGCTTCCACATCTAATTTTGGTACACTTTCTTCCACTTCTGGCCTAAGGATATTATATTGTCCCAATCTTTTGGGTTCATTAACTTCTGATGAGATGAGGATCTCTTCTTCTTGGGGTCCTTTTCATTTAATGAAGCTAACTGGTCTCAAGTATTCCAACTCTGCACATAACCTTCTACTTCTCTCTTTGGGATCAGCTTTTGAAGAGAAATCTGGGACTTCTTTACCAGAGAGATAGATTTTCTCATACCTGACCAATCCTCCTGGGTCTGAGACAGTTTAAATTGTTCCCAGTAGCTCATGTTCTCTTTCACCAACACTTTGACCCTTTTCTCCTTGATTGAGTCCAGCTGGGGTGGCATAGGAGGACTGGTATCCACCTGGGATAACACATTGGGTGAGTGGTGGCTCTCCAACAGCAATTTGGTTGAGTTGGAGGCGGCAGTTGTTGCCGTTGTTGTCCTGCGTAACACTATGGTCACGGGTTCAAGCCCCTTCATTGCATTTGCAACTGGAGTCCTTGGGTGTGTGGATTCCTCCAGGCAGGGATCCATATGATGGTGCTCTGCCGGTTTTACCATTTTTGCACCTATTTTGGAACATAGCACACAAAAAAATGTATAAGTCTCTGTCAAAACCTTTTGAAAAAAAATATAAAAATATTTTTTTTTCAAGAATTTTTTTTATTTTTGAATAATTTTTAACTTCCTTATAGTTAAATTCAATGGTACCAACACTTGGTTGGGGTCAAGGCTGTACTTGGGGGGTATTCCAACTGGGTCTGAGTGGGTCCCAATCAGATCCTGGGATAAATGCAAGGGAAAATCTAATGGTACACTGTCTTGGACATCCTCAAGATGGTCCTGGTCAATGAGGTCACCAAAAACAAAGTCCACTAAAGTTTATAAAACAATAAAAAAAATATAAGTTTTATATTTGGGTGATGTTGAATTCATGGCTCCAGCCGTGTGGGAGTCTTGTAGGGCCCCTCAAAGCGTGGGGGCCCGTACACTACTCCATATAATTTATAATTTATAATTTATAATTTATTATTATTTATTATTATTTATTATTATTTATTATTATTTATTATTATTTATTATTATTTATTATTATTTATTATTATTTATTATTTATTATTATTTATTATTATTTATTATTATTTATTATTTATTATTTATTATTATTTATTATTTATTATTATTTATTATTATTTATTATTATTTATTATTATTTATTATTATTTATTATTATTTATTATTATCTATTATTATTTATTATTATTTATTATTATTTATTATTATTTATTATTATTTATTATTATTTATTATTATTTATTATTATTTATTATTATTTATTATTATTTATTATTATTTATTATTTATTATTATTTATAATTTATTATTATTTATTATTTATTATTATTTATTATTTATTATTATTTATTATTTATTATTTATTATTTATTATTTATTATTATTTATTATTTATTATAATTTATTATTTTTATTATTTATTATTATTTATTATTTATTATTTATTATTTATTATTATTTATTATTTATTATTTATTATTTATTATTATTATTTATTATTTATTATTATTTATGATTATTTATTATTATTTATTATTATTTATTATTATTTATTATTATTTATTATTATTTATTATTATTTATTATTATTTATTATTATTTATTATTATTTATTATTATTTATTATTATTTATTATTATTTATTATTATTTATTATTATTTATTATTATTTATTATTATTTATTATTATTTATTATTTATTATTTATGATTTATGATTCATGATTTATGATTTATGATTTATTATTTATTATTTATTATTTATCATTTATTATTTATCATTTATTATTTATTATTTATCATTCATTATTCATGATTCATTATTCATTATTTATTATTTATTATTTATTATTTATTATTTATTATTTATTATTTATTATTTATTATTTATTATTTATTATTTATTATTTATTATTTATTATTTATTATTTATTATTTATTATTTATTATTTATTATTTATTATTTATTATTTATTATTTATTATTTATTATTTATTATTTATTATTTATTATTTATTATTTATTATTTATTATTTATTATTTATTATTTATTATTTATTATTTATTATTTATTATTTATTATTTATTATTTATTATTTATTATTTATTATTTATTATTTATTATTTATTATTTATTATTTATTATTTATTATTTATTATTTATTATTTATTATTTATTATTTATTATTTATTATTTATTATTTATTATTTATTATTTATTATTTATTATTTATTATTTATTATTTATTATTTATTATTTATTATTTATTATTTATTATTTATTATTTATTATTTATTATTTATTATTTATTATTTATTATTTATTATTTATTATTTATTATTTATTATTTATTATTTATTATTTATTATTTATTATTTATTATTTATTATTTATTATTTATTATTTATTATTTATTATTTATTATTTATTATTTATTATTTATTATTTATTATTTATTATTTATTATTTATTATTTATTATTTATTATTTATTATTTATTATTTATTATTTATTATTTATTATTTATTATTTATTATTTATTATTTATTATTTATTATTTATTATTTATTATTTATTATTTATTATTTATTATTTATTATTTATTATTTATTATTTATTATTTATTATTTATTATTTATTATTTATTATTTATTATTTATTATTTATTATTTATTATTTATTATTTATTATTTATTATTTATTATTTATTATTTATTATTTATTATTTATTATTTATTATTTATTATTTATTATTTATTATTTATTATTTATTATTTATTATTTATTATTTATTATTTATTATTTATTATTTATTATTTATTATTTATTATTTATTATTTATTATTTATTATTTATTATTTATTATTTATTATTTATTATTTATTATTTATTATTTATTATTTATTATTTATTATTTATTATTTATTATTTATTATTTATTATTTATTATTTATTATTTATTATTTATTATTTATTATTTATTATTTATTATTTATTATTTATTATTTATTATTTATTATTTATTATTTATTATTTATTATTTATTATTTATTATTTATTATTTATTATTTATTATTTATTATTTATTATTTATTATTTATTATTTATTATTTATTATTTATTATTTATTATTTATTATTTATTATTTATTATTTATTATTTATTATTTATTATTTATTATTTATTATTTATTATTTATTATTTATTATTTATTATTTATTATTTATTATTTATTATTTATTATTTATTATTTATTATTTATTATTTATTATTTATTATTTATTATTTATTATTTATTATTTATTATTTATTATTTATTATTTATTATTTATTATTTATTATTTATTATTTATTATTTATTATTTATTATTTATTATTTATTATTTATTATTTATTATTTATTATTTATTATTTATTATTTATTATTTATTATTTATTATTTATTATTTATTATTTATTATTTATTATTTATTATTTATTATTTATTATTTATTATTTATTATTTATTATTTATTATTTATTATTTATTATTTATTATTTATTATTTATTATTTATTATTTATTATTTATTATTTATTATTTATTATTTATTATTTATTATTTATTATTTATCATTTATTATATATTATTTATTATTTATTATTTATTATTTATTATTTATTATTTATTATTTATTATATTTATTATTTATTATTTATTATTTATTATTTATTATTTATTATTTATTATTTATTATTTATTATTTATTATTTATTATTTATTATTTATTATTTATTATTTATTATTTATTATTTATTATTTATTATTTATTATTTATTATTTATTATTTATTATTTATTATTTATTATTTATTATTTATTATTTATTATTTATTATTTATTATTTATTATTTATTATTTATTATTTATTATTTATTATTTATTATTTATTATTTATTATTTATTATTTATTATATATATATAATTTATAGTTTATAGTTTATAATTTATACTTTATTATTCATTATTTATGATTTAGTGGAGGCTTCACAACTTGATTTTAGTTGTTTAACATTCCGTACAACTCAAATGGGATGTGTAGCATGCCACACAGCCCATTTGAACCATTTAGCATGCCACACAGCCCATTTGAGCCATTTAGCATGCGACACAGCCCATTTGAGCCATGTAGCATGCCACACGGCTCATTTGAGTCATGAAGAGTGCCACACCGCCTATTGAGCCGTGTACACGGCTCTGTAGCCGTGAATTTAACATTATTATTTATATTTTTGTATTTTTCCATGATTTTATAATATTTTCAAAGAAAATCATTTTAATGCTCACTCTTGTGATTTTTCTTTTTATTTTTAACTTCCTGGTTATTTCTTTTATAGATAGAAAGCTTTGTTTGATAAATTTTCCACTCCTTGTGTTTCCTTAATAAAGAATTGAAATTGATATCTCTTTCAAGCTCAAGCTCTTTGTTCTTAATAACTTGTTTTTTATACTAAAGCAACTCCTCCTTTTGTTGCTCAGGAGTTATAATAACAGGAAAAAAGTTATGGAGTTTTTCTTCTTTTTTCTGTTTAAGAAGATTCAAATAATAATTAATCAATTCCCCCTTGGTCTTAAGATCAACTGGAAGAAAAAAAAATCAAAAAAATAGGTTATAAGTATTTTTACTCATTTTTAAAAATAAATTGCCTGGTCCAAGGAATAAATAATTAAAGATTAATTATTTAGGGATACTTTCTGGCCATACCCCCAGTTGTTAGATCTCTGATACAAGGAACCGTGCTGTCCTTTAGCTACAGAGAGTGATAAAAATACTGGAATGATAATAATAATAACATTCCAAAGATAAACAGTTAAAAAGCTCAAATAATAAATATGTTAAGGGCTGGTGCAAGTTTTGATTTGTTTGGTTAAAAGGGTTTTAAATTTTTTATAAAAAGAGGGGCCACAGTATTTTTTTACTGGGGATCTTTACAGAAAGACAACCTCTCTTCAAGAGGCCTCCTCAGAAAGTTTAAGAAACTTGGAATGAATAATGGGTGCCTTATAAGGACTTATCCACTGATATGGCTGGGAAAAACAGTACAATGAACAATTCAGGAAGGGAAACACTCACTCTGAGTCAATAATCAACAGAAAAACCTGAAAAGATTCAGATAAAGGTTTTCAGGGTAGATGAGGTTGATTGCCAGACTAAACTTCAATGAATCAGGTTGATTGGTCTTTGGGAAATAATAATAATACTATAGACTAGGTCATAAATAACTTGCCTATCTCTTTATAGGCACTTGATCAACAATGAAACGGTGTCTGATTGATAATAATAAATTCCTGGTCAAACTGATGGGGAATAATGGATCCAAAGAGGTCTGTATAAATACCTTTTGGGGTGACAATGAGCTTCTCAGGGCACATAGAGAGGCTTCTGCTCATGGGCTGAGGTTGGCAATCCATTCAGGGCACGTTTAGCCTGTCTATGTGGTGCTATCAATCAGCTGTCCTCAGATCTTCTGGATTTCTGTACTATTTTAGCCACAGGATCTGTTAATCTGTTAATGGCATAATTCTGATGATTCTACACGTACCCTTCATTTTTACTATTAATATTGGTTTAAAGTAGCCAGATGTGGATATCTATTGATTTTCCATTATCTGTTGAGCATTTTGGTAATTTTTAATAATTCTTACAGCCACTCCTTGTAGTGTTTTGTGCTCTTCAAAGATTAGGATCTGTTTGTTTTGTGGTAGCCTTCAAAATTTGATTTATCATTTAAAATAATCTAAAATTAATTGTATAATATTTTTATTTAGGTTTTAAGGTTTTCAGACCATTTGTAATGCATATGTCACATTATGAAATATGCCAAGTAAACCCTACTAGGTTGTAGCTCTTGTGAGCAGTACCTGCTGTCAGATTTGTCACAACTGATTCTGACATGGGGATAAGTCCATTCAGATGGGTGGGGGGTAGGAGCTGGTGCATGCATGGCAAAATTGGCTGCGCGCAGGACTTCTGTACGTGGGAATGTGATGCTACAGGCACGTAGGGGTTGTGTAGGGGCGCGGGACTGTGCATAGAAATTGTGAAATAACACATTTCTGTGTGTAACTCCTAAAATGTACACAGCACCTCAATTCTGACTGAATTTTAAGTGTGAAAACTATACATGACAATATGTGTGAAATGTTGGCCAAAAGGTGCCATATTGGTGCCATGACCTTTTGGTCAATTTTTATTTAATTATTTAAAATATGATGGAGTTATATTTCAAGGGTGTGGTCAGCGTTTCAGCCTCCTGGATGCCAAGATCCTTGCTATAATTTAGCTACCAGAGGTGGTAGAATAAATAATAAATATATTATTCAATAAATGCAGCAAAAATACGTAAAATATTTGCATAAAGCTTATTGCAAGGTTGATTGGTTTGGATATGGTTTAATGTTATAAATCAATATTAATAAATTGATTATTAAATAAATTAACAGAGGGGCCACAATAATATTGGGGATCTTTAACACCTCTCTTCAGGGAATCCAGTTTGAAAACACATAGACCTGGTTACTTTGGAACCTTTAATTTATATTCTTAAAGGATAAATTGCCCAAAGATAATATGTATATAAAATGCACTGTGGAGTGGCAGGGCTTTTTAAACAAGCTGCCACAACAGAAAAAGTATAATAAAACTCACTGGTATATTATTTAATACTTTGGGTACCTGTTTGGGACATTCACTGATGGGTTAAACCTGTTACTGGGGTTAAAAGGTTGTTCAGAAGTTTAAATTGATAAAAAGGTTGGGGGATGGATAGTATTAATCAGACTAAAGCCATAAATCACTTAATTATCTTTTATAAGTATTTTATTTCCTTTTCACGGTGTCTGGATGTAAATATAACTGGGTCTCTCTGTATCAATATCCTCAAAAGAGCTCCTTATTTATAGCTCTTTGAGTCCCAATATTGTACTTCTGAGGGATACAGGGGCTCAAAGGGACAGAAACTGAGGCTAGCAGGGTAACCAGTGGTAGCCTGTCACGTTTTCTTGGTGCTGTAGCAAGGGTAAAATCTAATTCCACAGGGTATGGGAATTATTCTACTTTATAATTGATGTTTGGACGTGTGAATAACACTAATCTGTCCATTTTATTTATTGTTTAATTAATTATCCTTAGTAGATGTTCCCAGTAAGTTAATAATTATTTTAATAGAAATTCCTATGGATATGCCGATGTCAGGTGAGTTCTCATTATGTATTATATAATTGGAGTAAAGTCATGATATTGATTTTACTCCTTATTTCCAAATTTCAGTTGATTTACTAAAAAGAATTATTTAAAAATATAAGTCATGAGTATTCATGTAATATTTTTACATCATTAGTTTCCTTTGTATGTAAAAAAAATACCCATGCCTTGAAGTTCTCATAATTTTATATTAAAGTATTTTAATATATTTTTAGAAATAGTCATTATCTTATTTTTGACATTCTTGGTATTTTAAATTTTATTTAATAAAAAATATGTATAAAGGTTATTCATATATTTTTATATACTTTTATGTATTTTTAAACTATCTACTATCCACGGGAACATTTATTACACATGTAGAGTGTTCCTGTGTAGGTTGTAGCATGTTTACGCGGTACCTAGCTTTCTCAGGCTGCCTGTGACTTTGTCAACTTGTAGTCCCGCGGCTGCATACTTTTCAGAGGCTAAGGGCTGCGTAAACGGCTTGTCAGGGTATGTTGAAAGGGTGGCAGTTCTGGAGCTCAGCCGCGCGCATGTGTATTGGCTGCTGCGGCTGCGTTGGGAATTGTGACAGAACACATTTCCGTCTGTAGCTCCTAAAATATACAAAACACCTCAATTCTGACTGAATTTTAGGTGTGAAACCTATACGTGACAATACATGTGAAATATTCAATTGGCCAAAAAGGTACCATAGTGGTTCTGTGGTATTTTGGTCTTTCCTTTCTTAATTATTTAAAAAGATAAGGAGTTGGATTCCAAGGGTGGGGTCAGTGAATGAACCTACCTAATTTTGGGTGGAAAATCCATTTCTGCAATAATATTCATGGGTTTCCTACTCCTTTTTAAGTTAATTTTAATATTATCATTTTTATGTTATTTTTTTTACTTTTGCAGCTTGCTCTGCAATAGTAGCAAGCTGACACAATGAGTGACCCTACCTTATTTTGGGTAGGGAATCCATTTCTGCAATAATATTTATGTATTTCACACTCCTTCTTAATATTTTTATTTATTTGTTTTTATTTTGTATTTTTGTTACTTCAAAAGGTTGCTCAGTACATAGTAGCAAGCTGTCAAATTTAGGCCTTCTGAATTCAAACCCAAGAGAGATAAAAAAAAAGAGGCAGAAAAAGCATGAATTTAGACTTTCTTTTTCGTTCTTTCTTTCTTTCTTTTTTTTGTAGAGATATTTTATGTGTGTGGCTTCTCTTTCCAGCCCAGTAAAAAAAGGGGGGGCCATGAAACCTGATTAAAATTGAAAAAAGAAATCATGATGATGAAAGGACCATCAAGATTTTGGATTGAGAGGGAAAGTTTTGGGTGTGTTTGAGCTTTGAAAGTTTGTATAAGCAGGGCAGGGATCATCTTGGTTTGTTGTTTATGGATTGTGAAGGTAGAAAAAAAAAGAAAAATAAAGCTGATATCAAGACTTGTGGCTGAAGAGTCAGCACATCAGGTGCACAAGTCAAAAAGAAGTAGAAAGTTGCTCTCTTGATACTTTGGAAAAAAAATAAAGAAATCTGGAAATCAAGTGTCAAGGTTCAGAAATCCAATCTTTGAACCTATAAGAGTCAAAAAAAACAATTCACTTCCTTTAAAGATATATATTATTCTATCTTTTATGCCCACCCAGCCTTAGCATCCCATGGCAGCATCCTATCAGACCCTTCTTCTGGGGTTTAGGTCTCCTTCATAACTCTTAGGTGGAGCTAATGTTAAGAAAATGAATAGATAAACAATCATGATTGAATTTATTTGATCTAGAGGATCAGACTTGATATATCAAAATTTGTGAATCTTAGACATCTCATTCAGAGTCACTCATCAACAAAAAAAAATTCAACTCTTTCTTTCTTTTTCTTTCTTTTTCTTTTTCTTTTTTTTCATTTGCTAGCTTTTATTTGGAATTATTGTTTGTGGGAGATGTGTGGATTAGAAAAAAGTCATCCTTTGTTGTTTATTGGAAGCTGGCTTCTGAATGGAAAGAAGCAATCATTAATCTTTCAACCATTTTTTCCCATCATGCACTGCTTGATTGATTTGAACTAGAGTCTGAAAAAGATTTTCACAAATGCTTGAGGAGGTCAAATCAATTTCTGCCCCCCCTCAAAGGATACTTGTAATATCCTGCCCTTCTAATTTCCCAATTCATGCCTTTGAATGATCTTTGATTCATCACTTATTCCTATCAATCAATGATTCATACCTTTTTTTTCTTTTGAAGAGAACCTGGGACCTACTATAAGGTCTAATTTTAGATTCAAATCCCCCCTGGCCCCCCCCTTTTGTTTCTTTTTTTTTTTGTTTTTGGCCCCAAGCCCAAAAATTTGAATTCAAACCTTTTTAAGATCATGGAAATTAAGAGGATTTGGAAATCATTTAAAAATTCTTTAGTTTAGAAATTTTTTCTGAACTTTATTCTGTCATCTGAGTTCTGAAAGAGGGCAAGTTTAAATGATGATCCATTCATAGTCCCAAAAAATTGAAACTTGGGGTTTCGTGGAAAGTCTTATGGTTCCTACTCATTGTGGATCTGTCAGTTTTTTGGATTCCAAGGGATTTTCTCCCTTTTAAAGACCAGAGGTGATAGAACAAAAAAAAAAAAAACTAAAAGGTTTATTCCTAAACAAAAGATAAATCCCTTACGTTATGAAGGTGAAATGAATGCAAGCATAGGATGGGATTATATTCAAAAAAAAAAAAAAAAAAAAACAGGAGAGGGGGAAAGATAAATTTGGGTCCTTATTATCTTATCACCTTTATTTCTGGATCTTGAGACCTTGAACAAAAAATCAATTGATCCTGAAATTATTATTCCCAGGTACAATACCACCACAAGGCAAACAGACTAACCCTTATTCAAGGACACTTCTTCAGCACCAGGCACCCCAAAAAGGTTGAACTGATTATCTGAAGAAAAATTCTAAAAAATCCAAGAGTGATAAATGAACCCAATATACCTTGGTCCCTGTTGGAAAAATGATTTCATATTAATATAGATCAATTTCTCCTTGAAAATTTTTTATTTGGTTTACCTCTGGGATTACTGTTATCAGTATTCAGCTATTTTGCCCCTCCACCAAATCAGGTCATATCAGAGTCAGAAAATACAGCATGTGCTTAATGGTTGGTTTCAAACAAAATCTTCTGTTTGAAATCTGCCATTAAAAAATTGAAATAACCACTTATTTCACCTCAGGAATGCCAGAGCTACCCCAAAATATGTATTTTTCTTTACTCAAAGGATATAAAGGTACCAATTTCCATCCTCTCTCTATCTCTATCTCTCTCTCTTAATTCATTCCAGAAGAATTTAAAATAAATCATCAATTTCAAACTTAAACCAACTTTGTCATCACCAACCCCAAATCAGCTTTTTCATCACCCCCATGAACGTTTTTATCCTCATCCACATCCTAATCAATCATTAGAATTCCAACAGAAGACTTTCCAATCATTCTGAATGAACCTTAAATCCAATGATTGTACCATACAAAACTCCTGGTAACTCAGGCAACTGAACCCATATATTACAAAATCATACCCAGGGAAAAGGGTTGGACCCCAATGGGCCAGCAGAAACCTCATCCAAGCCACAGTTCTTGAGTTGCAAAAGAAACAACAAACAAAACAGGCAAGATAAATATCACAAAGCAAGGTTCCATGCTTTCATAACCAAAATTTGACACTCCGGCCTCAGTAACCTCAGCTTCCCTGGAACCTCAGTACATTCAAAATCTTCCTCTGTATCCACTAGCTCTAACTCCTGTGCTTCTCCCTGCATATCCTTCAGGTTATATGTCATCTGCCAGGCTATCTCTCCCCCTCTCTATGGCTTGGTGTATTCTATATTTCTCCTTATTAAATTGCTACATGCGCATGTGCCCATCCATCCACTTTCTGGACCAACCCACCTTCCCAGGACTTCCTGCTCATTAAATTTCAGACCCTCCTGGACATTCCTATTACCAATTAACCAACTAAAGCCTCCAGGCCACCAGATAAACATGTAATACCATGGGAACTCCAACCTCCAGCACCGGAAACTCATCCCTCAAGTCCTCCTCCTTATCCCTCACATATAATGGCCGCTCCTTGACTACTGGACTGATTCCCTCCCAGGAATTAGTATGATAATTCTTCATGGTTATTCCCCTTCCAGTAGCTGTCATCTAATCCCAAAAAAAGCACAAAAGCATGATAGACTCATCTCGAATTCCCCTCTGGTGTTGATCTTATAGGATTCATCCAACCATCTCCTTCAGAGCCTTACGCTTAGACTCTCCTCATCTCTTCATCATCAAATTTTGTTCTATTCTATTTCCTGTCATTGAAATCCATTCCTCATCACCCTGAGTTTTGTGAGAATTATTTCTTGTTCCATCTGTCTTGTGCATTCCAGAAGAATTTGTGAAACATTCTATAACTAACCAGGTGTTTTCTTCTTCCTCATGCCCATCATTATAACTCTGTGATCTGATATCAACAAAAAAAACTTCACTCTTTTTCAGAATGCTTTTTACCAAGAAATTCAACTACCTTGCATTAAATAAGCCTTTCAAAAAGCTTGTTTTCATCCTCATTCAAAAAAAAAAATCATCCCAGTATTCAAATTTTTTGCATTTGTTTTCATCTGCATTCCAAACCAATCATCCCAGAATTCATAAAATATGTTTTATAAAACTTCTATGAGCCTTTTTACTTGCCTTCTAAGGACCTCCCTAAAAGTCTCAAAATTTTCTTCCTATCTGGTGCATTGTAAGTAGTTGCATCTGCACTAAAGATCCTTTTTTTATTTTTATTTTATTTCTTTTTCATTTTATCCGTAACTATCTCAGCCTCCTGCTGTAATCTCTCTGATTTACTACTATTATTTGAATGCACAAATATAAATCCAACAGTCCCACTATCACCCAAAAATGTGACACAGGCACCATAAAATCCACCTTGTTGAAAACCTTTGTTAGCCACAGTGATGCAATTTTTGATATGTTCTTATTACCATTGAGACCAAGAGACAATACCATTTTTTCTACCACAAGCACAAATGGGATGGTCAGAGTATGTAAAATGGATGAAATGAAAACTCTGCTCCAGATGAGTACTTGTGCAAGGCTGCCAAAAAATGGTTGGAGATCTCAATTTCTCTCCAACATCAGGTTTTGAGTTCACTTCAATTTGAAAAATATTGTGATCCTTCTTGTTTTTTTTTTTTTTCATTCTTTGAGGGTTCCATGAAATTTAAATTGATTTGATGAAACAGGAGTTGATCAATCAAGGAGGATGAAATGTAGATTGTCTTAAATTCTCCACCAAATCATCAAAATTTTTCTCTGTTTTTATCTCTCACTTGGCTATCAAGATATCAAAATAAATATGCTTATGGAATATTAATGATGAAAATATCAACATTGAATGAAAAGAGTATTTTTTTTTATATTTAAAAATTGCTCAAGGAAGTTGAAAAAACCTGAAATGAGTGATAAAAAAAAAGTTGAGAGGGGATTGATCTCTAAGGGCAGCTTATAGGGAGTATACAAAGCTCCCCAGACTTTACAAAGAATGGTCAACGGGCTCAAGAGGGAAAAGTTATTTAGATATGGTTGATTGGTATTCTTAAGTTAATGGATGCACAAGGGGAAAAACAGAGGCACATGCTAGCATGTTCCTCCCTGTGATGTTGGTGTTACTGAAAGAAATAACTCTGGTGTAACTGGAGGTTAGTCAAACCACATTGGAAAAATAAAAAACATAACAAAGGAAATTAGGTTTGAATTTCAAGGAAATTAAATCAAACCTATTTACAAGGCAGATGATAAAAAATGAAGCATAATTATGAAAACTAATCATTTTTGTTGTTTCCATAACAGGGCCTTGAATTTCTTCTATCATGCTAAAATAATGTAACTGTTTTTTGAATTTATCCTGTTCTTTGGATTTACTGAACAAGCAATCAATTTTAGCATTGATAAGACCAGATGGGGGAATCAATGGAATGATTTAATTGAGACAGGAAGATGGTTTTGAACTTTTCTATTCAAAATTATTCATGGAAACTATCATTTATCAAAATATCTTCCAGCTAAAAAAATTCAGAAATTGATTTTAACTTGCTCACTTATTAAAAATTTTAGCAAGCTTAAATTTTTTTTGACAGGAATAATCCAACAGAAAACTAAAAAAAAAAAATCAAACTGAATCTCAACCAGTGGAAAGCTTGTTCAATGCTTGTGCAAAATCAATCCACTTGGATTTCCATCCCAAGCCTATTTGATGTTTTTTTTTTTTTCCAGCTCTTTTTGTTTTACATTTTTCTTTAAAAAAATTTATAAAATCATTTTTTGATCTCTTTAAATCCAGGGTTGTGTGTGAAAAGGATTCATAAAACAATAAAAAATTTATAGCAGGGCACCAGCTTGAATCAAACCAACCAAAAAGACTGTTGCATTCAGTCTCATCCCAAAACCAAAAATTGAATTTATTTGGAGTTGTTGTTTTACAGGAAAAATCTTAGTTATGATTGATGCTTATCAAATGTGGGGGGGATTTTTAGAACCTTATTTTTTGAATTACCTGACCCAACCATATCAAGGAAAACGTTTAAAATGGAAAAATTGAACCCCAATGAAAGGTTAAGTTTTCAAAACAACTTGAATTGATTCAGAATACCACCCCTCAAAAAACATTTCATATCTGGGATTGTTTGATAGTAAGTTGTTTGGGATATTTTTTTGGTTTTATGGCTTCCACATTCTTTCTGAATAATTTTTATTGAACTGGAGTATTATTTATTGGAAGAAAAAAATTTAGATCCAATTGGGAAGAAGGTGTTGGAGCCATGCACAAGGAGACTGTGTATATGCATTCCATTTTTGTTTTTCAATCCTAAATGCATATAGTGTCCCCCAGGCCTTTGCCTAGAGGTCTTTGGGAAATTTTGGTCTCAATTTAGAAAAATTTGTGGAATTAGTTAATATCAGGCATCCTTTAAACAGATAATCAAACACCAAATCCCATATTTTCAACATGGATAACTCCATCAACCCCGGTTTGTAATTATATGTTGAAGGGGATGCAAATTGATTGCCACAATTTTAAATACCTTTAATCTGTGTCCCCTCTTTTCCAAGAGAAAAGCTGCAATTTTTTTGTCTGAATTATATGTACCTGTAAAAAATTTAAGAGAAATCTCAAGAAAAGTGATAGTTGCATACTCAGAAAACCTAATTCCACTCATAAAAAGTTCTAGACCATTCATCAGTTGGAAAGAAATTGACAAAGTTTTTTTGAAGGGTAGCAGCCAGAACATTTGAATAGTTGAATGGTTAAAAATGATATTTGACAAGTTTAGCAATACTGTAGTCTGAAAACAACCTGTGAAAGATATTTAAAAATTTATTGAGTAAAAAGCAGATGATTTGGAGTCAATCAAAAAAACCAACACCAGATTACAATTAATCATGAGAATATATCCAAAAAAGAAAGCTTCAGGGAAATCAGGAGGGCAGTTACATAATAAAAGCTTTTAAATTAATGTAATAAATTGATTTTCTACAATTTTATCACCAAAGTTGAATATCAGCAAGGGGAACAAAAACTGGAAAGACAATATAGATTGTCTTTATCTTACTGAATCAGTGATTATTTTTCTCCAATTCTTTTGCGGGATTTTTGAAGCTAATGATTCAGCTTTGCATAATAAGCCAACAAGAGTAACCAATGAATATTTTTTTTTAATTTGAAAAAATTGTGCTTTTTAAGAACTCCAGCTAAAATGATTATTTTATTTATTTTTAGTTAAATCGTGACCTTCTTTGATCCATTTTTCAGAAATTCAATTTTGAAAGTCCTGATAATGATGGAAAATCAGAAACAAGAGTGATGGTCATATTCACTATCAACCAAAAACATGGGTAAAAATGACCTGAAAAATTGCAAAATTTGAGGAATATTCTTTTAGTATGAATAAAATAGCTAATTAAATTCTCACCATCATTTTTTGTTGGAAATGATAAGCTTATGAGAAAATATTTCAAATCTTAAATCCTTCAGTAAATATTATTGAAATACTGGGGTTTTTATCAAAGTTGTGATGCATATACAGGCCGATCCTTGTGAGTATATTAGTTCAAAGAACAGGTTTGTAAACTTGAAATATTTTTTTTTTGAAATGAATAAGGATCCAGCTGGAGTGGGGTTGTTTTCCTAATTTCAAGGTAAATATTTGCAGCAGTCAAATTCTTGCAAGATTGATTGATTTATTTAAATTTTGAATGTTTTTGAGAAAATACTTTAAATTTTATAATGAATTTCCAAGAATGAAAAAAGTCAAAAAAATTAGTATAATCCATTTCAAACTTATTTTTGATTATACATCACCAAAATATATTAGGAATTTTAAATAAAACTCAAGCTAAAATTAAACTTCATTTCAAGCATGAATAGTATTTGATTGCACATTGGTTATAGAATATTCAAACAGAAGTTGTGGTGCGGGTAGTTGGGATTCATTTGAATAGATTTCCTGAATTAGGACAGAGTTAAAACCCATGGGTAAACAAGTTGGAACATTTTTACAGGGTGGCACATGCTAGCATGGGCCTCCATTTTTCCCCTGGTGATGTATTCAGGATTTTTGCAAGTCATATTTTAATCAGAGTAGATGATATTGATGGCCATTTGGAGAACAAAGATTTCAGAGACCCATTTATTTTTAATAATGCAACAGTACCAAACTTTTTTGTCTCAATTCTTGATGAAACTGGGAATATTTGGAAGATTGGATTTTCAGATGCAGGAATAAACTCTAGGCCATCCTGATGGCTTTTCTGACTTCATTCCAGAATATTTTAATGAACTCAGGGATTTAAAAATTTAGTTAGAAACTGATGGCAAGTAAAATCAGGGTGGATTTCAAATCACAGAAAGCCAAAGTTTGATTTTGAGGATAGAATAATTTGAGTTTGTTTTGTATGTGCAGTATAAGGCATGATGAGAAATGATTCCTCATGATTGAAATACTGCAGAAGGGATTGGAAAATAGCTCACCAATAGATGAAAATGATTCATTGGGGGATTCTGGATGTTTATGAAAGAAATTAAAATGGGTGGCCTTAGTGGTCAGGTAAGTTAATTGTGGCCTATTGATGATTGGAGTACATGATGAGAGGAATACAAAATAAATTGATGAATCTGAAATTGAAGATAGGAAAGAATTTATGGGCATAAACAAAGCTCAAGCATTTTAACAAGAATGGATAGATATAATCAATGGAGAAGTAGATATCAATAAAAATGAATCAAAGATTACTGAAAGATTGAACATGGTGAGTTTTGGAGTGAGATGGGATAGATGGAAAGTTTGAGACTAGAAAGAAACTGATCTAGCAGTTCCATTTTAAGATCATGAGAGGAGATTGAATGAAATATTGAGGGGTGGTTTGGGATGATGATGAATGTTTAGTAGTTTTGATTTGTTGAGTAGAAAATTGTTTAAACATTTGATGCTAATTGGGTTTGTTGGATGAGGTCAAGTTTGAGATAAATGAAGATTTTTCATTTGATTTGGATTGATTTGATGGTTATTTTGGATCTTCCAATTTGCATGAATATTCATGAATGATGGGCTTGATTTTTGAAACACACAATTTCTATGAAAACTGCCATTTTGAAATACACCAGTTAAGGGATATATGTATTTCAAAAAACTGCCATTCTAAATGGCTTGTTTTTCCAAAAGAAATGGCAGACTTCTAATGGAAGATTTACTAACTCTTATATAACTATTGATTACTAGAAAGATTGAGATAGTTGGTATCTAGTAGGCTAAAATTAAGTTTCAAAATATTTTGTTATGAATGAATGATTCTGGAGTAGATAAATTTCAAATGGAGCTGGTATTTATCATTTTATATTCTATATTTTACTATTCAAATTCTAATAAGAGATTTTAAACTCTGAAATCAGTTTAGACATCTAGGATGGCAACTAAGGTGTTTCCTTCATTTGAATTCATTGGGAAAAAATTATAAATTATATTCTAAAGTTTACTGGATAGTATTATAATTGAAATTTTAACTCTTGAAAAATGGCTCACCATCTCTGAAATTTAACTCAATTTTTTCAATAATTAAATTCAAATTATCCCAAAAATCCTTTTTCAGTTCAATTAACTCATCTAATTCATTTCAAAATTTTCTCATTCCTTCCTTTCTTTTTATCTTGATAATTTTCATGATATTGATGTTGATTATTTCTTGAATCTTATAATCAATGAGGTTTATCAAAGTTAAACAAACCTTCCATTTTTTGATGGAAGGTTTCAACCCAAATCCACCATTTCAAACCTGCCATTAAAAATCTAAAAACCCACTTATTTCACATCAGATGTGTCAGAGTTGCCAGAAAATAAATGGGGTTTTTCAGATAAAATATTCAAAGGCTTTCACCTCCTTAAGCACACATCAGTCCATGTCATACACACCTGGGCTTCAACCTCACCTGCTTCTACCTCTGACCTCATTGGAAAAATTCTACCTCCAACCTCATTGGAAAAATCTGATTCATCACTCTCATCACTATATTGCCCTCAAAACTTCATCACTGTATTGCCCTCAAAACTTCATCACTCTAATCACTTTATTGCTCTTTTCACTTGATAACTCTCATAAATTTATCTCTCTTGTGACTTCATTACTCTCATCACTTTATTTCTTTCATAAATTCATCACTCTCATCACTTCATCACTCTTGTCACTTCATCACTATCATCACTTCACCACTCTCATCACCTTATTGCTCTCATCACTTCATCAATCTCATTGCTTTATTTCTCTCATCAATTCATCAATCTCATTGCTTTATTTCTCTCATCTCTTCATTGCTATCCTCATTGCTTCATCTCTCATGCCACCATTGCTCTCCTCATCACTTCATCAGTCTTATAATTTCATTGCTCTTACTCTTTCCAAATGTCCCCTCAGAAAATATCCCCCTGCAAGTCTACACAAATATCAAATCCACCATAGCAAACATTTCTAAGGAATTCTACAAAAATAAATCCTTGCCCATCAGCTTCCAAAGGCTCAATTCAGCTCAAGAGAGCTGACCGCATCATCCTGGTAAACTGGCTCAAAATCCCCTCCAACTATGATGCTTTCTTTGGATCCAAAAATGAAACATGAGTTGGCCAACCTCCATCCTTTAAGCTCCTGGTGGCTAATGAACTGAAGAATAAAAAAAAAGGTAGACTGGATCTTTCAGAAAAACAGATGAGGGATAAAGTAAAGAATTATTGATCCAAGTACAAAAAGGCCCACTCAATTTCAATCTCCACTTGCTTTGGTATCATGGACTCCAATAAAGCCAAGGGAATCAACTTGGTGGTAGATCAGTTGGACTCAGTTTTTCCTTTTTATTTTCAAATGCATGGAATATTTGGAAAGAATACCAACATCACCCCTTTAGCTGCTTTTGATTCCCAAAATCCCAATTCAGTCAATGCTGAGGAATTTTCTGTGGATGATCAGCCTAGCAATAATAATCCTGATGAAAAATTTGAGTGGCCCCAATCTGACACCAAGGTGGATATTACAACAAAATCAGCTCCAATCATGTCTAAATTGGAATTTGTCAACAATTCAAACCCTTCCTTGGACCCCTCACTTACTTCTTTGGATTTCTTTCTTCCTGGGGTTGAAGAACTCAACAAATTTGTCAATGAGGATAAAGTTATTCAAATATCTCTATTAAAATCAACATCTGTTCAAGTAAGGAAGAAATTACTTGTATTTTCTGTCCGGTTAATCCTCAATTGTTAATATTGTAAAAAACAGGCTCATCCTTTCCTGAATGGCCAAAAACTCAAGCCAATGGGGCCTTGCACATCACCTTCAAATAAGAGTGCCAATTTTCCCACACAAACCTCCTCTGCAAAGGGAAACCAAATGGCCTCCAATTCCATCAACTTAAACCTCAATAGCTGCAAAAGAGAAGGAAAAAATTCTAATTTTTCCAGCTTCAAAGATATCACAGAGAAGCAAGATTCAAGTAAACTTCCAACAAGATTTCAGAATCCCTCATTTGAGCCCTCATTTGATGGGAATCCCTATTCTTACCACCTATCTTTATTTTTATCAAATCACCTCCTCCCATCTTGTTCCCTCTCATCCAAATAATTTTATTGGTGTGAGGATCAAGAAAGGATTTAATTCATTATTTGAAATTTTGAGTTTAGTGGGAGAAGAATTGGCAGTCCGGGAAAAGGGCGGGTTTAGAGGGAATAAGGGGTCAAAAGGGTGTGTTGCATTGCATAGAATAAACAAAAAAAAAAAAAAAAAAAAGAAGCCAAAAAAAACAAAAAACATCATTGGTCATGTTATGATCAAGGTAGATGATCAAAAAACATAGAATAAAAAATAAAAAATACCAGTCAATTCTCCTACAAAAAAAAAGGTCAGTCCCATTTTTTAATCATCAGTTTCATAGAATAAACAGGAGGAGGAGGAGGAGGAGGAGTTCCAAAAGTTCAGCTTTGAGTTCTCAGATTGCATTCTTAGCAGCCAAGAGTTTCTCTGATTTGGACTTTAGCTTGGCTGAGACTGAAACAGATGACAGATGCAAGTGAATTACTAAGAGTTCAAAAGGTCATGATCATCATTGTGGTGGTGGTTGGGATGGTGAGGATGGACATTCTAGATCTGAAGGGGATGACAGATGGTTGAAGAATTTTTTGGGGATTTCAAGAGGATGGGGTGAGTTTGTTGGCAGAATTGATTGGGTTGGCCATGGGGAATGCAGATGGGGATGGGAGGTTGAGGAGAGGGGTGCTGATGGGGTTGGGGGAGGTTGGCTGGAGCTTGCCAATGGGGGTGGATATAGTTAGACTTCATCTTGAAGAAAATTTATTGATGGAGCATGGGTGAAGAGCAATATTTGATGGACTCCTGAGAACTTGGGTTGATTGGCAATCAATTATCACCATTGAGCTTCTGAGGGGTAGGATTGGAGTGGGAGAAGGAGGGGACTGGTTGTGAAGTAGTGAGACAATAGTTGAATCAATTTGGCATTCAAACGTTTTGAGTCCTGGATGACTTGAGAGGATCATAGATAAGATCCAAGAGTTTGGTAAAATCTTCAATCTCTCTAGGTGAAGAATTGAGGTTGTGGGACAATGATTTAGAGACATGTTCAATTGTCACTTTTGTCACCATGATCCTTCTGGAGAGATATAATCCAATCTGACAGTTGGAACCTTGGAGCAGCCAAAAATTCCCAATGACTTCCTCCTGGCTCAAGGCAATAATGGGTCCTCAACCCTGGATAACTTTCTTGGCTCTGGTGAAGAAACCAATGATCTTTTGACTCCAGGTCTTTGCAAAGACTTGATTTGTCTGTGAGGTCAGTTGTGGGGTCACCCTTGCCCCTCCACTTTAGAGTGCAAAGTCTTGTTTAGCAATCCCATCCTGACCCTAACACTTGAGGGAATCCTTGATCAGACCTTGCATCCTCTCCAGTCCTGGTTTGTCCAACAGAAAAGCTTTGGATGAAAATTGACTATGGGATGATTATGATGATTATGATGATCCAGCTTGGAGTTCTTGATGAATCTTTTGCAACCTAGATTTGAGTTTTTGTTCAAACCCAATTTCCATTGCCTTCAGTTCACCCTCCAAGATCCTGAAAATCTTGGACTGATTCATGTATCCATTGCATTTGATCTGATTCAAGGTAGCCTTGAGGATTTTCTGCTTCAGATTCTCCAAGGGGAGGACCCTAGGTTGATTCAAATTCAAATAACTGGTTTGAGAGTTATGTTGACAACTTGAGGCAACATTTTACTCAACCCCTGCTGTTGGACCTGAATTGTGACAAGATGGATGATCATCATCAGAAAAGGGGGATAAATAAAAATGGTTTGAAGCATTCTGAGTCAAGTTCAAAGTTGGGTTGGGTATGCTGACAATTGAGGGTGATGGGTTACTGATCAAATGGTTTTGTATCATGGCGAGTGAGGCACATTGGTGGCTTTTATCCTGAAACTCCCTGAAAATCTGTTCCTCATGTAGAAAGTCATAACTATCACCACTCAGACTGAGGATCAAGCAAGAACTATTGGTGGTTGTCCCAGTTGTAGGATCTGGGTCAATGGAAAGAATGTGGTTGGATGGTCTTTCAGATTTGGGTAGAGCTTGAGTGGGGATCAGTTCCAAAATTGAAGGGAGGAGGAGAAGCAGGAGGAGAAGGGGGGGGACTTACCAGGATGATTGGGTGATGGATTGGGATCAGAAGCAGGTGGAGGAGGAGCAGGAGGAGGACTGGAGGGTGAATTTGAGGTGAAGGTGGTGGACATGTTGAGAAAGATGGTGATGTGATGTTGGTTGATGAGATGATGATTGGATGTGTGTGAATCAATGGAGATAAGATTTGTGTGAAGCAATGGAGATCAGATGTGTGTGAAGGGATGGACATGGGATTGGTATGGATTTGCTGAGGTGGATGTGTGGATGGGTGTTTTGCATTTGATGGATGGTGGATGGATGATGATGCATAAATGGCAGATTTGATGTTTGAAATCTTCCATTTGCATAAAACAAACCATTTTGAAATACACCAGTTAGGGGGTATGTGTATTTCAGAAACCCGCAATTAAAAATGGCAGGTTTGGTCAAAAAAATGGCAGGTTTCTAATGGCAGGTTTGCTAACTCTGATACCCCCTAATAAAACTTTTAGTACTAAAAATCACAGCAATATAATTAAAGACATATTTGGAAAAAGGCATGTTTGTTCAAAATACCAACAAAATAAATAAATCAAATAAGATAATTTGAAATTTGATTTCTCTTTGGTATTTCTCAGCTTTTGGAAAGCTCTTATATCATATGCTCAAGATTTCCCCTTGGCTTCTTCTCTATCAAAAAAATGAATCTTCTGAAAAAACCAAAATTTAATATTTTTATGTTCTTCAAGAATCTCTTCAATCTTCAAATTGAAATTTAACTTGGATTTCAAAACCAATCTTTCATTTTTATCACTCTCTTCTTTTGAATTGTGGTATATTAGAACTATTCTAAAATTGAATTTTCCAACACCAATTTTGGAAGCCTGGAATATTTCCCCAGTTTTTTCAAACATTTGAGAAGTTTCTTCAATAATTTATAATTTACAAATATTTCTTTAGATTTTGAAAATAGAGCTGCTTTAGAAACTCCTAGGGATTATTTTGAATTTAAGCAAACTTGTTGCTTCCATGAAATTAATTTTTAAGTGATTCTTAGCACCAATTCCTAGGAATAGATTTATTCAGAGATTTATTTGAAATTTAATAAACCTTGGAGCTGAAATTATTGTAAAAATCACATTTTCTTATTTTTTTGGCTGGATTCTTTAATAATCAATTAAGGCCACTATCAGAAAAAGATCAGTTATGATCTTATAATTTTTCAATATTAAAATTATATCCCTAGTTATTTTATATTTCCTTTTAGGTATCTACATTCTATTACAGAAAGAAATGGATGAGTTTTCACCATGTGATCTATTTTCTGACCAATGCTTATGGGCTCCCAAATTAGCAGATATGAGGTCACAATAAAAGGAATTTTTTGCTTTTGGTAGTACTCTGGTATCAAATTTTCTGTTTCTTATAAGTTTTTTTGATCAATTAATTTTTTTTGAATTGAGATTAAAGGAATCAGGAAGTTTTTTCAAGCACCACATCCCCCTGGAATCAATTTCCAGCACCTGGAAGACATTCATGCCAAGAAGAGGGTCCAAAGTTGCAAAAATGAATATGAAGAATCCTGTGGTATTTAGAAAAACTTTAATAAAATTGTGAGACTTTGTTGGATAATTTTGGGTTGAACCAATTGATCAATTTGTTTTTTGGAAAATTTTGGATGGATAGAATTGAATTATTCAAAATGGATTTTTTTCTATATTTGCATTATATTTCTTAAATTGTATAATTCTTTGGTTATTAAAATTTATTGGGAAATTTTAAATTTGAAACACCCCGCAACCTGTTCACAACCCAAAATGGGTTTTGTGGTGCAGTTTGTGGCCCATTTGAGTCGCAAACAGCCATTTGCGGCCCATTTGGGTTGCAAAACAAACCATAGAACCCTTTTTGGGTTGGGAACAGAAAAAAAATAAAATAAAAATTTGTAGATTTTATTTATTTATATTTTATTTATACTTTTATTTTTGATTTAATAATTACTTAATTTTTTTCTTTCAGTTTATTTATATTTATATTTTTAACTTGTTAATTAATTAATTTTTTTATTTTTTATTAAGACAAAAAAAAAGTAAAAAAATGTTAAAATATATATATAATATATCAAAAGGTTTCCAACGGCCATTCAAAACTCAGATGGGTTGCAAAAAGCGTTTTTCAGCCATTCGCAACCGCAGGGTTGCAAATTTAACATCACCCAAATTTATTTATTAATTTTAATTTTAATTTTTTTTTCTTTGTTGATTTTTTTGGTCCATTTTTATATTCATTTGTTAATTTTTTTCAATATTTTTTTCAATATTCTTTTTTTAAAAAAAATATTTCATTGAGTTGTTCTCTTATAATTAAGGCTCTTCCCTGGCCTCAATTTATTTGAGGCTCTCAAAACTTCTGGGCTATGACTCCAGAGTTCCCCAGAATTTCAATTTTTTAGGCTCTCACAGCCATAATAATAAATTGGCTAAAAAATGAAGGGTCATGGAAGCCCTTACCCCCCTTAAATTCTCCAAATGGGTGAGGAGAAAAGCCTTTTCCCCAAGAAAAGTTTCAAAAACTTTATCTCCAATGAAAAAACCTCTTTTTAAACTTGGAATAAATCATTAATGCCTTTCCCCAGCTGGTGGAACCTTCTTTCAGCCTTTTAAAATTCAGATCCAGCTGGCATAAGTGCAAAATATCCTAAGAATCAATTTTTAGAAATTAAAATAATTCAAATTGATCCTAAAAATGTAAAACATGTGTAAAAATCACATAAAGAGTGGTAAATATATAAATCCAGAGTTGTATTTTTGTTGCAAAATTTGGTATAGTCACCCACTTGCTCTACCATTCAATTCAAACTCCTTCAAGTATTTTTTCATCATTGAGTGGGTTTAAACCACAGAGTGAACACCACACTCCACAGAAGTCTTGAAATAATGGAAAGTGACCCAAAAAATTCAAAACTTCAGATTTTTGTCTGGTTTTGGATATATCTTAAAATCTGTGATTCTTTGTAGGTCTTGCATGAATTGGAGGGATTTCACAGGCAGCCATCAAACTCTTTCACAAAATGGGATGGTTTCAAACCAGATAAAAGAAATTAAAAAGAACTCCCCAGGCCTTCTAGCAGGCTGTCAGCTCCTAGATGCCAGGAACCTTGCTTTCCTTTAGGTACTAGAAGTGATGAAATTTCAGAATAAAATTGTTATTAAAAATGTGGAATAACCAATCTCCAAAAGGATTAATATGATTGGTGTTAGTTCAATTTTTATATGGTTTGCTTAAATTCTTATAAATTGATATAATAAACAATTAAACAAGGGGCCACAGTTTATAAAGACTGTGGAAATTTAACACCTCTTCTTCAGGAGATTAACTTTGAATCTGGTACCCTGGAAAGATAGGATCCTTATTAATTAACATCAAGGAAATATTACCCACTAAAATTGTGGTATGGCTGGGCTATGGTAGCACACAGGCCAAATCAGAGATAAAATAACTTACTACTTTGAGCAGTTGATTGCTGGCTACCTGCATTGATTCACACTTGGAAGGGTGTAAATCTAAGAGGGGCTCTTCAATGAATCATCTTCAGTGAAAATGACAATGAAGGTGTAATTGACTATGATAGGGCATATCAGAGTTCAAATTTTCAAAAAAATGAAATTTCTGATTTTGGGCTCATCCTATTTCTTTCTAAAAAATTTATTTTTTTTGGTTTAACCCATCTTTTCATTGTTTATTTTGATAAAAAAATATTTTTGAAAAATTGATATTTTCCCCAAAATAAGCAATTTGAATTTTTCAAAATTTTAACTGTGATACACTCTAATATAACTACACTATAATATAAATACACTCTAATATAGCTACAATCTAATACAACTTCAGACTAAGGCCATAAAGCACTTTCTTATCTCTTATAAGCACTTGACTAATAGTTTGCATGGTGTCTGGTATGATACAAAGAGTCTGTAAAGTGAATTTTCTCTTTGCTAATAGGAAACTTGAATTCAAATTATCATGTTGAAGACTTGAATGGAGATTTTAACAATGATTTAGTCAGTGAGAAAAAAGTCTTACCACTATAACACCACTGTACCCTTCAACTTTTCCCTGTTAAGACATAATTAAGAGTATATTAAACTGTAAAATCTCATTTTTTGATGAAAGGATGCTTCTACAAAAAAAAGGGGGGGCTGTGAAGTAATAAAATAGGGAAAAAAAGGGGAAGGGGAAACCAATCATAGGCTCTATAGAATCAATAGGAAGTCCCTTAGAAGTAAGATGAGAAATGCACCCCTCTTCTATTTATATGTGGATACCATGATAATAGATACCAAAAAGGTTGAAATTAAGGAAATTTCGCAACCAATTTTCCCTCAGTTATTATTTCACCCATAAAATATTTCACCAGATGATTCCTCCAGCATATTAAAAGTCTTGTTGGATCTTTAGGAGTGTGATTTTGGGAAACTTCTACTCCTTATGCCCACTTTTTGATCAAATTATAAATAAATATATTATCTTGAATTTCTACCAACCAACTTACCCCCAAACAAAATAAAATCAAAGAATAATTCTGAGAATTCCTTTCTTTTGAATTGTTGCTTCTTGAAACAGGCTGGAAATACTGGAACCATTATTCTCAGTTCTTAGACCCCCAATTATTCCAAGAACCTTGGTGAGCCCCAGTTACACCAAAATTCAAACCCTGTGTCTGAAGGAAAATCCTAGTGCATATCAGAGGGATAAATAAAATCAATAGGCCTTTTCTCCTGTGCTTAAAAACTTATTTTTTATAATAAAAATAAATGTTAACTTCACTATTTCTGATTTGGTTTGCCTCTATGATGGCTGTTACTGGTATCAACCTGTTCTTCACTCTCATCAGTTCTAGAATCTGGAAGAAGTTGGTCAATTTCCATCTAGTAGGCTTAAAATTTACAAAGGCATGGATTTAGTTAAAAAAAAACTTGTGAACTTGGCAAAAAAAAAGTGTCTGCATTCATGACTTTTGGGATTTTTTTTTCTCTTGAATTCAAAAGTTTTGGATTGATCAATCCTAAAAGCATGAATTTAGATGGGGCCAACCAAAAGGAGAAAACAGAATAAGTTGAAATTACTCATGTTGAATGTTTAAAATGAGTGTTGAAATTGATAGGCATGGTATCTTGATTCCTTGGCATGCATGAATGATAATGGGTTACAGCTATGAGTGGTTTCAACTACCAATTTTGATTTATAAATCAAATATTTGCTCTGTAACATAGACAATTTCCAGTTGTTTTAAATATTGACAAGGAATGATTGATTTTTTCATTCTTCTTGAGATGATTTCAAAGCAAAGATTTTTTCATCTCATGATGTCACAATTGATCATGATGAAATTATTATTATTAAACTAAAATAACACCTGATATCATATCAAAATTTCCTGAACACAAAATACCTGATTTACAGTGTTGTGATGAGTTCTGAAGATTTTAACAAAACTTCTCCTCAGCTACCATCTTACATCAGTAGTGTTTCAAAAAAAAAAAAAACCTGTTTGATTGTATTATTCTTAAATTGAATTTTATTTAATATTTCAAGTCTGGTGAAGGAAGTCTGGTGAAGGAGTATGTAAAAACTGTTTGAGGTGCATTCAATTAAAATTTCAGCACACCCTCCATTCCTGCAAATACACAGCTGGGCTACTGGGCATGTGCTGTGGAGTTGGTACACACAGCTCTGTAGCTAGAGGCATGTGCTCTGTGTTGGAATCCAACATGAAGCCCAATTTGCTATCAACTTGACACCAAACTCCCATTCTATCATCAAAATATACTAATGCGCTGGTTGCACCTGGGAAACACTCTTGAGAGTTTTCCACAAAACACTGCATGGGTACTGTGAGATTGAGGGAAGTCATAGAGAGAGTTAGTGTTGAGGTGTGGTACCAGTGGGCCACTTGAATATCTAAAATAACCCCCAAAACCCATCTCTCATGACAATTATTTTGGTCTTCTGACTCCTTGACCATTAACTTTTTTTCTTTGATGAACTGTTGTGACTATGGAAGGTAACTTTTTTGCTTTAGCAAGATAAAACCAGGTCTCAAGCTGACCAGGGGGTGGGCGGGGGGGGGGGGGGGAAGAAACTCACAACACTCTATGGAGATTGTAAATCCTTGGTATTCATTCAATTCAACAGTCATCAAAGCATCAACCAAAAACTTGCTGTGGTAGATCATCCAGGCAAATGCAAAGGTGGTGGTCCAATGTTGGTCCAATAACAGTTATTCAGTCGAGATCACACCAGTCTTGTTTTTTTCTTCCTTCCTTCCTTCTTTTCTTTTCTTTTCTTTTCTTTTCTTTTCTTTTCTTTTCTTTTCTTTTCTTTTCTTTTCTTTTCTTTTCTTTTCTTTTCTTTTCTTTTCTTTTCTTTTCTTTTCTTTTCTTTTCTTTTCTTTTCTTTTCTTTTCTTTTCTTTTCTTTTCTTTTCTTTTCTTTTCTTTTCTTTTCTTTTCTTTTCTTTTCTTTTCTTTTCTTTTCTTTTCTTTTCTTTTCTTTTCTTTTCTTTTCTTTTCTTTTCTTTGGCACTGAAAAGACCAAGCCAGCGGCATTTCGACATAGTCTCAAGTTTGTCTTGGCAAGCACCATCCACCAAGGGAGATGACATGTAGACGAAGAGGAAAAACTATGGCACATGGTACATCATGCCACCCAGTGTCCAAATCCATCAAGGCAAGAGAGGAACAAGGGATCTATAAAAAAAATTAGAGTGGTGTGAGTCCAGCAGACGTGGGCTGGATGCCACATCCCGGCAGAATGGGTTTCTTTTCGAGACTTGGACCAAATCATTCCGACCTTTGACCGCCCACTGATTGTATGTCATCTCACCTCTCGACCCAATCGAGTCTTGATTGATGATCTATTGCAAAACTGTTTGAAAAACAAACACCAGATGGATGTATGGCGACTCAAGTATGGCATCCGATATGAAATGCTTTCGTAAGGTTTGATTACAGTCAATACAAGACTTTCCCGTGAACGGCCGGACGGGAAGACAATCATTACAACAATCGACCACCGATCTTGATACGATTTTCGACCCACCCGGGTTCCGCTGCAGTTGAACACTCGAAACGTTTATTTTGTCTTATGGATACGTAGTTTGGAATCGGAGTAGAGGTAGTTGTCGGAATCTGGGTGTGAAGTAGAAACCATTCAAGGAGAGATCGACGGGAATATATACCGCAAAATGTTTTAGGGATCATGTGAGAAAACAAAACAAGAAAGAAAAAGAAAGGGCAAACAATCAAACAAACAAAAATAACTCACAAGATTTAGGTTTGAAGTTGATTGATTTTGGGGCCTGGACGAAATAAGGCCAACCTAGTAATGAGACGACAGATATGCTTTCAATTCATTGAGTCACCACACCAAGTTTTTGAAAGTGTATCGATCGTTTGCCTATCGGTGGGGATGATAGAAGCATCGGTGGAGGTTAGGATTCTCACCTTGTTTTTCACAAAATGCGATGGCAGCTTCTGATGTGTCGAATTTGAGATTGGTTCCCTGCATATAATCCGCACTGGGTACGATTCAAATCGTGAGAATGGTGAATGATCAATTGTTTCTTTTCCGCTGGAATGGAAGCTTGAACCGAATGAAAGATAGAAAAAGGTACCCCCACAAAAAAGAAAAAAAGAGCCATGTTGAAAAGAGAGATAAAGTGGCAAAATGGTCGCACCTCGAGCCCCATCCCATCAGCCGATTTTCCCACCTACCACTACCCTGCAAGGTATCCCAATCCAGGACCCACTTGTGGTTATTGGCTTTGGCGGATTGCATGGTAGTTGGCGATGGCCGATAGATGCGGACCGGGCGGATCGCGAGTTGTTCTGGAATCGTTAGGGGAAGTCGAAGAGGGATCGAGTTAGAATCGATAGGAACGAAAATATGTATGTATGTATAAATTTCAAAAACTCTTTACCCGGAGCGCCACTCGTCATAGCAGCTGGTATGACTCGCCCTTGGCTGGACGTTGTGGGTTGAATTTCAAGATCGGCAGCGTAGTTTGCGGGAGGGCCACTGTCTGATCTTCCAGAGTAGAAAGCAGAATGAGTCGGTGTGGGTTTGGATGCCCCAGGCTTGGTGGATTGAAGTACTTGGCGATAGCTTCGAAGTAAAGGCCTGTTGAACATCTTGGGTCCGGGTGAATGGTTGCTGGCGTTGGAAGAAGTAAATGAGCACTGGTCTGTGTGCAATGAGAGGACGTCAGTCGACTACACAACACTCCAACTGGGGCTTCTCTCAACCTGCTTGAAGCTTCCCCGGTGAGCTCCGCACTTCACCCGGGGCCGAGCTGGAACGGGGTCATCCAAACTTCGAACCCGTCTGGACTTTAGAATACATACCTCGAGCCAAGTTGGCGGCGACACATTTGAAAGAATGGTGCACCAAACGGTCCCATCACGATCTCTTCTTGGTACACCGCTTCCAGCTGGGAATTTTGGTCCGCCACATAACAGAACACAGCCCCCCAGAAGAAGAGGAAAAAGTTTCATGCTGGCTCAGATGATCTCTGAACGAGTGCACATAATTTGCCTGGGCGGAGCTTTTGGCCGGGGTGACATGGTGGTGTTACTTCGACCTTGATCTATAAAATGACCCCTTGTTGCAGACAGATCAACAGTTAATATTTTCCTTGGGTATCTCAGGATCTGCTTTCACACTTGAAGGCATGACACCTGAATTAAAAACACCCAAATCTTGCAGTGCTTTCCAACATATCAACTATTGTCTGCAAGAATAGAGACCCTCCCTTTTAACATGGTCAGCCTTTTCAAAAGGGTATATCAGTGTATGAAAATCCACCATCTTTTGAATGGAAGACTTCAGCCAGATCTGACATTAAAAAAGTCAAAAGATAAAAATATTCATTTCAACCAAGGCATGTCAGAGTTACCCACAAATAAAGTGGGGTTTTCAGTTGTAATATGGTGTATCAAGCATTTTTAGCCTCTTGCCCCAAGTTTGACTTTAAATGCCCCAAGCAGGGCTTGGACAGGTGCCCAAATAACTTGATTTTGTAGGGTTTGTGGAGATTTTAACTTGGAATCCAACCAAGTTTGTCTGGGACCAATTCAAAGCTGGTTGCACTCCAGCCTGAAACAACCCCTTGATCTTCCTCCAACCTCAATCACTATCTTTTTTTTTTAGAAAAAAAAAACTATATATATTTTTTTATCTGTTCTATTTTAATATTAAAAATTTACCCATCAGTTCCTTCAGAAATATCTTTGAATATTGCTTTAGATTTTTGAGGATTACAGTATTGTTAATCCAGTCTCACTTGAAATCAAAGCAATCAAGGCCAAAGTTAAAGAAATTTCCTATTTCCTTGAATAATTTGATTGAAGAAACTTCTAGAATGAGCAGCTTCTGAAAGATCATCATCTAAAATTTTGAAATTTACATTTGATATATTTTTTTCCTGGTTCAAAGGATAATCAAAGAATATCTCAGCTGGATAAAACTCAACACTTAACAAACTTCAGTAGATATGTAATTTACTTGTCTTTTTATGAATCAGAAATACTATCAGTTGCCAGAAAACTGTCCACATTTTTCAAGGATTTTGTCCTCTTGTTTAGAATTTTTGTCCGATTTTTTTTTTGTCCTATTTTTTTCCCTCTTTTTTCTTGTTTCTGTCCCCCTTTTTTTCCCCAATTTGAGTTCAACCGGTCAGTCATTCAGAATGATCTGTCCAACTTTTTCTTTTTCCTGTCCTATTTTTAACCATAATCTTTCCAGATTTTGACTTTGGTGGACAAATTTTTTTGAAGTAGAATTTAATCACAAAGGAGGCCCCAAAAAATATACCACATCAAGCCTTATGATCTAGCAATCCTCCATCAAGGATTGTGCCTATGATCAAGGCCCACCTTCCCACTTGTCAAGGGTTGAGGATCAACAGTCATCAGTCCCCAGACACTCCCCCTCTGACCAACTTGGGTAGCAAGCAATGGTCTGCCAAAGCCTTCTCAGAGGGCTTGGGTGCTCCCTTGGATGATGAACATCACTGTAGCTCAAATGAAGCTCTTTGAAACCCACCAGGGTTGTCCAGGTTGGCTCTATCATCTTGCTCATTGGCTGGTCAACATCTCCACTCAAGTCTGATTGAAAAGGTGCCCCCAAGCAACTCTGGCATCCATGAAAATCAGCCTGCAACAGTTAAAGATCACAAAATTCATCCTTGCCAGATGGGACCCTGTCAGCCTACTAGATGTCAAGGACGTCACTCCTTCTATCTACTAGAGGTGATAGAAAGTTTGGAGTAAAAATAGGATAAAATTTCAGGTATATGATTTGGCTAAAAGGGGTAAATTTATTTAGATATTGATACAAATCCATTTAAATTGAGGGGCCAAGACCTTATTGGGTTTTTTGACCCCTCTGTAACACAGGTATATGTCTGTTTGGGATAATATAGGAGCAATTATTGTGCCTGTGGGGTTTACAAGGATTCCTTTCAAGAAGGGTGTGTATAATTTCCTGGGGGGTTGGGTTATGCAAAACCTAAAAAAAGTGGTATAAGTCAGCAGGATCACTTACTAGATCTAGATCCAAACTTATTCTTTATGGATGGGCCAATATGGAAGGATTCAGGGTGATGGAAGTTGGTACTGGGGCAGGCTGAAAGGTTGGTTGATGATTTTGGCCAAAAAATAGGGATTCAAGAGTTTTAGTCTATGATTTTATCAGAAAGTGGTCCAGGATCACACAATTATTTCTCATAAGGGTTTGATGGCTTGAGGAAGAAAATATCTGAAGAAATAATGACTATATGACTGGATGAATGAGCTGGAAATGGCTGGGGGAGGGACCTTTATTTATATTGTTTGGGTCCCCTCATGGAACAGGTCTTTTACCAGCCAGAGGAAGGTGGCCTAGGCTAGTGCTGAGGTCAAGGAGCCATCTGTGCATTTTTCTAGACCTTCTCTAGTCATTAAAGAGGTACAGGAAGCCCTATTTCATAATTCTTTGCGCTTGATACACATTTCTGTACCCTTAATGACGTCACTGTATCAGCCCAAGAGGTAGTATTCAACTAATATTTTTAAATATAAGATATGGCTTCCTAAGGCTAGGTGTTTAAAAACATGCTCAGGAGACCTTATTCTGAAATATTACTTTGAGTCTGAGGCTCTTCTTCCCACATTGGTCTGATTACAGCCACTTCATGGGGTAGTACACCACTAGTTGTGACTAGTTAAGTACAGTCTGTTATCTGGCACATGGGAGTGTTTTGTATGAATGTTTAGTGTGTTTTGAGCCATCTAGCACAAAGCTAGACTTCTGTTTATCCTTATTACACACCCCCAGGGTGTTACAGTAACTAATATGTACCCTTATGGGTCCAAATATTCCATACAGGTCCTATTACAGGGGCCCTTACAACCTTGGGTGTAGTTCCAAAAACGGTGCAGGGCCCATTTTTCTGGACTTTTAGTTGGTTTAGGCCCTTTCATACTATTCCTCACCACATGGTGGCGCTCTTTGGTTCTCATGTGGTGTGGAACAGGGCTTTGGGGTGTATGTGAGGTACCCCACAGCCCCATTTCTGCTTTGGGAGATGGCAGCATCTCAGGGAGCTGATGGGCAACTAGGGGCAACAGCCCAATTGGTTGCCAGGAGCTTGTGCAAGGTATTTGGTTTGCAGGGCCAGCAAAAGTTAGAAACCACTGTGTGCAGTAGTTTCTTGACTACCTGCAGGCTGGTTGGTAGCAACTAACTTGCTCTGTAGTTGCTTGACTAACTGTGGGTTAGTCTGTAGCAACTACCTCATGCAGTAGTTGATGTCTAGTAACTACCTCAGGCTCATGCAAGGTAGTTGCTTGACTGCTTGAGCTCAATTGCGCAGTTGCAGAGGGTCTTTGGCTGCGCGCGGGGTTATGGAAAAAACATTTTTTTGTCCATAACTCCTAAACAAGACACAATTATGGGTTTCTGACCAAATTTTTGGTCAGAAACCCGTAACTGCGGATGTGATGGATGGAGTACATGGGTATGTAAGGTTTCTACCTGAAGGAGCAGGAATTTGGGGGTGGGGCCAGCGGGTGACCCTACCTGAATTGGCTCAAAAAACTGATTTCTGCAATAATATTCCTCTTTTTCTCATTACTTAAGGTTTTTTTTTATCTTATTTTTGTTTTAATTTGTTATTCCTGTAATTTTTATTTCTTATTACATATATTTATTGTTATTATATATTTTTTGGAGGCTTTAGTCAGTTGGTTCTGAATATTAGCCAGCTGAAATTCCCCCCTTCAAAGATTGGTTTATCCAAAAAAAATGAAAGTGGTCACCAAAAAAATTTCTGCCTAGAATATTCATTTATTCTTGAGGCTTTGAAGTTCCTCAGAAGGATTGGGCCATCTGGTATTTTACTTTGCAGTAACCACTTATCCTTGTCTGCTGATTCTGATTTATATCTGACAAGGTACAGCCTGGAATCCTTCCCATTGACTCCTTCTTTCTTTTCTTTAAGGATTTTGCTTACCTTGCTCTTGCTTCCCTCTGGTGGGGTTTCTAAGGGTATATTCTGGGCAGGTGGGTCTTCAGATTCCCTATGATTGAAGTGCTTAATCAGACTAACCAGAAAAACTGGGTTCTTCTTCAAAAGTTTTTTGCTGAGAATGACTTCAACCCTGTTCTTTCCATGGAGAATTTTTATGGAATCAGGGCCCACAAAGGCTTGTTTCAGTTTCTTGTTTCCTCCTAGGTTGTTGGAGTTCAATGTGGACAGTAAGACCTGGTCCCCTACTTTGAAGTCAGGTTCCTTGTGTCTTTTGTCCCACCTAGTTTTATTATACTCAATGGACCTCTGAACACATTCTTGGTCATGATGATTAGCTTTGTCCAACATTTTCTTGAAGTCCAGGGCTGTTGGATGAACATTGACAAGGTTTTTGTTAACACTCTCTTTTGGAATCCTAGTTACCCATTCTCTTTCTAGAATATAAGGAAATTCTTGAGTACTTGAGTGCATACTGCTGTTGTAAGCTATTTCTAGGGCCCGCAGGAGGCTTACCCAGTCATGAGTGTACCCATTGTGGTTTTTAAAATCTAGACCAAAAGAGCAAGATCTTCTTAACATGTCTTCCAAAGTTTGGATCATTTGCTCAGCTAGACCATCAGTTTGGGGATGATAATCTGTGGAGAAAGCTAATTTTATTCCTAACATATCATGAAGGTTCCTCCAGAATTCCAAAGTAAAATTTGCATCTCTGTTGCTGATTATTATTTTGGGGATACCAACGTCAGCCATGTCTCTGTTCCAGAACAGCAGATCCACTTCCATAGCTGTGTCATCTTTGTGATTGGGGATGAATTTGGCTCTCTTGGAGAATCTTTCTACAATAACTATCACAGAGTTATAGGAGTATGGTATTCCTGGTGGTAAAGCAGTGACAAAGTCCTTGCTTATTATTTCCCATCTATTGATGGGTTCTGATATCTTCTTGAGAAGACCATATCTCTTTCCTGTTTTTTTGTTAGCCTTCTGACAGGTGTCACAGGACTTGACTTAGTCAGTGGTTTTCTCTCTCCAGTCAATACACCAGGCTGTCTGCTTGACCTTTTCATTAGTACTATCTAATGAGAAGCGCCCTGAAGTGCAGCTATCATGGCATTTGTGCAGTATAGTTCTAATTTTGTTTTCTGAGTTGAGTACTATTGCACTAGAGTTTTTAAGGTGGAAGTATATCAGACTGTCTAAGCTTGAAAACTTCCCTTCTTTATAAGGAATAGAGAGTTCATTTTCCAGAGTCTGTATTAAATTTTTAGAAGGGTTTTCACTTCTCATAATTTCTAGAAACTTGAGATGCTCTGGGTCATAAATCTCTTGGAAAGAATCAAAGAAAGCTAAATCTAGATCACAAACATGGATCCCCAAGATTGGGAAGACATCATTCTCCTCTGGATTGTATGCAGGGTTAATAGGGTCATTAGGTAGAGCCCATCTACTGTGTCCATCTGCATTTTGATGTTTGTTTCCTGGTTTGTGCATGATTGTGATCTGTCATCTATAATGCTGGATGGCTATGGCTATCTGTCATCTATAATGCTGGATGGCTATGGCTATCTGCCATCTAAGCATGTGTCATTTAGGGGTTTTCATATTCATGAGGGTTCTTACTGCCGTTCCATTGGTTATTACTTCAAAGGTGCTTCCTTCCAGGTAATAGTGAAGTTTATCCAGGGACTAGACCAAAGCTAGAAACTCCATCTGGCTGGCTCCATAACTCTTCTCTGTATCTTTAATCTTTCTAGATATGAATAGGATATGTTTTTCCACAGGGATGTAATTCTCCACTTTTGATTGATGAAGAGCAGATCCAATTCCATCAAGACAGGCATCTATGTATAAGCATAAAGGCTTAGATTAGTCAGGTTGCAATAGGACAGGAGAGGTGGTCATGGCTTTCTTCAAGGTTTCATAACTCTGCACTCTCTCATGGGTCATTTCAAATATAGAAGTCTTGTTGCATATATCATACAAGTTTTTGGCTATGGTATCAAATTTGGTTATGAAATGCCATTAATAACTACAGAAACAGATAAATGAGAGTGACTCAGTCTTATTTTGAGGAATTGGCCTATTGATTATGGAAGAAAATTTTTTCTGATCTACTTCTAGAGAAAATCCTCAGGCTAAATGTCCTAAGGCTTTTAGTTCAGCATAACCAAAGTTGAATTTCTTCATAAATATCTTCAGTCCAACATCTGCTATGGTTTTTGGCACAAGAAATATCTTCTCTAAGTGAGTTTCTCAATCATCAGAGTAGATGATAATATCATCAATGTACACCATCATCCATCCTTGCCAGATGAAGTTCCCAAAGACGGTGTCCATCATTCTCTGGAAGTGATAAGGAGCTTTCTTTATTCCAAAAGGAATCCTTAGGTACTCTAGATGCCTAAGTGACAGATAATCCTCATACATTTCCGGCTGTTAGCTTCAATTGGTATCTGATGGAAGCCCTTCAGCATATCCATTGTGTTTATGTACTTGGAATTGGAAAGAGTATGCAGGGAATGATCTATTCTAGGGATAGGGTAGTAATCTGCTTTGGTGTAGTTTTTAAACATTTGGAAATCTCTAACCATCCTGGACTTGTTTTTATGCCAGGCTATAATTACTGGAGTAGTGATTTCTACTTGCTCATTATGTCCTACTTTCCTAAGTACTCCCAAATCCATGAGCTCAGTTATTTGTTCTTCCCATGCCACTCAGGACTTTAGGATTTCCGGGTAAGCAGGTCTCCTCAGGATGGGAGGGAATGGAGGCTCTATGGTCAGAGTTAGAACCAAGTCATGCCCCTGAATGTTACCTATGGGATGATCTTTGGTGAAGAAGGCACTCATATTTTCAAAACACAAGTTTATCAGGTTGTCTTTCTGATCAGGGGTGAGTTGATCATGAAGAGAGGCTTAAGCAAAATATTCATTCTTGAAAGAATCCAGAGGTTTGTTCTCCATGGAGGTTGATATGCAACAGATCTGGAATTTCCTTTTCCATTTTCCTCCAACAGTCAAGTATTGGTCCTTACTCTGGATGACATCTATCCCATAAAAACAGAAATTGTTTTTACCTAGTATCAAGTAGTCACATAGGCTATTTTTTAAGAATAAAAATTTAAGTTGAAGCCTTATGGCTCCTTTACTGTGGGGAAAAACAATAGGCATAGTTATGACCCCCAAGGTATCCATAGCTGAAGTGCAACTGCTAAACTTGGCCTTGGGAACAGGGAGTAAGTGTTCCTTCCACTTGCAGTAGTGATGGTCAAGGAAATCAGTACTGGTGCATGAGCAGAAGGCTCCAATATCAAGTAGAATTCCGACTGGTCTCTTTTCAAATAAACCAGTGGCAAAGCAGTTTTTACCCAAAGTGTAGCTCCTGCAAGTGACTTGTTTCACTTTCAAGGTTTTGGAATCAGATATGTGATCTAATTTCATGAATTAATCCCACTTCTGAGGTAGTTGGGACTCTCCTTTGATGTGGTTAATATCCATTCTAGAACCTATATCTCCTGAGATGACATTGACAGGGCATGAGTCTGGTTCTTCCTTGTGTTGTTGGATGACCAGGTTCAAGTAATCAACTTCCTCATTAATATTGGAGTCAGAATTTATATTATTTATCTTTCTCCTATGATGAGGACAGTCAGGTTGTCTATGCCCCTTTTCTCCACAGTTCCAGAATTCAAGAGAGGGATTGGTTTTAACAAAAGAATTCCCTTGGGAAGCCACTAGAACTAGTTCTTTTCCAAAATCTTTATTCTCTCTGGGTTGGGTCTGAATTTCTTTTGGTCTGTCTCTGTGCTTCTTATTGATCTCCATCCTGTCAATTATTTCTTCCATGACTCCTATAAGAGTGGTAAGGTCAGTGTCAATGGATATCCTACACTGAACATTGTGTTCTAGGTGCCATTTGCATTGTACTAGTAATATTTCACAAATCTCTTCTACAGAAGCTTGTGGATAGACACAGGAAATTCTCTTCCTCTGGGTCAAAAACCATTGGTGAGGGTGGTCTCTAACAGGATCAAAGAAATATTGCTCAAAAGCTTTGAGCACTTTATTTTTCCAGACTCAAGTACCAAATTTTTCTCTGATCAGTTCTTTGCAATCCTCCCATGGAAAATCTCCTACTAGTTCCCTTTTGGACACAAACCAGTCGAAAGCTACCCCTTCAAAAAGTCTGGGTAACTTACTAGGGCTATGGTCTCTGTTAAGCCAGAGGAAAGGATGTGGTTATCTATATATTTCATAAAACTTATGTGATCATATTCTCCTTCTCCACAGAACTTAGGCGATTCTTTGATGGGGGGCACCAATTTGATAGCTTGATACATGGCAGGAGAATAATTCTGGTAAGAAGGGGAAAGATTGAACCTAGGGTTGGGGAATCTAGGCGGAATAGGGCGCTCAGAATGTTTATTAGCTTCAGATTGCAAAATCTGAGACAATTTCACATCCCTGATATCATTTTCAATCATATTGATCTCCATATAAATTCAATTTTTGAGCTCATTGATTGAATTATCCAACTGGTTCTTATGTTCTCTGAGAGTGTTTTCAAGGGAAACACTATTGGCAGAAGATTGGTGTCAAATTCAATCTTCTCTTAAGGTTGAAAATTATTTTTTATAATTGATCCCGTTCTTAGTTCTGTCCTCTAAGATAAGGGTCTTAATTTCTTCCAGATCAGAAGAAACTCCATTTTTAATGAGGGCAGTAGTCACCACCATGTTGAACTCAAGGAGGTACTCAGGACTGCTCAATTTCTCTTCCAATTGGTGGATCTTTTGGAGGCACAAACAAATGTTATTGTCTAAAGCACTAAAGTTATTTCTGAGACTATTTGCAAAAGAAATATCTAAAACTATTTGCAAAAGAAATATCTAAAACTAGCTCTTGTAGTTCCCCTTTAACGCTTGAGCCAAAGCTTTCAATTCTTCCCAGATTACTGGATTGTTGAAATCCTCCTTTGGCCTCCTCTGATTGGAGGACCTTGCTTTTCCCTTTTTGTTGGAAGGAGGCTGGATATTCTTGAGGTGATCCCAAGGATTCCACCCCTTCACATACTCTTCTAGCTCTTTCTTGGTTATGAACTTTTTCAAAGCTTTTTGGGAGATCTGGGCCTGCCTACAATAGAAGACCTGGATCTTCCAATTGGCCTCTTTCTCAGCCTGAATCACCTTATTCCAAAGGAAATGTGTTCCTTGATCAAAATTATCCAAGAATCCTCTTGCTGTCCTTGAGAGGGAGTTTTGGAAGAGGAGCTGAGAAGAGCAGCTGGGGATGGAATCATCTGAATTGGATGGATACCCAAGTCTTTCATTCTTTTTAGAGTCAATGGATGGATTATTCCGCTTGGATCTGGAGTGGGCAAGAGTGATGAAGCATCCATCTGGTCCTCTGAGTATAGGCATGGTTATTAACAGCAATCAGTAACTCATAAAAATGCTTAGACAAATTGGGGTAATATGGCTTACTCTCTGAGTATGGGGTGGCCACTGATTCTTCTCTAGTTGGAGACCTAAGTTAGTTGGAGATGCTGGGAGCTTCTACAACAGGATAGTTGGGTACTATCACTGGGGTGGTAACAGGTGGAGCTGTTACTTCATCAGTGGAAGAAGTTGAATTTGATGGGGAAGTGGGCGGTCCAGGCACTAGGAAAGAACAGATATAAAATTTACAAGTTAGTTTATGATTGATAATGATTAAAGAAATTTTTGAAAAAGTCTCACTTTTTAATAACTTGAATCTAATATGAGCAGGGGGCTGAGTCTTAGCCCAGTCTCTATGATACTTCAAGATGAATTTGATACAAATCTTTTCTTCAAATTAATTTTTCTCCCTGAGTTTGGTATGGATAGCACTCAATTTCTTCTTTTCTAAAGGAGATAGAAGTTCCCAATCAGTTGGTTTGTACTTTTTTGATATACTCTTCTTTTTGGATTTCTAAGAGTAAAGATAGTATTTAATAAGCTCTTGTTTGGTCTTCAAGTCCACTGCAGAGTAAGCAGTCCAAAAAAATATCAGAAAATAATTTTTCAGATTTTGTTTAGTATTTTTAAAGTATTTTTGAAGTTTGGTAATTTTAAAAATGTTTTTCGGAATTTTTGTTTGATTGTTTAAAAAATTATTGAAACATTATCAAAAATGGCACAGGATCAATAGTTATATAAAATATTTCCCAGCCAGACCCCCAATTGTCAGTCTACTAGATTCCAAGGACCTCACTCCTTCTAGCTACTAGAGGTGATAGAAAGTTTGGAGTAAAAATGGGATAAAATGCCAGGTATATGATTTGGCTAAAAGGGGTAAATTTATTTATATGTTTATAAAAATAAAGTTAAATGGAGGGGAAAAGACCTTATTGGGTTTTTTGAGCCCTCTGGAGCAGATTTATATCTCTTCTTGGTACAATATAGGAGCAAGTGTGGTGCCTGTGGGGTTTACAAGGATTCCTTTCAAGAAGGGTGTGTATAATTTCCTTGGGGGTTGGGCTATGTAAAACCTAAAAAAAGAGGTATAAGTCAGCAGGATCACTTGAAAGGTCTGGATCCGGACTTATTCTTGATTTATGGGCCAATATGGAAGGATTCAGGGTTCTGGAAGTTGGTACTGGGGCAGGCTGAAAGGTTGGTTGATGATTTTGGCCAAAAAATAGGGATTCAAAAGTTTTGGTCTATACTTTTATCAGAAAGTGATCCAGGATCACACACTATTTCTCATAAGGGTTTGATGGCTTGAGGAAGAAAATATATGAAGTAATAATGACTATATGACTGGATGAATGAGCTAGAAATGGCTGGGGGAGGGACCGTTATTTATATTGTTTGGGTCCCCTCATGGTACAGATCTTTTACCAGCCAGAGGAAGGTGACCTAGGCTAGTGCTAAGGCCAAGGAGCCATAAGTGTGTTTGTGCTGACCTGCTCTAGTCATTACAGAGGTTCAAGAATCCCTATTTCATCATTCTTGGGGCTTGATACACATTTCTGTACCCTTAATGACCTCACTGTATCATCCAAAGAGGTAGTATTCAACTAATATTTTTAAATATAAGATATGGCTTCCTGAGGCTAGGGATTTAAACACCTGCTCAGGAGACCTTATTCTGAAATATTATTTTGAGTCTGAGGCTCTTCTGCCCAAATTGGTCTAATTACATCTACTTAATTGGGTAGTACACCCCTATTTGTGACTATTTACATACAGTTTTGTTACCTGGGACACAGGAGTGTGTTTTATTAATTTTTAGTGTCTTTTGAGCCATCTAGCACAAAGCTAGGCCTCTGTTTATCCTTAGTAAAAACTCTCAGGGTGTTACAGTAACTAATCTGTACCCTTTTGGGTCCAAATCTTCCATACAGGTCTTATTACAGGGGCCCTGACAACCTTTGGTATAGTTCCAAAAAGGATGCAGGGCCCATTTTTCCAGATTTTTATTTGGTTTAGGCCCTTTCATACTATTCCTCACCACATGTTGGCGCTCTTTGGTCCTCATGTGGTGTGAAACAGGGCTTTGGGGTGTATGTGAGGTACCCCGCAGCCTCATTTCCACTTTGGGAGATGGCGGCATCTCAGGGAGCTGATGGACTTCTTGGGGCAACGGCCCAGTTGGTTTCCAGGAGCTTGTGCAAGGTAGTTTGTTGACTACTTTCAGGGCCAGAAAAAGGTAGCAACCACCATGCGGGGTAGTTTCTGAACTACCCGCGGGCTGGTTGTTAGCAAATACCTCTCACAGTAGTTGCTTGACTACCCATAGGTTAGTTGGCAGCAACTACCTCATGCGGTAGTTGCTGTCTAGCAACTACCTCAGGCTCACACAAGTTAGTCGCTTGACTGCTTGCAGAGACAGCGCGTTCTGTAGCTTGATCAAGTGGTTTCAGGGAGTCCGCAGCTGTGCACAGGGTTATGGGAGAAACATTTTGTTGTCCATAAATCCTAAACTAGACATAATTATGCGTTTCTGACCAAATTTTTGATCAAAAACCCATACCTGTGGATGTGATGGGTGGGGTACATGGGTATGGAAGGTTTCTACCTGAAGGAGCAGGAAAAAGGGGGTGGCGCCAGTGCGTGACCCTACCTAAATTGGCGCCAGGAACTCACTTCTGCAATAATATTCCTCTTTTTCTCATTAATTAAGGGTTTTTATCTTATTTTTGTTATAATTTTTTATTCCCATATTTTTTATTTTTTATTATATATATTTATTTTTATTAAATATTTTGTTGGAGGATTTAGTCAGTTGGTTCTGAATAGTAGCCAGCTGACAGAACCAATTATTTTTTCCAGGAGGAAGGCTGGAAATCCACAAGTAAGCAGTTGGTCAATCTGTTGACAAGCAGAAAAAGCCCTATCAACTCCTTCAACAAACCTGATGGCTTGTCAAATCCTGACGCACCTTGTGTCTCCATCCATCTAGATCATTCTTCCAACCATCTGGTGAAGCTTAGCTTCTTGGCAAATGAAACTTTCATCAATCTTAATTTGAGTTGATGGGTTGATTGATGGAGTTGAGGCAATGAGGGTTGGTCAATGGAGCCAAAGCAGTAGCCCGGCCTCCTGACCAGATTGAGAAAACCCCAGACAGGAAGCCTGATACAGAAAACCTGTAACAGAAAATCTCATGAGCTTGATTTTAACCGCGTGCATACTTTTTTTGCACCAGGCTGTCTGCATTTTTCAGCCGCTTGTCCAGCCAGACATGTGTGCTGAAAAATGCGGACAGTTTTCTGGAAGCTGATAGTAAAAATAAAATATCAAGGGAATTGCCAACTTGCCCAAAAATAGAGCATTAAATTTAAGTCAAAATACAATCAATCAGTAATTTTCAGAAAAATTTTGATATCACCTGGAAGCAGGATACAAAAATCCCTAGATTGTTGAATCAAACTGATCTTCTGGAGAAGTGGGAAAATTTTTAAAATAATTGTGGAATGAAATTGGATCATAATCTAGTTAATGTTGATGAAGTAAGATTCAAATCACATTTAAGAATATCCAATGGTTATTCCCCTTCAGATTAGGTATTATTTATTCATTATTATTTATTCTCTTTAATTTAATTCAATTTTTATTTTTATTTTTTTTGATTCATGAGGTATACCTTCTGTCTTGAGACTAGTGCCCAAGGCAAAGCAGGTTATCTTGATTTGTGTGCTTTCAGAAGAGGGTTATTTTCATCATGAAATCATCAATGTGGATGGCACCAAACTCATGGGTGTAGGTGGTGACAAGTTTTGTTTGTTGATTTCATCTCTTGAATCAAAAATCCTCAATAGGGTGTATCAGAGTTAGCAAACCCGCCATTAGAAACCAGCCATTTTTTTGACCAAACCCACCATTTTTAATGGCGGGTTTCTGAAATAAACATACCCCCTAACTTGTGTATTTCGAGATGGCGGGTTTCATGAAAATAGCAGATTTAAAACATCAAAACTGCCATTAAACCCACCATTTATGCATCATCATCCATCCACCATCCATCACATCCAAAACACCTTTTGGCACCTCCGCCTCAGCAAATCCATGACAATCCCATCTTTATAACATCACACACATCTCATCTCCATTGCTTCACATCTCCATTGTTTCACATCTCTATCACTTCACAAAAATCCCGTAATCATCTCATCACCCAACATCCCATCACCATCTTTATCATCTCAACATGTCCAATCAAACTTCCCAGCAGCAAGTTGAAAATGCAAAAAAGCTGTCTGAACTTTTGTTACTATTTGACTCCCATTAAGACTCTGATTCAGACTCCAATTTGGAATCAACTTGGTTGGCTTTGAATGCTCTATTAGAAAATCAATACATGGTTCCAAGAAGAAAAACTCTCCACAGTCCTATGTATGAAAGTCAAAAGCTTCATCTCCTCTCCAAATTAAGCTTCCAGAAACTGTTCCAAGCTCTATTGCCTTCATTCATAAAACTTTTGGAGATGATTGAAGACCACCACATCTTCCAGAACAATTCTTGGAATCCTAAGCGCAATCCAGCTATCCAACCGGCTGTTGCTCTTTGTAGATTGGGATCCAATGGAAATGGAGCAGCAATTCATCAATTAGAAAATCTATTCTTGGTTGGTTATGTAACCATTTACTTATACACCAAAAGAGTCATGATTGCTATCCTATCTTTCCTTTGCTCAGTCCATTCTTGTCCAACAAAAGAATAACGCAAGGAGATATCTCAAGTAATGGAGACAGAAGGATTTCCAGGTTTCATTGGTTTTGTTGATGGAACCACCATCCCCTTGAGACATAAAACCAAGCTAGATGGAAACCACTATTTTTATCAGAAAAAGAGGAAATTGATTCATTATTTTCCAATGAATTTGATAAAACTTTGGATCACACACTGACCAAATACGTTGCATCTCTTTGTTTAGATACTCTGTGGCCCTACAACTTGTTTGTGATAACAACAAGAAGTTCATATCCCTCCACACTGGCCTTCTGGGTTCTTGTCATGATTCATATGCTTTCAATTGGATGCAGATTTCCCAACAACCAGAGAACTACTTTGACCAAGATCAATACCTTCTTGCCAATTTGGCTTATGCTAGTGGGAAATATGTGGTTCCAGAATACCGGAATGTTTTTTCCAATGATCAAGGAACAACCAATTTCAACTCTCATCTTGCCAAATCACAATTTTGGATTGAGCATGCAATAGGATTGCTGAAAGGAAGATGGTCCAGCTTAAGAGAAATGCAAAACCATCTTCAAAACCCCAAAGAAATGAAGTTTCTCATCAACTGGATTATCAATTGTGTAATCCTTCACAATTTTTTGGCCAAAATCAAAGATGAATGGGACAAAATATTTGAATATGATATTCTGGATCCGCCTCAAGTAATCCCTGTCTCATCTTCTCCCTCATCTTTTTATTTGAGAGAAAGGATTCTACCTCTCACCCTTGCTTGCTTTGATGATTAATTTTTGTTTTTAAATAGGTAAAAAATCCCTTCACTGTATTTTTTTGGTTTTGGTTTTTCAACCAAGAATCCTAGGCTGACTCACTTGGGGTTTTTTTTTTCTCTTTTGGTGGGCTTAGAAAAAACAGACCCAAAACCTCACCCCACCAAACCACTGGTCCACTCTCCTCCTCACCCACCACCTTCACCTCACCCACCACCTCCACCTCACCAGAACACCTGGTAAGCTTCCCCCCCTCCTCCTCATCCTCCCAATCATCCAATACTGACATCCATCCCCCTCCATCCCCCTTCACCCCCCCCCCCCACCTCACTTCCTTGGTTGATTCCCCAGTTAATCTCCCCCCCTCCTCCTCATCACCCTTTTTCCTCCCACTCACCCCCTCTCCCTTGCTCCCAACTAACACCCCCCCCCTCTTGCCCCCCCACCTTGCTTGCCAATGCCAACAGCCACCCCCTTGCTTGCCAATGCCAATGGCCACGGCCCCCTTGTTCCCCCCCCTTGGCTTGCTGACCCTGACGGCAACCCCCTTGCTTGCCAAAGCTGACAGCAACCCCCTTGCTTGCCAACGCCAACAGCAACCTCCTTGCTTGCCAAAGCTGACAGCAACCCCCTTGCTTGCCAATGCCAACAGCAACCCCCTTGCTTGCCAATGCCAACGGTTGCCCCCCCCCTTGACTTACTGACAGCCACGGCCCCCTCACGCCCCCCCCCCTTGGCTTGCCAACACCAGCACCAACAGTTTCCCCCCTTGCTTGCCAACACCAATGGTTCCCCCCCCCTTGGCTTGCCAATGCCAACAGCCACCCCCTTTACTTGGCAATGCTGAAAGCCACGGCCCCCTCTTGCCCCTCCACCTTGGCTTTCCAATGCCAACGGTCACCCCCTTTCTTGCAGACACCAATGGTCCCCCCCCTTGCTTGCAGACGCTGACAGCAACGGCCCCCTCTTGCTGCCCCCCCCTTGGCTTGCCCACTCCAATTCAAATGGCCACAGCCCCCTCTTTCCCCCCCCCCCCCCTTGGCTTTCCAATGCTGACGGTTGCCCACCCCCTTGGCTTGCCGATTCCAACGGCCACCCCCTTGCTTGCCAACGCCAATGGCAACAGCCCCCTCTTGCCCCCCCCCCTTGGCTTGCCAACGCCAATGGCCACGGCCCCCTCTTGCTTTTCACTTGCCAACGGCCCCCTCTTGCTTTTCCCTTGCCAACGGCCCCCGCCAACGGCTGGCCTCCCCCCCCAGGCTCCATTCACCCCCCGCCTTGCTTGCTGCCGGCCCCTGCCCAACCCCCTGCTGCCCAGCTGACCAAGCCACCCCCCCTCCTACTTCCCAGCCAACGGAACCCCACCTCCTCCCCAGACAATCAATCCCAGCCTGCCCCATCCTCCCTGGCCCACTGACCCCAGCCCGTTTTTTTCACACCCTGGTATTTTTTTTTTGTTTTTTTAAATTATTTTTGTCAGCATGTGACTGACATGTTTTTTTTTTGTAACCCTTCTTTGACCCCTTTTGCTTCCATTCTCTTGCTTCTCCCACCCCACTCACAATTTTATACTCCAAATTGAATCCCTTCTTGATCCTCACCCCAAGCAGAGAATTTGCCTGGGAGGGAACAAGATGGAAGGAGATGAGGTGACAAAAATAAATAGAGGTGGCAAGCAGAGGGATTTTAATCATAAGAGCGCATCAGAAATCTCTTTGGAGCTTGCAGAGGGGGCCATTGATGAAAAGTTTGTATTTTCTGGACGGAAACTACAACCTTTGGATCTTTATCCTGTCATAAATGCCAAAGAGAAAAAGAACAATCAAAAGACCTCACATGCTGAGTTTGAACATGCCAATCAGAAAATCAAGCAATTCCATTTCTTCACCCATGGAAAATTAATTGTTATCAATAATTCTGATCACAAGGGTCTTGTTGCAATAATTGAATTTGTCCTGTTGTATAAACTTTCCAACCAAGACAAGAAGGAAATCAACTTTGTGACAACTTTCCTTCACCAGAAAAAAGAATTTGTCAACACTGTTGGTCCCTCAAGATCTTGGGGTGGAAAAATGTGGGCAATTGGATGGCAAAAATAAATGCACCCCTTTGAGTTATTTGGAAGCTATGTGAAGAAATCATCCATTCAATCTTCCCCTCAAGAGTATACTTGTCTCAACCTTAAGGCCAACAAAGTCTCTAAAATTTTAGGAAAAAAAAATTCAATTTGGCCAGACTTCCCTTTGAATCAAACCGTGAAATAACAAAGGACAACTGCATTGCTTCCTTCTCATCTCTGGAATTTGGTTCCCAGCCTACACCCTTTGACTGCTCTTTGCATGTCACTTTCACATCCAACTCTTTTTACAACTCACCTCAAATTGACAAAGGTGACATCTTGGGGTATTCCTTTTTACTTGAATTTCCAACCAAGAAATCAAATGGACAGCTTATTGAAACCACAGATGAATTTCAAGTGTCAGATGGCCAATTTTTATTTCCAGAACTGGGGTTTGGAATTGATTTCAAGCAAAAAGGTATAGTGAAAATGGCTTGGGAAGCAAATCAGTACAAGAACTGTACATTTCCTGCTGTGGAAATGGCCACCCATACCAGAATGGCCATGTCCATGCAAATTAAAAAAAACTTGAAACATTTTCAGGGACTTGGAAAGTGGGAAAATATACTCTAGGAAAACAAATATAAACAAAAACAAAAAATATTTGTTCATTGGTGGGGTTAAAAATAGTATTAAGTGTTGTAACCATTGTTTTAATCAAAAATAATTTTCTTTTTTTTTATTTTTAAGTTTTTAATATGAGCAAATATATTTAAAAGCCCAGAATTTTAGTAATCTGCTTTAATTCACCTACCATTCTACTGCTACCAATGCATGCCACAGCTATTGACCACTTATCCTTTTTTTTCTGTTGCCAGTCATTCCCTCTCCATTTCCAGTTGTGCTTGCTGTCAATCCTTCTCCTTTTCCTCTTTTTGAAATTCTAGCTCAGCCTGTTTAAACTTCCACTCAGCATCCCATTTTTGTTTATGAGCCAAACTCTTGGCTTTCTGCTTTTGAAAATCAATGGCCAGTTGATTATCCCACTTCTCCTTTTCAAACTGAAGTTTTTCAGATTCAATTTGTAATTTCACTGTTTTTCAGAGGGGAATAGGAATGAGATTGATTTGGAAACCAAGGAGAATCCAATGGGCTTATTGGAATCTTGCTTCTCCATGATCTCCTCAACCCCTGAAAAATTTGAAGTGTTTCTCCTCTTTTTCATGCTATTGTGGTTGATGTTGATGGGATTGGAGGCCTTTTGCTTTCCCTTTGCAGAGGATTTTTGTGTGGGAACATCATTGCTCTCATTTGAAGGGGATTTGGGAGGCCCCATTGGCTTGAGTATTTGGCCATTCAGGAACCAATGAGCCTGTTTTTTTACAATCTAAATCAGTCAGGATTAACCAGAAAGAAGAGAAAAGATCTTGGTTCCTTACTTGAACAGATGATTACAATGGTGGTGATACAGGAATAACTTGCTCCTTGTTGGAAAAGTTCTTAAGTTCTTCCACCCCAGGAAAAGAGAAATCAAAAGAAGGAAGTGAGGGGTCCAAGGAAGGGTTTGAATTGTTGATCAATACTGATGTAGAAGTGATTGGAGCTGATTCTTTTGGAATATCCTCCTCCACATCAGATTGGGGCCACTCATAGGTTTCATTGGGGTAATAATTGCTAGGCCAAGAATCCACAGCCAGGTCCTCAGCATCAACTGAATCTGATTTTTGGCCATCAAAAGCGGCTAAAGGGTTGATATTGGACTTCTTTGCAAAGATTTCATCCATTTGAACATAAAAAGGACGAATGGAGTCCAACTTATTAACCACCAATTTTATTCCCTGTGCTTTATCTGAGTTGGTGATACCAAAGCCAGTGGAGATTGACATGGAGTGGGATTTTTTGTACTTGGCTCAATAGTTCTTGAATTGATTCTGCATCAGTTTGGATGAAAGATCCAGCCTAACTTTGGTTTTATTCTTGAGTTAATTTGCCACCAGGAGATAGCCATTAACCTTAGAAGAAGGAGGTTGGCCAAATTGTGTTTTATTTTTTGATCCAAAGCAAGCATTTTAGTTGGATGAAATTTTGAGCCAGTTTACCAGGATGATTCAATCAGCTCTCTTGAGCTGAATTGAGACTGTGGAAGCTGAAGGGGGAGGATTGTTGGATTTTGAGTTCCTGGGGGATTTTTGCTTTGGTCCATTTGATTGTTTAGTGGACTTGTGGGGGGAGGATTGCTGAGGGGCTATTTAAAAAGAGTAAGGGATGAAGCAATGAAGCAATGAGATTGATGAAGTGATGAGAGTCATGAAGTGATGAGGGGATGAGAGTCATGAAGCAAAGAGGATAGGAAGAGATGAGAGTGATGAAGTGATAAGAGGGATGAAGCAATGAGATTTAGTATGTGATAAAAGCAATCAAGTGATGAGAGTGATGAAGTGATGAGGATAGTGATGCAATGAGAGTTAGCTGGATGTGGTAAAAGCAATAAATCAATGAGATTGATGAAGCAATGAGGATAGTGGTGCAATGCAAGTTAGCTGGATGTGATGAAAGCAATAAAGTGATGAGGATAGCAATGAAGAGATGAAGAGCGATGAATCAATTTTTTTTCAGATGAGGTTGGAGGTAGAATTTTTCCAAGGTTGGTGGAGGTGGAAAACCAGGGGTGTATGAAGTGGACAGGTGGTGGAAGCCTTTATATACTTTACTTAAAAAAAAACCAATTATTTCCAGGTAACTCTGACATGTCTGATGTGAAATAAGTGGGTTTTTTTGATTTTTAATGGCGGTTTTGAAATTTAAGATTTGGTTTGAAACCTGCCATTAAAAAATGGTGGGTTTGCTTAACTCTGAGACACCCTAATATTCAGTCATCAACAATGATAATTTCACAAATATCCATTTTTGGGATGGATGTCATTAATTGAAAGCCAAATTCAGAAATTCAACATCAATCAACATAGAATACACTCAATCATATTAACCTTTTTTCAATCACATTGAATAATGTTTCCATTTGAAGAAGTCATGTTTCCAAGAAAATGAGCCAAAAAAATCAAGATTAAATCTTTCAGGAAATAGATTTTGGGCTCAATGAATCAATCAAGAAGAGAAAATTGATAATTGCAAATTTTTCCTATCATTTCAATTTTTTGATAGAACCTTCTTGAAATGCAGCCTATCATAGGCCTTCTTTTGGAAGATACTGTGTTATTTTTTTGATTCTTTTGTTATTATATATATATATATATGATTATTATTTTATGTTAAATTATTCTTTTGAGATAAAGCTTTCAGAAAAAAAAGAATATCATTTCTCAAACGTTTTTATGCTGATTAAAAAAAGAGAAAAACAATGAGTTTTTCTGTAATTTTTCCCTCTGAAATATTCTCAATGAAAATTTAAAACATATTTCAATGAAACCAGATTCAATTGGTGACAAGGCTATCTATTTCAAGCACTTGTTTCATTTGGCCATGTTCTATATTAAACTCAGGAATGCATCCAAATTGCTTTGGCCAGGAAATAATTCTTCTATTTTGGGATCCATGCAATTTTTTTTTTGACAAAGAAATTTTTCTTGATTGATAATATATTGGAGTATTCACACCCTCAAAAATAACATAGAAACTGATTCATCCACTAATTTTTCCCGCTCTTAAGCCACCTCAAAATGTTTGGAGACATCCTCATTCTCATTTGCCTCCAACCTTACTTATCATAAACCACTCATATTGCACCACCACTTCACACTACCAACCAAATCACTTCATTTTTCACCTATCCCAGGATAACTCCACACCCTCCTTTGAGGAAAGGCATTTTTTTAGATGTTTTTTTTTTCTAAATTAACACCTTTCTTTGGAAAAGGCATTAATATGGTAAATTCTTTCAAATAAATTCACACCCTCTGGTGTTTTTTTCACTCCAGGAATATTTGTAAACCTCAAAAGTTTGTACCAATATAAAGGATTTGCAAGTAGAAAATTTATGTGTTGAAAGTATTTTTGAGGTCCAAAGAAGTTCCTGTGGTGGGAAAAATAAACTTCCCGGGATTTTTGATCCCCCCAGGGCCTGTGAGCATTGATTGAGGCCTTTTGGGGGCTAAAATAAGTCCCCCAGAAACCCTGGGTGGTCTTTCTGGAGTGGAATACTCTGGAGAATTCAATTGTGGATCTCAATTGAGTTAATGTGACATTTAAAAATACAATAAATATATTTTTGTGGAAATTGATTGAAAAATGATGTTATATTTGAAAAAAAAAACTTTAAGCATCATGAGAGAAATATGAAAAATGATAAAAATTTATATTCTTTACACAAAACAGAATATTTCAAGTGGAATCCAGATCAATTTTTACCAAAAATAAAAAATATAGAAAAATTGTGCATATGCATTTGATGAGGAGAATTTGATTATATTTGAATATTTCAACATAAATAACATAAATTACAAAATTAATTATAAAAAATATGAGAAAAAGTTTTTCTGAAGAAAATTCAAGATTCCTGATTAAATTTCAATAAATTTGTACCAACTATAAAGTCATGGGTGATGATAAATTCAAAACTCGAATGAGTTGTTTACACAACTCAAATGGGCTGTTTGGAATGCTACAAAACTACAATTGAGTTGTGTAGCCTCTACACAAATTGACTGTAGTTGTGTAGCTCTCACACAACAGTACCGTGTTGTGTGGCACCCAAAAAAACTACAGGCATTGTGTTCCAAAAAATAAAATAAAAAAACATACGTTGAATAAAAAAACAGAAATCAATCAACAAAACTATCAAAAAAGGTGATTTTTTGGTTAAAATAAATTAATTGATTAATTAATAAATCAATTAGCTAATAAATAAATAAACCAATAAATAAATAAATGAATAAATACATAAATAAATAGATAGATAGATAGATAGATAAATAAATAAATAAATAAATAAATAAATAAATAAATAAATAAATAAATAAATAAATAAATAAATAAATAAATGAATAAATAAATAAATAAATAAATAAATAAATAAATAAATAAATAAATAAATAAATAAATAAATAAATAAATAAATAAATAAATAAATAAATAAATAAATAAATAAATAAATAAATAAATAAATAAATAAATAAATAAATAAATAAATAAATAAATAAATAAATAAATAAATAAATAAATAAATAAATAAATAAATAAATAAATAAATAAATAAATAAATAAATAAATAAATAAATAAATAAATAAATAAATAAATAAATAAATAAATAAATAAATAAATAAATAAATAAATAAATAAATAAATAAATAAATAAATAAATAAATAAATAAATAAATAAATAAATAAATAAATAAATAAATAAATAAATAAATAAATAAATAAATAAATAAATAAATAAATAAATAAATAAATAAATAAATAAATAAATAAATAAATAAATAAATAAATAAATAAATAAATAAATAAATAAATAAATAAATAAATAAATAAATAAATAAATAAATAAATAAATAAATAAATAAATAAATAAATAAATAAATAAATAAATAAATAAATAAATAAATAAATAAATAAATAAATAAATAAATAAATAAATAAATAAATAAATAAATAAATAAATAAATAAATAAATAAAGAAAGAAAGAAATAAAGAAAGAAAGAAATAAAGAAAGAAATAAATGGTGTTTGAAAAAACCCATTTGACGCATGTATGGGCCCCCATGCGCCAATTGGGCCGTGTACGGCCCTACATAACTCCCACACGACTGGGATTTGTGAATTTATCATCACCTTAAAATAATATACAAAAATAATAAACACTAGTTTATTGCCCCCAAATTTGGAGATTAAATTCAATACAAATGAATCTACATGAAAAAATTGATATTTTGCAATTTTTTTTAATCAAGTGGGAACTTTGGGGAATGGATTAAAAAAATCAGGACATGAACAGGTTTTTAAGTAGTTCAAAAGATAAGCAAGTAAAAAAAATTCCATATCATGGAAATCTTGTCCTTTAATTTCAGGGATTGATAGATTTCAAAACCTCATAGTAAACCAATTAAATAAAAAAATTGAAATGAACAAATGGGATATGTTTAAAATAATTTTAATCAATTTGGTAAGGTTAATGTTAAATTCAAGGCTCCAGTCGTTTGGGAGCCGTGTAGGGCCCCACACGGCCTGTGGGAGTCGTGTAGGGCCCCACATGGCCTGGGGGAGTCGTGTAGGGCCCCACACAACCTGTGAGAGTCATTCAGGGTTCCACAAGACCTGTGGGAGTTGTGTAGGGCCCCTCATCGCGTGGGGGCCCATACACTACTCCATATAATTTATAATTTATAATTTATTATTTATTATTTATTATTTATTATTTATTATTTATTATTTATTATTTATTATTTATTATTTATTATTTATTATTTATTATTTATTATTTATTATTTATTATTTATTATTTATTATTTATTATTTATTATTTATTATTTATTATTTATTATTTATTATTTATTATTTATTATTTATTATTTATTATTTATTATTTATTATTTATTATTTATTATTTATTATTTATTATTTATTATTTATTATTTATTATTTATTATTTATTATTTATTATTTATTATTTATTATTTATTATTTATTATTTATTATTTATTATTTATTATTTATTATTTATTATTTATTATTTATTATTTATTATTTATTATTTATTATTTATTATTTATTATTTATTATTTATTATTTATTATTTATTATTTATTATTTATTATTTATTATTTATTATTTATTATTTATTATTTATTATTTATTATTTATTATTTATTATTTATTATTTATTATTTATTATTTATTATTTATTATTTATTATTTATTATTTATTATTTATTATTTATTATTTATTATTTATTATTTATTATTTATTATTTATTATTTATTATTTATTATTTATTATTTATTATTTATTATTTATTATTTATTATTTATTATTTATTATTTATTATTTATTATTTATTATTTATTATTTATTATTTATTATTTATTATTTATTATTTATTATTTATTATTTATTATTTATTATTTATTATTTATTATTTATTATTTATTATTTATTATTTATTATTTATTATTTATTATTTATTATTTATTATTTATTATTTATTATTTATTTATTATTATTTATTATTTATTATTTATTATTTATTATTTATTATTTATTATTTATTATTTATTATTTATTATTTATTATTTATTATTTATTATTTATTATTTATTATTTATTATTTATTATTTATTATTTATTATTTATTATTTATTATTTATTATTTATTATTTATTATTTATTATTTATTATTTCTTATTTATTATATATATTTCATTATTTATTATTTATCATTTAGTGGAGGCTACCCAACTTGATTTTAGTTGTTTAGCGTGCCACACGGCCCATTAGAGTTGTGTAGCTTGCCACACGGCCCATTTGAGTCTTGTAGCATGCCACAAGGCCCATTTGAGTTTTGTAGCATGCCACACGGCTCATTTGAGTTGTGTAGGGTGCCACACGGCCCATTAGAGTTGTGTAGCTTTCCACACGGCCCATTTGAGTCTTGTAGCATGCCACAAGGCCCATTTGAGTTGTGTAGCATGCCACACGGCTCATTTGAGTTGTGTAGGGTGCCACACAGCCCATTGAGCCGTGTACACAACTCAAAGAGGTGTGTACAGAGTTGTGTACACAACTCAATGAGCTGTGAATTTAACATTTCCCATTTGACAATTTGGGAAATGGATTATAAAAAATATACAAACAATTTTTCAAGTATTTAAACATATAAGCAAGCAAAAAAAGTATATATCATGGAAATATTGGAATTTTATTTTGGTGATGGATTGCATTCCACACCTTGTGGTGAACTATGTTGGAAGTTTCAAATATATTTTTATTACTAGGTTTCTGTGCCCCAACAACCTTTTTTGAATTGCCTGATCTACACCTTGAAAATGAAAAATATAACTTCCCATGGATGAAAAATGGATGTTGAAGATAAAGGAGAAATTTTGAAAGGGTCTGAACTGGTGATTTTTTAGTTATGAGGAGAAAATGTTTTAAGAAATGATGAATTGGGGAAATCTTGTTGGTATAGATTTTGGGTTTCATCCTCAAGAGAACCATGGCTTGATTAACTTTCATTATATTATCTTTCTCATTCCCAGGAAGTGAATTCAACAGTAATGAATTTATTTTGAATGCTTTTTCATTCTTCCAACATGAAATAATACAATCAATCAGGTAACTTTTATCAGGAAAGCAGTTTTGTAATTTTTGGAATAAAATATTGATGAATATAAAGCATGATATTCATTATTTACATGAATAAACATGTTTTGAAGTAGGGGTATTCTATCTGAATTTTTATAAAATTAGGACCACCCCCAATGGCAATTAACAAAAATTGTAATCAGGATCACCTACAACACATATATTTGATTTCAGCTGGAAAACTTGAAAATATTTCCAGCATTCAAAATCCCCTAAGCTTGCATCAATTATATAAGGATGTGCACCCTTTTGAAAAATAGGTGAAATTTCCCTATAATAACCACCAATAACACAGCAAATTCATCAAAAAGGCAACTTATAATTGATAAGCTCTTCAATAGGGCGTATCAAAGTTAGCAAACCCACCATTAGAAACTGGCCATTTTTTTTGACCAAACCCACCATTTTTAATGGCGGGTTTCTGAAATACACATACCCCCTAACTGGTGTATTTCAAAATGGCAGGTTTCATGAAAATGGCAGGTTTCAAACATCAAACCCGCCATTAAACCCTCCATTTATGCATCATCATCCATCCACCATCCATCAAATCTCAAACACCCATCCACATCAGAAAATCCATACCGGTAACATCTCCATTGCATCAAACACATCTCATCTCCTTTGCTTCACATCTCTATCAATTTTAACATCTCCATTTTCACAAAAATCCCATCATCATCTCATCACCCCACATCACATCCATCTCCATTGCATCACACACATCTCATCTCCATTGCTTCACATCTCTATCAATTTTCACATCTCCATCTTCACACAAATCCCATCATCATCTCATGACCCCACATCACATCACCATCTTTCTCAACATGTCCAATCAGACTTCCGACCAGCAAGTTGAAAACGCAAAAAAGATGACTGAACTTTTGCTACTGTTTACTCCCATTCAGACTCTAATTCAGACTCCAATTTGGAATCAACTTTGTTAGCTTTGAATTTGCTGTTGGAAAAGCAATACATGGTTCCAAGAATACACACCCTCCACAACCCTATGTATGAAAGGCAAAAGCTTCATCTCATCTCCAACTTAAGCTTCCAGCAACTATTCCAAACTTTGTTGCCTTCATTCATGAAACTTTTGGGGATGATTGAAGACCACCACATCTTCCAGAACAATTCTTGGAATCCTCAACGCAATCCATCCATCCAACTTGCTGTTGCTCTTTGTAGATTGGGATCAAATGGAAATGGAGCAGCAATTCATCAATTGGAAAATCTATTCTCAGTAAGTTATGGAAGCATTGACTTATACACCAAAAAAGTCATGATTTCTATCCAATCTTTCCGTTGCTCAGTCCTTTCTTGGCCAACAAAATAAGAAAGCAAGGAGATATCTCAATTAATGAAGACCAAAGGCTTTCCTGGTTGCATTGGGTTTGTTGATGGAACCACCATCCCCTTGAGTCAAAAACCCAAGCTAGATGGCAACCACTATTTTGATTTCAAAAAAAAGGCAACTGATTCATTTCTTTTCCAATGACTTTAATAACACCTTTGATCACACCACTGACCAAATATGCTTCATCTTTTTGTTTAGATACTCTGTGGCCCTAAAACCTGTTTGTGATAAAAACAAGAAGTTCATATCCCTCCATGCTGGCCTTCCAGGTTCTTTTCATGATTCATACGTGTTCAATTGGATGCAAATTGCCCAACAACCAGGGAACTACTTTGGCCAAGATCAATACCTTCTGGCCAATTCATCTTATGCTAGTGGCAAATATGTGGTTCCAGAATACCAGAAAGTTTCATCTAACAATCAAGGAAAAACCAATTTCAACTATCATCTTGCCCAATCACAAGTTTTGATTGAGCATGCCATAGGAGTCCTGAAAGTAAGATGGGCCAGCTTAAGGGAAATGCAAAACCAGCTTCAAAATCCCAAAGACATGAAGTTCCTCATCCACTGTATTATCACTTGTGTGATCCTTCAAAATCTTTTGGCCAACATCAAAGATGAATGGGATGAAATATTTGAAGATGATATTCCTGATCCACCTCAAGTCATCCCTGTTTTATCTTTTCCCTCATCTTCTTCTATAAGAGAACAAATTTTTCCTCTCACCCTTGCTAGCTTCAATGATCAATGCTTGATTTCAAGTTATGTAAAAAATCCCTTCACCAAATTGTTTTGGTTTTGGTTGTTCACCCAAGATTCCTAGGCTGAGTCTATTTTTTTTCTCATTTGGTGGGGTGGACTTAGCCAAAACAGACTCAAAACTTCCAAAACCCCCACCTCACACCACCAAACCACGGGTTGGTCCACTCCTTCCTCCTCCTCACTAACCACCTCCTCCTCACCCATCACCTCCACCTCACCCACCACCTCCCCTCTTCATTTGGTTGGCCCCCTGGTAAGCTTCCCCCCCTCCTCCTCATCCTCACCATCATCCAATGCTCATCCTTTGATTCATCCACATCCATCCCCCTTCAGGCCCCCCCACCCCCTTGGTTGATTCCCCAGGTAAGCTCCCCCCTCCCTCCTCCTCATTCCCCTTTTCACCCCCTCTCACCCCCTCTCACTCCCTCTCACTCACTAACCAACACCCCCCCTCTCACCCCTCCCTTGGTCTCCCTCCCATCTTGCTTGGCTTGCCGGCCCCACCCCCCCTTTCTTGCTTGGTCAACCCCACCGCCCCCCCTCCTTTGCTCTCTTGGCCAACCCCGCCAGCCCCCTCCCCTCCTTCATTTTCTTGCTTGGCCAACCCCACCGGCACCCTCCCCTCCTTTGGCCAACCAACGCGGCCCCCCCCTTTCTTGCTCAGCTAACCCTGCCGCCCCCCCCCCTCACTCGCCTTTGGCCAACCAACGCCGGCCCCCCCTTGCTTGCCTTTGGCCAACCAATGCCAGCCCCCCCCCCTTGCTTTCCTTTGGCCAATTCACGCCTCCCTCCCCCCTTGCTTGCCTTTGGCCAACCGACGCCAGCCCCCCCTTGCTCGCCTTTGGCCAACCAACTCCGGCCCTTCCCCCTTTCTTGCCTTTGGCTGACCAACACCAGCCCCCCTCCCTTTCTTGCCTTCAGCCAACCAACGCCGCCCCCCCTCTTGCTTGCTTGGCCAACCCTGCCATCCCCCCCCCCTCAATTTCTTGGCTGCCGACCAAACCCTCCCCCGTTTCCTGGTTCCCGGGCCCTGCCAACCTGGCCAAAGGCCCAACCCCAACCTTACCCAAAGGCCCGGCCTGATTCCCTCACACCCCAGTAATTTTTTTTTTTTTGGTGATCACGTTTCTGGTGAACTTGGGATCAAGTCCAGGTTTGGTTTCATTTTTTTTGATCCAATCTTGTTTCACTGATGATGCCCATTTGACTGACTGTTTTTTTTTTTTTTTCAATCCCTCAACTGCTATTGGTGAATGTCCAATTCTTCTCCCACCCACCTCAAAATGTTGCACAAACAATCAAATCCCATCTTGTTCCTCACCCCAATTAGAGTATATGGATGGGAGGGATTGAGATGGAAGGAGATTGATTGACCAACATAATGAAAGGTGGGAAGAATAGGGCCCATCACCAAAAGAGGATTCAAATGAGAGAGTCCAAAATATCTTTGGAGGTTGCTGAGGAAGGTATTAATGAAAAGGTGGTCTGGTCTGGTTGGAAACCGCGTCCTTTGGATCTTTACCCCTCAATTTTTGCCAAAAAGAAAAATAATAGTCAAAAACCCACCCAGGAAGCATTTGAGCAAGCAAAACAAACAATCAAAGAGCTTCATTTCTTCCACAGTGGAAAATTAATTTTCCTCAATCAATCTGATCACCAAGCCCTGGTGGCAATCATTGAATTTGTGCCCTTGGATAAACTCTCAGAAAAAGATAAGAATGACATCAACTTTGTCACCACTTTCCTTCATGGTTAAAAAAAATTTTTCAACCCAGTTGGTCCTTCAAGATCTTGGGGTGGAAAAATGTGGGCAGTTGGATGGCAAAAATTGATGCACCCTTTGGAGTTACTTAGACGTTATGTGAAGAAATAATCTATTAGATCTTCTCCTCAAGAGTATTCTTTCCTCAACCTTAAGGCCAACAAAGTATCCCAAATTCTAGGACAAATGTTTTTCAATTTGGCCAAACTTTCCTTTGAATAAAATCATGATACCATGAAGGACAAAAACATCCCCTCTTTCTCTTTTTTGGAATTTGGTTCCAAGCCTAAACCTTTTGATTGCTCCCCACACATCACTTTCACCTTGTATTCTTTTTACAACTCTCCTCATATTGAAAAAGGCAACATCTCTGGCTACTACTTTTTCCTTGTGGTTCCAACCAAGAAATCAAATGGTTGACTTATTGAAAATACGGACAAATATCAAGTATCAGATGGCCAATTTTTTTTTCCTGACCTTGGCTTTGGAATTGATTTCAAGCAAAAAGGTACTGTCAAAATGGTTTGGGCAGCTAATAAGTACAAGCACTGTACCTTTCCTGCTTTGGACACAGCAACCCCTACCAGAATGGCCATGTCACTTCAAATTAATAAAACAACTAGAAACACTTGTAGGGATTTGAATAATGGCCAGATTTACTCTAGAAAAAAAATATTAAAAAAAAAGATCTGTATGTTGGTGGGGTTAAGAATACTCTAAAACGTTGTAATCAAAAATATTTTTTTTGTTTTTCTTTCACCCATTCAAATATATTTACAAGCCCAGCATTTGAGTTATCTGCTGTATTTCATCTACTGTTTTACTTCTAACAATGCAAGCCAAGGCTACTGATACCTTATCCTTTTTTTTGGTTGCAAGTTGTTCCCTCTCCTTTTCCAGTTGTGCTTGCTTTTGATCCTTCTCCTTTTCCTCTTTTTGAAATTCTTGCTCAGCCTCTTTCAACTTCCACTCAAAATCCCATTTTTTTTTGATGAGCCAAACTCTCAGCTTTCTGCTTTTGAACATCCATGGCCAGTTGAAAATCCCACTTTTGCTTTTCAAACTCAAGTTTTTTGGATTCAATTTGTGATTTGACTTTTTTTTTCAGGGGAAAAGCAATGAGCATGATTTTGAAAGCAAGGATATTCAACCAATGGACTTACATGAATCTTGCTTCTCCATGATTTCTTCAAAGCCCAAAAACCAGAAGTGTTTCTCCTCTTTTGATGACTTTTGGGGTTGATATTGATGGAATTGGAGTCCTTTTTCTTACCCTTGGCAGAGGAGGTTTGAGTCTGAAAGTTGTCACTGGTGTTGGAAGGCAATGTGGGAGGCCCCATTGGATTGAGTTTTTTGCCATTCAGGAATGGATGAGCCTTTTTTTTTACAATCTAAATCAGTAAGGATTAACCAGACAGAAGCGAAAAGAGCTTGGTTCCTTACTTGAATGGATGTTGAGGGTAATGGAGACTGAGGAGTATCTTGTTCTGCATCAGCAAGGTTGATGAGATCTGCTAACCCAGGAAGAGAGAAATCCAAAGAAGGAGGGGAGGGGTCCAAGGTATGGTTTGACACATCAATCAACGCAGAAGTAGACGTGATTGGAGCTGATGGTGTTTGAATATCCTCCTTTGAATTGGATGGGGGCCACTCCAAGCCAAAGGTTTCTTAAGGATCACCATTGCTAGGCTGAGCATCCCCAGCCAAGTCCCCAGCATCTACTGAATTGGATTTTTGGGCATCAAAAGCGGCTAAAGGGGTGATGTTTGCCTTCTTTCCAAAGATTTCATCCATTTGAATATCAAAAGGACCAATGGAGTCCAACTTATGAACGGCCAAGTTGATTACCTTGGCTTTGTCAGAATTGGTGATACCAAAGCCAGTGGAGATTGACATGGAGTGGGCCTTTTTGTACTTGGCTTGATAATTCTTGAATTGCTCCCTCATCTTTTTGGATAACAGATCCAGCCTACCTTTTGTTTTGTTCTTGAGTTCATTGGCCATCAGGAGATAACCATTGACCTTAGAGGATGTAGGTTGGCCAACACGTGTTTCATTTTCTGATCCAAAGCAGGAATCATAGTTTGAGTTAATTTTGAGCCAGTTGACCAGGATGATGTGATCAGCTCTCTTGAGCTGACGTGAGCCCCTGGAAGCTGATGGGGGAGGATTTTTTGTTGTGGATTTCCTTGGCAACGTTTGCTTTGGTGTGTTGGACTTTTGTGTGGACTTGCGGAGGGAGGTTTGCTGAGGGGCCATTTGGAAAGAGTAAGGGCAATAAGGTGATGAGAGGGATAAAGTGACAAGCAAGATAAATTGTTGAGAGATATGAAGTGATGAGAGCAATAAAGTGACAAGAGCAATAAAACAATGATTTTATTCTTTGGATGAGGCTGGAGGTAAAGTGATGAGAGCAATGAAGCAATGAGAGAGATGAAGCAATGAGAGCAATGAAGCAATGAGAGCAATAAAGTGGTGAGTGATCAAGTGATGAGAGTGATGATGAGAGTGATAAAGTGATGAAAGTGGTGAATCTTTTGATGATGAGGCTGGAGGTAAAAAAACTTGCAATGAGGTTGGAGGTAGAAGGAGGTGGGAAGCCAGGGGTGGATGACGTGGAAAGGTGGCAGAAGCCTTTAAATACTTTATTTAAAAAAACTCACTTAATTCATGTTAACTTTGACACGTCTGATGGGAAATAAGTGGTTTTTTTTTTATTTTTAATGGCAGGTTTGAAATGGCAGATTTGGGTTGAAACCCGCCATTAAAAAATGGCGGGTTTGGTTAACTTTGATACACCCTAATTATTCTGTCAGAAAATCAAGAGAATGCCTATACATCATAGGTGCTTCATCTTACCCTCCAGGATCATCAATAAATTAGTAAGAGGGCTGAGAAGAATTGCATGGATTGACTATGAGGTCAAATATATTTTTCTGTCTATTATTAAGAAGATGGATTTTTTTCAAATTTGATCAATTTATAGAAGCATTTTTTTATTCTTTAAGGATCTATTCAATATTAATTCTTGCAGCCTCTACTTTTGGATCAAATTTGGAAAAATTAGGAAAATATTTTCAATTCTGTTCCCTTGTTTTCAAATATATTTGGGGTGATTGATTTTAATATTTCATTTTGAGGACTCTTTGAAATGTCATCCCAGAATGAATTAAATATTCCACCATTAAATTGAAGCAAGAATTCCATAGGAAAAGTTGTTTTTCTGGCTGAAAAAATGCCAATAGCATTCCAAAAAATATTCTTAGTTTAAAAGGGTGAATATCCTCTTCAGCTTCTTTCATTTTTTTTCTAAATTTTTATCATCCTCAAGTAGCCCTTGGCAAAAGATGCCTCTTTGAAATTTTTATAATAAATTTCATTGAATTTCTGTAGTTTATTAAATTAATGAGAACCAAAAGAATTATTTAAAAAAAATATGAGAAACCACCTTTTTTGAATATGAATGTTGAACAGTTCAAATTCTACCAATTTGAAAACCACTTGTAAAGTGACTGTATCATTTTCTGAGTGAATGGAATGTGAAGTATTGTGAAAATTGTAATATTTGATTTTACTTGCAAAACAATCAATTTCATTTATTTTGAAATATTGAGGGATTATAGTTTTTGATTTTTTTTATCTTTGAAAAAATTCATCCAGTCCTTTGTCTGTTTCAAGAAAAAACTACTTTTGGGGAGGAAGATGAATATCCAGCTGTATCACAGAAGGTGGGATAGAAAACAAATTTGAATTATTTACCTCTCTGAAATCCCTATGGAGGAGCTACCCAACTTGAATCCCTAAAATAGTTTATTTCATCCAAATCTGCACCATAATCAAAATTAAGAAAATCATGGACCTTATAAATTTATTTGGAGAGGTATTTAACTGAAAATATAACTTCACATATCTTCAAAATTACATGAAACTTCTGATTTTACAAAAGTTAAGTATTGTGAGGAACAACCCACAAATTAACAATGAGGAAGTTTGAATGATTCCTACACAGTTAAATGGTAGGTCCATTCTGACATCTTCTATATATTCTATAACTTCTTTTTCCCAAAATTTTTTGATGATAGAAGTCTTTGGGGTATTTCTTCATGAATCTTCCATCATTAATGCAAGGTGCTTCCATGTTTAAAATTAAACATGGGCCAGGTATCATATGTCTTTTAACTTCTTGAGAAGGTTTTGGCTCTGTGAATTGATTAGTTATATCTGCACAAACAATCATCATAATTTATTTATATTTTCTGGGTTGGTGATCATGGTGAAGAATTACCAAGATGTCAGCATGAGGAATACCTCTCTTTTGGAATTATATAAAATTATTTGTCTCCATTTGAAATAAAAAATATTCCACCCATGATTTATGAGTTGAAAACATGTGTTACTATATCTATATATTTTATGGAATAAGTTGGACATTTTACTGATCAAATGGGTGATAAGAAAACTACTGAGAATTTATGGACCTGTGATTTTGTATAAATGAATTATTTCTTTTATTTTGAGAATGGCTTGAAACAGAATTGTTCTTTATTTTTTGTGGATGTTGATCAATCTGTAACCAAATTCTTATTTGGGGGTGGTTAAATATTTGATGATTAAGATTGGGGTGATTATATGTGGCTGGATTTCTCATGTGGTGTTAATGAAAACTGTGAGGAATTTCATGACAATGTGAGTAGTGTGATTTATTTTGAACTACCACAAAAGGAACTCAAGATGTTCTTCTATAAAAAAACTTGGAAAACAAATCATGGTTGTTTTATGCAGAGGATTCAAGGATGTTAGTTAAGAAGAAATCCAAAATTTAGCTTGTGGTTTTTGAAGATGAGGGAGCGCAATAGGAGGCAGTATTTATGTTGAAAAACTTAACACACAGATTTGTGCTGGCCATTGTGCTCTGTTGCATGTCATTCAGCTCCTTGTTGTTGCACTGAAGTTTTTCTCCTTGGTTCATCCCCCAGTTACACTGAAGTTTTTCTTGTTTCAGTGTGTATATTAACATACTTGCAAATGTATAAATTCACATGGGTTTGTTTAATACTTAGAAAGAAAATCAGACACAGAACTTATGTTGTATAAGTGCATACAGATTTATTTACATGGATTTGTGTGATATACTGCGGGTTAAAAAAGCAGAAAAAATCTATAACTCAGTTTTTTTAAAAAAATTTTACATTCAAAAAAAATACATTCAAAAAAAATACATTTGAAAAAAATACATTCAAAAAAAAAGCTGAACCAAAAAAAAGCTGAACCAAAAAAAAAAAAAAAAACCTACATTCTAAAAAAAAAATATCTACATTCAAAAAAAATGACATTCAGATGTGTGGGGTGCATCCTTGAAATTGGGAAATAAATGAGTTCCATGCACCCAAGGCAAAAAACAGCAGTATTTACCAAGGGTGCAGGAAGAAAATTCTTCATTATATAGGCAATTCCTATATCATGAGGAGAATTAAAATATTTCAAAATATCTAGAAAAAAAAGATTAAATCCAATAAAAAATTAAAAACATGAAATATCAAAAATTTATTTCTTGATTTGAAAAAGGATTGATATTTCCAGTGGTATGTAAATACCTTCATACCAAAGATAAAAAGACATGAAAAAAATTCTACATGTACCTATTGTATGAGAAGGATACAAAGATGTTTGAAAATTCCAACAAAGGATTCATTTTATAAAATTACAATGATAATAAAATCAAAAATTTATTTATCTGAATATAAATAAGCATAAAAAACAAAAAAATGTCACATACATCTATTTTTCAAGGGAAATCAAAATTTCTTAGAAAATAGCAACAAAAAACTCCATCAAGTGCAAGAATAATCAATGAAATATCAAAAATTTATTTCTTTGAAAAAACATATATATATACTAGAGTATTGCCCCCAAACTTGGGGACTGATTGGTATTTAAATTTTTTAAATGATTTTGATCAAGTGGTAAATCTGGGGATTGGATTAGAAAAAGAATTAAATGAACAATTTATCAAGCATTTCAACAGATACGTAATTAAAAAACATCATATATCATTGAAATCTCAGTATTTAATTTCAGTGATGGATGGCATCCAAAACCTCATGATAAAAAATGTTGTCAGTTTCAAAGGGAATTATGTTTCCAGTTTTAAACCACTTCCCTTGTAAAATTTGTGGATATTAACCTTGAAAATTCAAACTTCAACTACCCATGGGTGGACACTGGATCTTGAATATAAAGACCAAAATTTTCAATTGTATAAACTTGTTGTTTATTAGTTTTCAATGAGAATTCCAAATTGACTGGGAACTTTTTTCAAATCATTTTGAAACACAGAAACTTTGCTCTGGGGAAGAAATGAAGGTTACACAATTAATGGCAATCAGTCTTCCTAAGGAATTGAGCACACACATTAGTCATTGGTGCTTCATCACAGATTATCAAAGAAGACTTTTTGAGATATTAATCCTTTTTGGAATGCTTTGATATCTTTGTTTGATTTTAATATCTCATTTTTGAGAACTCTTGGATCTGTAATCCCAGAGTGAATTCCATCTTCCACTGTGAAATTGAAGCAAGGATTTCATACAAAAAGTGGTTTTTCTGGCTGAAAAAGTCCCAATAGCATTCTGAAAAACTTCCTTAGTCTAAAAGGGTGGATATCATCATTGGTGTATTGCATTTTTTAAAAAAAAATTATTATTAACCTTGTGTAAGCCCTTGGACAAATCTGCCTCTCTGAAAATTGATAAGAAATTCTATTTACTTGCTTTAGGTAGTCAAATGCAGTAGCACCAACAGAGTTATTTGCAAAAAAATGAGAAACCACCTTTCTAAATCTGAAGGATTAAAAGTTTAAATTCACCCAATTGAAAAACCACCTTGACAGTGCCTTTATTCTATTCTGAGTGAATGAAATGTGAAGTTTTGTGGAAAATCAGAATATTTGATTCTCCTTGAAAAAACATTAATTGGATTTATTTTGAAATATTATGTGAGCATAGTTTTCACTTGGGATAATGTTTGAAGAAATTCATCCAGGGCTTCATCTGGCTCCAAAAAACCTGTTGATGTTAGGAAGATAAATATGAAACCTATACCTGCACATATTTTAGCATTAATGTGGGGCATTGATACTTTTCTAAAAGATAAAGATTGTAAGGAGAACCCCAGGAATTATGAATGAGAAAGTTTGTATGATTCCTCCTCAGTGAATTGGTATTTTGATTCTGGTGTTTTCCATATATGGGATAACTGCTTTAACCACTAATTGTAAAAAACTTGTAGCAAATGTGGAACCACAAAGTAAGGGCAGGAAGAAAATATTCTATGTAATGAATTTAGAAACTGACGTGAGAAAAACTGAAGTGTGATAGTTTATGGGCTGAGTGGGAAGTGCATCAAATACAGGTGGGATGGAAGGGGGTTTATATAAATGTTCAATGTTCAAAATAAATTTAAATTTTCAATGTTCAAAAAAAAAAGCTTGAACCAAGTGAGGAATTAGTGCTTACTACATGTTTTTTCAATGTCCTCTGTTACAGTCCTTGTTACATGTGTTTTCCTTAGTTACATGTGTTGTCCTTGGTTAAATTCGTTGTCCTTGGTTATTTAAATGTTCAATGTTCAAAAAAAAAAAGCTTTGACCAAGCAAGAACTTAGTATTCATTACATGTGTTGTCAATTTCCTTGGTTATATTCCTTGTCTCCTTTTCACATTTGTTGTCCCTGTTACATTCCTTTCCTTGTTACATTTGTTGGTCCTGTTACATGCATTGGCCCTCTGTTATATTCCTGTCCTTGTTACATTTGTTGGACCTGTTACATGCATTGGCCCTCTGTTACATTCCTGTCCTTGTTACATTTTTTGGACCTGTTACATGCATCCTAATATATACATACAAAGAGGTAGTCAAAAAATTTTAAAAAGTAATAAACACAAACCTTACATGTGTACATAAATCATGCAAACCCAAATACATACAAAAAAAAATGACTGAAAAAAATTGGACAGAGGAAAAAGAAGCTGAAAAAAAAGAAAAACAAAACAAAAAAAGAGGCCTGAACTGGATGCAATAGGTGGAGTGTGAATTTCTTTTGAAAAAATAGGACTGAAAAAAAGTACAGAAAAAAAATACAGAGAAAAAAAATTGACTGAAAAAAAAGCAGATAGGGAAAAAAAGCAGCTGAAAAAAAAAGCAAACCAAAAAAAGAGGACTGAACTGGATGCAAGAGGTGCATACAAAATGACCTCAGAAAATTAATATTAACCCAAGGACCTCAACGCCGGGTGGGGTGTGTGAGATTTTTCAATCTTTTTATATTTATAGATATATATTTCTAATGGAATTTAAATAGGTATTAGGGTGTATCAGATTTAAAAAAACCTCAAGTTTTTCATAAAAGTTTTGAGAAAAATATCTCAATTTAAAAAACACCATTCAAAAATAAGAAAACCCACTTATTTAAAAAAGGGTTGTCATAGTTAACCAAGAGATAAGTGGGTTTTGTAAAATATAGTTCATAAAGGTACCTCTCAACTATCCAAGTCTAATTTAAAATTCAAATAAAACCCAGAAAACCCCCATCCTTATTCTTCCCAGCTATCAGAATATTCAACCAAAGTCCATCCACATTCCTCTTTATCCCCCCACCTCACTTCAAATTCATTTACTTTTTCCCTATGTTCAAATAGTTCAACCAGTCATCCCCAAAACCATAACATCTATGACCCCAATTGATTCACTCTTAATTCCACTATCTTCTCAAGAATTCCAATCTGGCCCACAGTTGCATCCACAAACAATACCTGGCCCACACTTGCATCACCAACCAATTGCAATCAGAATGTCAGCAACCCATCATTCTTGAGCTTGATTCAACTCAAAAACCAGCATCAATTGTAAAGAAACCTGGAATCATTCAGCTTTTTTTCCCATATATTCTCTTGTTCTTTTTTTTTTGCTGTAGATAAGATAGCAAAATTTCTTCCACTTAAATGAGTTCTAATATCTCAAAGCAAGGTCAAAAAAATCCCAAAAGCACCAAGGAGACTGTATCAATGAGGCTAAATACAGGGTGATCAGATCAACTTTTCCTCAACAACAATCAAGAGGTAACACCTCACATGAGAACAAAAGCTCATAAATCAAAAGAATTCATTTTGTAGGCCTTTTGATCAGATCAAAAGCACTGCAATAACAAACATGGGATGACTTTAAGGATTTTGATGCATCTTTTATCTATAAATCAATCTTGAGGACTTGATCAAACTTCCAATTTCTAGTTGGGAACTGGAACAACATCCTTCCCAATGGGATACTTATAATTTGATATTATAACCAAAGGATTTCCTTTTGAGCTTAGAGATGCCATTGAATTATGAAAGGGTGGTCAATAAGCCTGTCTGACCCAATTTCTGTTGTTCCAATCATAAATTGGGAAGTAAATGTTTAACTAGATCCAAAAATTCTTCTTTTGTCATGTCACTTTATGACAAGAAAACAGGAGAGCAAAGTTTGCTTTAAGATTCAATCAGTAAAGTGATGATCAAGAAATTGAATTTAACATAATAAATTCAGATTAAATAATGCTAGTGAAAATTCTTAAGAGGCAAAAAATGAATGGGCTGCAAGGCCAGTATTTTTAATAAAATTTTCAGAATTTATTTTATGTCTTTGGAGAGGTAGATAGACGGATTCAGGTGCAATTTCAAAGTTTTTTGAAAAAATTTATGAATAGAAAAAATTGAATGAAGGATATAAAAAAAAATTAAGGAACCAAGAAAAATAGGACAAGATTGGATGGTTTCAATGGCAAGGGCTGCCTTGGAGAAATTTAGTCAACACATTTTAATGAATTGTGATGGGAGCTACATGAATTTACTTGTACCAATTTTCCAAAGAAAATTTATTGGCCCATGTCTAGATGATAACATCTTATTCAACCCCAAGGATGTGAAACTTTTGTTTGAGCATGCCACTTGTAATGTTTCTCTGAAATATTTCATAACCCTCCCAAGCTTAAGGGTATCCCAAGTATCATTTTCTCATCACTACTTCTTTATTGGGTAAAGGCACTGGTCTATTGGATTCATCTATGATTTCCAGGGAAAGGAGGTAACAATAAATGATTAAATAATTAACCAAGGTTACTCAGTATGATGAGATGGATGCTGAACGTGAAAATGATGTTGCTGATCCAGAAATTCCTGCTGTGGATAATAAAAAAAAATATTAATCTCTTATATCCAAGCCATATATGAGTCCCCTGCCTCAGATATATTTTTCAACTTGTGCTAATTTGAAGCAGTTTTCCCAAAATTGAACAAATTCTCATTTGTATGCAGTTAGCATCCCAAATCCACACAGGGAAAACAATGTGTATTTGAATTCCTCCTTGGGAGTTAAGATTGAAACAGATCCTAGTAATTCATCACATCAGACCTCCTCAAAGAGGTTTTAGTTAACTTTAAAGCTTTATGGATCAATTCATGCCAATTGAATTGTGTTTTAAGAAATCTAAAACACAAATATGAGCCCTGTTTTAATCCTAGTGGTCCATAAATTCATTGCATAATTCAGCCTGAAATTAAATCAAAATTCAGATCAATGATTTAAGCAGATTTCCCTTCCAAACAAATATTGAAATTCTTAAACAAGGAAGATGGGAAAAATTTAACCAGAAACAAAATTGTTAAAAAATGACAGATAAAATGAAGAAAGAAAAGGCTTTTTTGTTAAATCATCTCTTGAATATTTCCTGAATCTGACAACTTCCTCATCCTACAACTGAGGAAATCCAGTCATGACCTAGTCAGATGCAAGTTTTGTGGCCTTGTTATTATCTAACCCTTCATCAGTATATTTGGCTAGAAAATTCCAAAATATGTGCATAATTGATTGAAAATGTAAGGAAAACATATATGTACCTTGTCACACTTTGTTGGAATGGCTTCAAAATTAAAAAACCCCTTTCAATTGAATTTTCCCTGATGAGCCATGAAATCCAATAATTTTATTCTTGGGCTTTGTCACAACTCAGATTAATTTTTTCTGAAGAAGATATTCCCAAATAATTTTGAAAGATATATATTTCAATCTTATGAATGCAACTGTGGATGAATTTTGTGATAAATCCCAAAAATAAAGTGAATCTTACTAAAAGAATTTTCATAAAAAACCCCTTTCAATTGAATTTTCCCTGATGAGCCATGAAATCCAGTAATTTTATTCTTGGGCTTTGTCACAGCTCAGATTAATTTTTTCTGAAGAAGATATTCCCAAATAATTTTTGAAAGATATATATTTCAATCTTATGAATGCAACTGTGGATGAATTTTGTGATAAATCCCAAAAATAAAGTGAATCTTATTAAAAAAATTTTCATATGATGAACAATGGAATTGAAAAAATTGATCATCAAAGTTTTCACCTCCTTTGCACTTGGCATATCAACAAGAAAATATATGCAAGATGCAGAAGTGTTTCCAGATCAGAGGAAATTCAGGATTCATATATTTCTTGTTGGAACACATTTTCTGGTTAAATAACCATGAAGGAATATGAATCTAATTGGTCAAGATTGGATTCCCTCATGAAATCAGAACTGGAGCTGTCACAGTACATCACAAAAGTCTGGATCAAGAATGAGAAAAACTTTGTAGCCCTGTGGACTTCTAACCACTTTCACCTGGGAAATAGAAATATTTCAAGGTCTGCAGGTTATCATTCTTCAATAAAATCCTAATTTGGTAATTCCAAAGGGATATTTTTACATTGCATGGAATCATCACCAGGCCAATAGTGAATAAAAACAAAGAGATACACGCCACAATAGCTAGCAAATATTTGAAAATATTGATGAATTTCCCAGGTGTATTTGATAATTTTCACAGGAAAATATTTCATTATGAATCGATTGAATTCAAAGAAAAATATTCCAATATCATAAAATCAAGAATCAAATTATGCACAAGAAATTTTTTCAGTTCTATGGGAATTGCTTTAAGTCATATCTCAGAGGAAATCAGGCACTCTGGAAAGCTAATTGAGCCCAGTTAATTTCATGAACAGTGGCATCTTGGTTTGACTACTGAATATGATGATTCAAGATATTCATTTTTGTTCCATAATTTGGAAGGAAAGCTCAAATTTATTTGTGGTAATTCCAGAAATCTTCCAGAAGATAGGTAAATCCAGATGTTTAAAAAAATTTTATTTTTCCTCTCTTGAAGCTAAAAGTCACAAAGAGTTGGAATTCCTGAGCCTCTGGAATTTACAAGGGGAAAGCTCCCAGAAAAAGCTCAAATAATCAGTTATTTTTTCACAAGAAGAGAGCCTTCATTGTTTTAAATTGAAGCAAAGAGGTTTAAATAAAAAATCAGGCAACAGCAAATGGAAGGTAAACAATGAGTTAGGAAGAGTACAGGGCAAGAAACATATTTTTGGAGATTCAAAGGACACTGCAGAAACAGGAACAAATAAGGCGGCGGCTTATGAATATAATTGTGAATATATCTATATAGAAGCTAAAAAAGGTAATATTAGAGAGGGAAAGGAATGATGTTGAAGATCACAGAGAAGCCAAGAAACAGAAAATATTAGAGAGGGAAAGGAAATTATTACCTTTTGTGAGAAATTATTTGACTTCCATTATCAATCTGGAATTTTCTTCAAAGAAATTTCTTTTATATTTTTCATAATTATTTTTGTGCTTCATGATGATTTTGTTGAAATATTTCAAAATATTTGAATTACCAGCATCAACTAAGTATATTTATCATTTTTCCAGGTTTTTTTTTATATATTTTTAGTACAAAGGTATTCAAATCCTACTGGAAAAATTCCAATTTGTGTAAAGAAAACAAATTTTTATAATTCTTCTTATTTTTGAAATCCTGAAAGAAGTTTTTTTTTAAAAAAAAAAATCTGAGGTCAGCTTTGAATTCCTTGCAAAAAATTGTATTTATTGCATTTTCAAATATTAAATTTAATCAATGGTTTTCCATATTTGTATTCTCCAAAAGTTTTTTTACCCCAAACCAACCCCACAGGGGGCCTGGAGGCCTTATACTAAATCCCACAGGGGGCCTTGAGGCCTTATACTAGACCCCCAGGGCCTCAATTGATGTTTGAAGGCCTTGGGAGGCCCAGATGCCCTCAAAAGGCATGTTCTCTCACCTCAGGGCCTCTTTCAAAACTTAAAAAGGTCTTCCAAACCTTGATTGTCTATATTGATGCTTTTTTTTTTAATGGAAATTCTTTTAAAGAAACCTTCCTGGGGTTGGAAAGCACACCAGAAGGTGTCATTTTGATAAAAAAAAATCAAAATGAAAAATGAAAAATGAAAAATGAAATGAAAATGATGCCTTCCTTGAAAAAAAAGTGTCATGTTGCCGTTTTGAAGGCATCATTTTTTCCTGGGCCCTCAAATCTTTCAAGATTTAACAAATTGGTTCAGAAAAATGACAAAAAAGTGATTAACAAAAATGCAGACCAACCCCCCCTTCTGTTTTGAATTACTTTCATTGTGACCAATATTTGGGGGGAGGGGTTGCACTGGTCATAAAAAAGAAAAAAAATCAAGAAATTCTTTTATTTCAACCTATTATTTCTTTTTCAAAGGCTTGTAGAATGATATTGAAAGAAATTTGAGGGTTGATGTTTTTTCAAAAAAAAAATAAAATAAAAAAATAAAAAAATAAAAAAAAAATTGAAAAGGATTTGTTTCTCCCTTTTTTGGGGGGCATTGGTTCTGATTTTTGGGTGGCCAAAAATACATCAAAGAAAATAAAATCAAAAAAAAAATGATTTGATTTCTCCCTCAGTTTTTTTTACTTCACAATAGCAAGATATATTGAGGAAAATCATTTTCAAAGTAATCAGTCCAAAAAATGCATTGTTGTTTTTTCTTTCTTTCTTTTTTTCTTTTTTTTTTTTTTCTTTTTTTTTTTTCTTTTTTTCTTTCTTTTTTTCTTTTTTTCTTTTTTTCTTTTTTTCTTTTTTTCTTTTTTTCTTTTTTTCTTTTCCCAAGATCTCCCTGTGTCAGCCATCTGATACTAGGAAACTTTCAGGCCTTTAGCTACAAGTAGTGATGCAGTGAAAAAATGATGATATCCTTAACAATAAACATAGACCAATCTCTAGAAGGATGGGTATGATTCATATAGTTTCAAGGCTTATATGGTTTGGTTAAATGGTTTTCAATATGAATAAAATATGAATTTTAAACAGGGTCCACTGTTGATACAGACTGGGCGTCTTTAACACTTCTCTTTGGGAGATTAACTCTGAATCTTGTACCCTGGGACAACGGTTTCCTTATGAATTAACAAAAAGGGGTAACACCCAATAAAATGGTGTATATTGCTTGGCTGTGGTAGCATTCAGGCGAAGGCAGAGATGAAATAAATTACTACTTTGAGTAGTCACTTGCTGGGTGCTTGAAATGGTTCACAGTTGAAGGGTTTCAGATCAAAGGTGAGTTGATTGATGATTTATCTCCAATGCAAACAGTAACAATGGTGATGAATCAATAAAATATACTTGATAATGAAGCCACAAATCACTTTCTTATCTCTTTATAAGCACTTTATCCTTGATGCAACAGTTTCTGGTGATAAATATTTAATTTCTTTTGGTAAAAGTGCCAAAAAGGTGCTGTAAAAATGACTTTTTGGTGTGAAGGGAGCCTTCTCAGGGCACTTAGAGAGGGTAGAACTCATGCTCTAAGGCTAGCAAGCCAGAAAGAGCTGATTTAGCATGTCCTCTTGGTGCTGTGGCTCAGCTGATCCTGGATCTGTAGGATTAGTGCATGACTTTAGTGACAGGATCTGTTTTTTTTTTTTTTTTGATTTGCTCACCAGCTGATCCTGCATGTGGTTTCATTTTGAACTATTATTATTTGATTAAAATGATCATTAATTGATTTTTTTTAATTTTCTGTTACCTGTTGATCATTTTAGTGATTTTTATTAATTTATTTGCAGACCTCTTGATGTGTTTTGTGGTCCTCAAAGATCTGGATCTGCCAGTGTCATGTTGATCTTTATTATTTGTTTTTCAGATTCAAGTGCTTTATGATTTAGTTTTATGTTTTTTAATTTGATATTCTATGTTTAAAGATTATCCTCCATGCATATTTCAAGTTATTATATATGCATGGTTGATCCATTTATTTTGATGTGGTTAAGTGCAGTACCTGGTTGACACTTTTGACTTTGCATATCTGAGGCCTGCAGATCAGATTGGCTGTGTGCAGGATTTTGATCAGCTGCATGCAGGAGCTAGATCTACTGCATGCAAGATCTTGGTTCACACTTTTCATGCAGGTCTTGGACTAGTTTGTGCTAATTTATGCATGCAGGGAAGTTTTGGAGAGTGCAGGCTATGTGCAGGGATGCAGGGCTGCATGCGGGAATCTTGACAAAACCTAATTTGTCCTGTAAATCCTAAAAACTATGCACAACAACTCAATTCTGACACAATCTATGTTGTGAAACCTATACATGAAAACACACGTGGAATACTACAATGGCCAAAAATCACAATGGTGGTGCCATGAGTTTTGGACTATTTTCCTTATTAAAATTTTTTGAAATATTAAGGAGTGAGAATCTAAGAGTTGGGTCAGTGAGTAACTCAACCTGAATTTGGGTGGTAAATCCAAATATTTCATAATATTTTATGTTTTCCTACTCCTTCATTTTTTTTTTTCATTAATTATTTTATTTTATTTTATTTTTGTTTTCTTTATTTTTAGTACTTTGACAGGTTTCTCTGTGCATAGTAGAAAGCTGACATCCTCTCTCTCTATGTCTTGGTGCATCCTCCATCTCTGCTTCTGGTATGAAAATTACACCCATGTTAAATGCTGTATATCCATATTACGTACTCCTGGTTGAAAACCCCATACTCTCAGTTCAGTACATGCCACCCCTTCCTGGACAAGCCCATCACCCAATTTTTTCAAGCCACTCCCTCCAGACCACAAGTTGAAGATGTAAAGCCATGTGGCATCCAAGCCCCAGAACCCATCACTCCCTCCTCAAGGCCTGCTCTAAGACCTCACATATACCAGCCTGCTCTCAGACCTCAGATATACCGGCCTCTCTCTCCTTCCTAGACCAATCCCCCCCAAGGAATCCGCACCCTACTTCTTATTGGTTAGTCCCTTCCAATAGGGCTCATCTCACCACAAGAAAGCCAACCTGCCTGCCCTTACTCATCTCACCTTCCCCTCTGGTGTAGGATTTGGTCAACCAGCTTCCTTCAGAGCCTTTCTCCTGGATCCATCTCATCCCTTACTTCACCTACTCTTGTCCTCATCTCATCCTTCCAATCCATTCCATCTCTATCCTGCACTCTGTAAGAAAGTTCTGCCCATGCCAACTGCCCCTTGTCTGCCAGCTTCATTCATGACACTGCAGTGTAAGACTCAAAACAAAATCAAAAAAACAAAAATAAATAATAAGCTTATTGAAAAGGCCGTGGATCTTAAGGATGAGAGGCCTGTGTATGCCAGATGTTGTGGAAATATAAAAAAGGGGTGTGAAAGTAAAAAAGCCTCATATATTAAAATAGGGTGATGTTAAATTCATGGCTCCAAGCGTGTGGTAGTTGTGTAGGGCCCTTCATGGCTCAAATGAGCAGTGGGGGCCTAAAGACGACTAAAAAGGGTTGTTTCAAACACGCTCAACCCCCAGGGGGTTGTGTAGGAGCCGTGTTTGGGGGTGCACAACCCCCTGGAAGTTGTTCCAGAATTTTGGGCACCCCCTGGACCACACTTGGGTTCTGTCAACCCAGATTTGGGATTAACACATACTTTGTGGGACTTTTGTTCCACACCTAGCAATTCCAAAGAGACATTAAAGTGAAAAAAAAGTAAAATTAAAGTGAAAACTGAAATCATAAATCATATAAAATTCTTCAAACAATTATTTCTCAACTCAAAAGTGAGGAAACTTTGTTTGTTCAATTGAAAGTTGGATTGAATACTGAAGTATACCATTGCGTTTTTTTGCATGGGAACAGTGGCAAGCCCTCCTTCTTCTGACATGGCTGCATGGAAGGTCTACATTGATAGTGCCATCAACAAAGCTTTGGAAAAATAAAAAAAGGATTTGGTTAATGAAACATTGGAAGCCCCAATTTCATCCTCATCAAGGGTGACAATTGAGGAACAAAATGATTCACAAATGGACATGATTGCTGGTGGTGAGTAACATTTTATGTTACTGGTCTTTGCAATATTTAATTTGATTGAAACTGATGGGTTCATGTAACTATGAAACTATGACTTAACCAATGAATGTTTACTGGATCCACTTGACCCACCTACCTTGAGAGCTTTTCCTACTAGGGAAGAGAAAAAAAACTATTTTCAAACATGGGCAATGAAGAATGGTTATGCTTTAACAGTTTTCAACTCAAAGCGTGACCAATATGTGGATTTAGCCTGTGATAGACATGGTTCCTATTCAGGAAGTCTTATTACCAAACGGTCTAGACAAACTCACACAAGGAAGGTTGGGTGCAAGTTTTTAATCCATGAAAGTTGCACAAAGGCATACCCCTTGTGGCGCCTCTCCTAAAAAGAAACCCAACATAACCATCAACCATCTAAATATCCCTCTTTTCATCCTCAACTGAGGAGAATCTTGGGGGTGGCCTTAGAAAATCTAGTAGAAGGCATGAATGATGGGCTTGATACGTTACAACTGAAGAGAAAATTGAGCAAGATTGATGGGCGGGATTATGTTGATGACTGAACAATCTATAACACTTGGCGGAAGGTCACACTTTCAGAACTAAAGGGAAAAAGTGTTATGAAGGTACTATATGAACAGCTTGAAGAAACAAGTTGGATTCACCAGTCAAAGTTCAGTGGAGAGGGTCACTTGGAGGCCCTGTACTTAGCACATCCAGAGGCAGTAAAGCTTTCAAAACAATTCCATCATATTTCTAATTTTTATTGTACTTATAAGACAAATAAGTACAAAAAACCCCACTATTGCATGTTTTAGGAATGACAGCCAATTGGAAAAAATTTCACAAAATCTCTTGTTTTTATAACAAAAGAATTGTTTGAGCTCTACAGTTGGTCTTTAAATGCATTAAAGGAGTTGGCTTATGATCCTGAGAGACTTCCAAAAGTCTTTGTGACGGACCGTGAAAAAGCTCTGATTTGTGCTATTGAATCTAGTTTCCCTGAGTCATCAAGACAATGTTGCACTTGGAGATGGTCTAAAAACATACAAGCAAACTGTCAAGTGCGCTTTGTTAATGAAGTTGAAGGATGAAAAAGTTTTATGACTCTGTGGGAAAAGTATGGGGCCTCAAAGACCAAGGAGGAGGCGGATTTCAATGATGCAGAACTCAGAGTAGGTCCAAATCACTGCTTCTTATTCTTCCTAGTTTTGTGTTCTGAACTTTTGACTTTTATATTGTTTCTTGAAAGACTATGAGGATGTACTTGAGAGTATATGGAAAATGACATTTTCCCTATCAAAGAGACGTTTGTAACAGTGTGGACTTGTATAAACCCAGATTTTGGAAACAAAACAACATCTTGGGTTGAAGGGGCCCATGCAACTCTCAAACAATTTCTTGAAAACTCTTTGGGAAACCTGTTGGATGTTTGAAAAAGCCTTGAAGGAACAGTTTTGGATCAAATTAATTCATTTCATGCATCACTTTATAACTCTGGAATTAAGTTAGGGACAGTTCTTCCACCTGAACTGTTACCATTGGGTTACAAATTGTCTTTAGGGGCAATCCATCTTATTAGGGAACAATTTGAGAAGTTCAAATGTGATCATGATGGCAAAGTGTGCACCAAGTCATACTCCAAGACTATGGGTTTTCCCTGTTCCCACCAAATAGGTGACCGTCTAGCATTCAGAGAATTTGTGGTACCCAAAGATTTTCATCCTCAGTGGAGGTTGGACTATGACCCTTGCAGTTCTAGTTCTGTAAGTTGGCTTAAGTTGGATTGTTCAAGTTGGATTTTTCAAATCACTATGTGATTGATGCTTGTTGATTAATGATTCCTAATTCACTAATGGTTGATCCTTTTGAATTTTTCAAGTGCAATTTCAATTAAATGCTAAGCATTCCTCAGTTATATGAAAAAGTGAATGCAATGATCTTGGAATCTTCAGATCATGAGCAAAGCAGACTATTGAAGTATATCATTCAGAAGATTACAAAATATTGATTGAAGCCAAGACTTGAACCTAAAGTCTTACAATCAAGTAGGGGCAGGCCAAAATTGACATATATGCGGAAAGAACCATCTTGGTTTGAGCTTGTTGAAAAACAACTCAAGGGGGAAAAAGGACTAGAAGGGCTCCAAACAAGAAAAGACAAAAGATTGTAAGTCTTTTCATTTGGGATATGTTCATTTTTTTGGTTTAATGAACTTAGTTACTAACTAATGATGAATTGTTAGTCAAAGTTGGCATAATGTGAATCTGAATTATATAGTTCTGAGGAAGAGACTTAAAGTGAATCAGGATCACTTAATTTGGAATCAGAATCCTCTTAAGAGGAAGAGAACATGCAGCAAAGCTCAGCCAGAAGCTCATCTTTGGTGAGTATTCATTTAATTGATCTAATTAAACAAATGAATACTAAGTTAGTTTTCATGATAGGAACCAAGCCTGAAATAAATCAATCAAATACCCAAGAAATTCCATAAGTTTTTGGGTGAGGTTTGTGATCCAAATGGAGATGTGAATTTCTGATTTAGATTCATTGCTAAATCTCTTGGTTATGAAGAACATGGTTAGTTTAAAGTTGGGAAGGAAATGATTGAAACATTAGAGAAACATAAAGCATGCTACATTAAGATTCTTGGTGGTTCAAAGGAGGTTGAAAAGATTAAAAAAAGAATTGATGTTGAAGACATCAATGAAAAGATTCCCTCCTCAAAATGGCTGGCTAAATTAGACATGGGTCAAATCATAGCAGACACATATTTCAAAACTATATGTTTCATTTCATTGCAGTCATGTGATACTTATACTCCAATGAAAAATGGTTTTAATGATCAATCAGATCCAATTTTCATTTCCTTATTAAACAATAACCACTGGGTTCTATTAGTAGTAGAGGGAGAAATGATTCCAATCCTGCCCATTGTAGCAAAACCACGTTCCTTGATTTCTAAAAAAGCCTCTGGTTGGGTTGATCATCTCAAATATCAACTGCAAATTTATTCTAGATTTTAATAGAATTTGACTTCATTTCATCATTGGGTTTCATATAAATTTTAATTCTAATGCAGCTAACAAGTTCTATTAATATAAAGGGTTATCACATTTTGAACATCATTATGTTGAGTGTTTTGAGTTAATATCATTATATTGAGTGTTTTGAATGAGAGCTTAATGGTAAGTCAGTTCAAATTGTGTTGGGCTGATTCCATCACAAGCTTAACTTATGTTAAGCTCGGGATGGGATCAGCTTAACACAAGTTGAACTTGTTTTTTTTTTTTTTTGGTGTTTTTACTTTAGGGCTGGTCAAAAGACTTGTATTTTTTTGGGCACTTTTACTTTAGGGCTGGTCAAAAGACTTCTTTAATTTTTGGGCCCTTTTACTTTAGGGCTGGTCAAGTTGAAATTACTTTAGGGCTTGTCAAGTTAGGTGTATTTTTTTTTGGTGTTTTTACTTTAGGGCTAGTCCAGTTACTTTTGTTTTTTTTTGGGTCTTTTTACTTTAGGGCTAGTCCATTGGATAGTACCAGTTTTTTTATTTTTATTTATTTATTGATTTATTTATTTATTTATTTTTTTTAACCAAAAAATGAACATTCTTTGATCTTTTTGGTTGATTTCTGTTTTTTTGGAAGGTTTATTTAGTTTATGGGTTGTGTTAGTACCCTTTCATTCCTTTTGCCTTTTTTTTTTTTTTTTTTTTTTTTTTTTTTTTTTTTTTTTTTTGCTCACCGCAGTCCAGTGCCGTGTGGGATGCCACACAACTACATTTGAGCCGTGTACAACTCCACATGGCTTGAATGTAGTTGTGTGGAAGTCCACATGGCAGCAGACCAGGCTGGGTGGGCTGCACGACTCCTTGAGCTGTGGGGGGTTGTACACGGCTCAGATTGGACCATGTGGCGTGCCACACGGCCCTTTTTAAACCGTCTCCACAGCTCAATGAGCCATGAATTTAACACTACCCATTAAAATAAACACATCTTGATCATTATTTTCTTTTAACAGATAGGATTTGTGACTATTGAGTGCCACCAAGACCATCAATGCAAGTTGGCCCATGCAAACCCAAACTCCACTCCCAGTCTGAAGAAAAATTGAAAGGTCTAACCAGGTCCTGAAGTGATGATGATGAGAGAGGATGCATGGGATGGTGATCTGGAGACAAGTCTAGAGTGAGTGTTTGAGACTCCAGAGAGAAGAGAGTTTTAGAGTTCAACTGTCTCACACCACCATGTGTCCTTCTAAACTCCTCCTTCTCAGCACTTTGTCAATACTTCTCTCTTCACCACTTCATCCATCACAACCCACCAACCAATTATTATTATTATTATTTTTTAGAAAAAATATCAAGTAGCATCTTCAGGGGAACAGCACAGGCCCATGAGACCACACTTCTGTTTTTTTTCCTTTTTTTTTTTTCTAAAAAAAAAAAAATTCTTTTGAGCCAGTGAAAAAAAAAAGAAAGAAAAGAAAAGAAAATGAATGGACCGAAAAACTCAAGATCCCTAGGAATGATGTATGTATTTACTGGAACCTCCCCTCCAAAAACAAAAAAAAGAGAACAAAAAAGCCATGATTTATCGCTTGTGCCCTCAGGTCTCACTGATCTCATGGTTTTCTACGACCCTTACCGCGTGATGACGTATCTACATGGTATGGACGTAAGCTGGCAGGGGGTAATAACTAGGGTGCCACCCGGTCGATCATGTGCTGCTCTGTGTCAACAGAGTCGTGTGCAGTCCTCCCTTTGACCATGTGGGAATCGGTGCCATGGGTGTCATGCACCTGGACAACGACTGTGCATAGGGCTGTACACGACACTGCTGGATGTTACTAGGGTGTTAACCTGTGCATACGGAAACGTCGACAAGAAATTATCAACAAATCCATAAATAGACATACTCATGTAGATTCTTTGTTCACTTTTCGCACCGTGTCAGGGAATAGAAGCAAGGGTCATGACAGTCCGAGCGGGTATTGCCAAAGGTGTCGTGCCCGAGTAGATTCTACTGGTTGAGTCCCTTTATTGTGATTTGGCATTGTTTATGGTGAGAACTATCATCACCAATAGCAAAGTGATAATGATAAAAGGAGACGTAGAAAGCAAAGGGCAAATGGGACGGCCCCTTTGCAACTAAACTAAGCAAAGATATCGATAATCGTAAGACAAGAAGATTCGAGATGCCTGGTGCGATAATTGTAAGATAAGTTAACGTGCTGTTGTCCATCGTGACTGATTGCGTTTTCGAGGCGGATGTCGCATTTGAAAAAGTATATCGTGATAGGTGGAGGTCTCCGCTATCACTTTCGTTCTCAGAGGTAGCGGAGGAGCGGAAGAGGGCGTGTGTTTCAAATCGCTTGAAAAAAAAGGAAGGGGAGAAAGTGGTGATGGGTGTGGTTGACCAGAAAAACTAAGAACAGGCGATCATGTGAAATGGGCTCTCTCGATGATTGGATGTTGATTATAATCGTTGATCACAGGTTGACTTGAACGGTGATCTCTTGGGCCAAATATTCGTGCATCTTGGTCGTCGGGTGTAGAGTATCCTAAGAAAGATCGAAGCACGCACACGCCAAAGGTTCAGATCAGTCGAAGAGAAGGCAGATGATGAGAGAGGGACGGGAGAAAAAAAATCGACCAACGTAGTATTCCCATCGAGCCGGATCTTTGCAGTTCACTCCGGTCGTGCTGTTCCAACACGCGTCGATGACGTTTAGGAAGTTGTACTTTTTTTTTTGTTTGGCACGGCAAGAGAAGGTTCGTCATCGCTTTCATCAGCTATGGCGGATCGCAGACGACTTGGCTCAGGCTTGAACGATGGGGGAAGGGAAGGACGCGAAAAATCATAAACCTTATCGGGATTATTCCTGACGAAGTACCAATATTTGGGTATATCAAAGTACTTGATATTGACCGTCGAAAATGAATCCGATGGAGTAGTTCTTGATTTCGATTGACGTTTTCCCTGTTGAAGGTTTTCGATACCCGAGCCGAGTTCCTATAGGTACCAAAACACCCGACGATAGCGATCGAGGAGAGACCACGAGTTGATCAGTGAAGTGGGGGGGAAGGGGGCAGGGCGGTAGAAGCGAGGGTAGCAGTTGACAAGAGCGTGAGGAGATGGAGGAGATGAGATGTTCTTGTATCGAGAGCTCACGCTATTATATAGCCCGGTCAGTTTACCGATATAATCTAGGTAGATGGTCGCCAGGGTGGAGTTCTTAGATGCTAGATCTCTGGATTGATAGTAAAGGTTGGGTACGATTTCCAGAGGGGGTAAGAATAGGAGTAAGAAATCAGAGTTGATTTGATTGACGATCGGATTCGATCGGAGGGATTGAATCTGATCGATTAATTCCTTGGCTTCGACCTTGACCCGATCGACGGCGTGCTCAAAGCCGGTCTGATGACCGTTGACGTTGCCGTTCTGAAAAGTGCCGTTCTTGATGACATCCGTCCATATCTGAATGATATCATTGATCCCAATCCATACACAGTGTAGAACTCTTGCATCCTTCGAGCTACCCCTCTGGATCTTTCCATCACTAATATCCTTGACATACATTTCCATCTGAGTCCTCGTATCTGGTGCGTTGACCTTGACGAATTGATTGTTGACGGTCGCATCTCCACTTGAGTAGATGACAGGGGGTTGAGGGGAAGAGGAATCAAAGCGGATTGTTTCGAGTGAATCAGAGATTTGTAAAACAGTTCTGGACAGGCTGGGGGGGGGGAGGAGGAGGAGGAGGATCTACCGCTGATGATAGATGGACCGAGGAGAGACTTACTAGGCGTAATTTAGGGAACTGATCGACTTGCCGGTTAGGGTCGAGGCAGCTAAATACTCGCCAAACACGGGGCCGTTGGTGAATCTTCCCTGCCAATAGGGAGCAGCTTTATTCGAGACCCGATCGTAGGAGGGTGATCAGTTCTGGGCTTATCTCATGGATCGGGAGGTGGGTGGGTGGATGTTTGAGAACCGAGAGGAGCAAGCTTACGTCTGATCGTATCGGCATAGATGGATGATCGAGGATGAGCATCATCACAATCGGAAGCTCCAAAGATAGCTATCGAGAATGTGGACGATAGAATTGTGAGCAGGAGGCGATCGATGGATTGTGAAGAGCAAGTTCGGAGAATCGATTAATTTGTTTAGTAGGGTTGTGTGGGTGGATGAGATGGGGAGAGAGAGTAATTCCGAGGGCTGGTGTACGTATATGTAAATGAAGATGTATTGACAACCGATGGGTGGGCTGGGTGGGTGCTGATGGGCAGAGACCACCCCGGGCGTCGGGGGCGGGGACGGGTCGGGGCGGGGGTGGCGAGATGGATAGCAGGAATCCGACGTACCGACGGCAGAGTAGGCAGTCCGACTCCAGGAGTTCTTCAGTCGATCCGGGAAGCTTCCGAACGAGTTGTCGGTGCCAGTCTGATGACGACTGACGATCGAATTCGGGGGGTTCGGATCACTCGATGGTTGATCGTCGGCCGAGGGGTGGTGATGCTTGGAACTGCATTTATCAAGTTTCAAATCCGAGCAAGACCGAGACCGAGATCAGTACGTCGGTCATGAGTTCCTCTGGGCGTCTCGATTCTCCGACGATCTCGCCGATGCTTGGTGGACTCACCCTACGATGGCGGCGACGAGGATCGAGGCCGAGACGACGACGCAGAGGATACCGAGGACGAGGTAGTTTCGGATGATCATCGTCAACTCGAGCCGAGCTCACGAGGGTCGGAGGAGGAAAGAGGTCGCTTGGTTTGATGGATGCCTATCGAGCTATTTGACTATCTACCTATTTACAGTACATACATACAGCGAGCGCGTCGCAACGGTTTTCGATGCTCCTCAGACTTGGGTTTGTTAGGTTTGATCACTGCGGCAGGGGGCGGGGAGGTGGGTAGGTATGTCGGAGGGATTGTTGTATGGATGGGTTGGTAGAGAAAGAAAGCGCCCGACTATGGCTATAAGCTCATCATGATGAGGAGAACATTCCAGCTCACTTGAGTTCGATCACAGGGGTTCTTGTTGTGCGTGGTGGTGGGGAGTAATCGAGGAGGGGTACAAATTCATTTACATGAATGATGAGAGTAATCAATCGATTATCGATCCATAATCGATGCACTGATATAGTTATCGTCGGGACACTATGGGACTAGTCGAACGAGAGCTCGTAGTCACGGATGAGGATGCATTATCAAATCAAGGGGAGGAGATGCTCAGGGTAGGGTTGTATGTCCATCCATCCATCGACTCCAAGAACGTTGTTTGTTCCAAGCAAGGCTTCATGAGAGCAGACCGACGGCTGATGGATGTAATCAAGTTATAAGTAATATATTACTGTATGTATGTACATACACACTACACTAGACCGACTAGTCGGATGGGATCAGGGGTTCTTCATGAGATCAACCGCTTCCTCCTGGAGTCATCGTAGGATGGCCAAGTTAAGCGACTCAACCAGATTTATGAATCATCCACATCTACATGCTTAGCAACTCAGCATCGATCGAGAAGTACTGTTTATAATCGGATACGAGGGTGTGGGAGATAGAGATGGGATGGCGGTAATCGAGTACTCGTTGAGGGAGAAGGAGGTGATCCAGTCGGTAGACTGAATCATCCCACGCGTCCGAGTCTATTATAATCACTAGCTGACTCTGGCGAGTAAGTAATATTGTATCTAATGGAAATCAACAGATATTTAACAACTATCTAGAGGGGCAGGGAGAGTGAAGGAAGGAAGGAGTAAATTGTTGATCGATGCAGCCGGCAGGGGGAATGCCTAGGTTGACAGATTCGACGGGTCAATTCCTAGTAACTATTCAAGACGGATCTATGTACTTGCTCGTAACTGACGATCTAATCTTGAGCGTAAATCGAAGATGTATGTCCTTCCATCAACTTACAGAACTCAAGATCGATTGACAGACTCGGTGGTCAGTCTCGAGTCTGTAAAGGATGTGGACTACAGGACTCGAACCTGCAACCCCTCAGTACATGCAAGGTGCTCTCTACCCTTGAGCTAAGTCCGCACGGGAGCACGGGGTATACCCAACAGATCGTCAACATGGACTAGAGCTGCATCATCAGTAAATGTTTTTTAGCATGACTGGATGATGATGATCACTGTGAATCGGATTGGTTGCCCTCTTCAAGAGATTGTTAATCCTCACCAGCAAAAGCCAGTGGAAGTGGTGGCTTGAGATTTGATTGGACTGGTTGATTTGGGTCCCATCAAAGGAGAGAATTGGATCCAGATGTGATCATTGTATATCCACTCTCAATCAAAGCTCATTCCTTCCAGTTGGTATTCTACAGCTACTCCACCCTCTTGAAAAAAACTCTACTCTCTATAAACAATAGGGTGCATCAGATTTCAAATTTTGAAAAATTTCAAAAGCTTATTTCCGGAAGAATAAATAGGGCAGATCAAAGTTAACAAACCGGCCATTAGAAACCTGCCTTTTTCTTTTTTTTTTTTTTTTTGGCCAAACCCACCATTTTTAATGGCAGGTTTCTGAAATACACATACCCCCTAACTGGTGTATTTCAAAATGGTGGGTCTCAAACATCAAAACTGCCATTATCATCCATCCACCATCCATCACATGCAAAACACCCATCCACACCTCCACCTCAACAAATCCATACCAATCCCATCTCCATCACATCACACACATCCCATCATCATCTCATCAACCCACATCACATCACCATCTTTCTCAACATGTCCAATCAAACTTCCCCAAAGCAAGTTGAAAATGCAAAAAATCTGACTGAACTTTTTTTACTATTTTAATCTGATTCAGACTCCAATTTGGAATCAAACCGGTTAGCTTTGAATTATCTATTGGAAAAGCAAGACATGGTTCCAAGAAGGCAGACTCTCCACAACCCTATGTATGAAAGGCAAAAGCTTCATCTCCTCCCTGACTTAAGCTTCCATCAACTGTTCCAAACTTTATTGCCTTCATTCATGAAACTTTCAAAGATGATTGAAGACAACCACATCTTCCATAACAATTCTAAGAATCCTCAATGCAATCCATCTTTCCAACTGGCTGGTGATCTTTGTACAGTGGGTGGACAAAAATTGTGGGACTGATTTTTAAAGCACCCACACCCACCCACTCCAAACCAACCCAGCATCCATGCACAACTTTTCTTGTTGAAGGTCTTCAACAATCCACCTGTTGACCACATTGATGGATTTGCTACCATCCCCCCTTCACTTCTTTCAACTTCTCTACCTCTATCCATCAATGTGATGCCATTGGTAATTTGTTTTATCCTCTCTTTCTTTTTTCAATATTATTCTAATTTTTTTTTGTTTTTCCTTTGATTATTTCTTTTGGTATTGAATTCACAGTTAAGAAAAGGAACTTAATGGACAATGCAAAGGCAAGGATTGTTGGTATGCACAAAGGAGTCACATTGGGAAATTCCATTGCCTTCAAACTGGGGATTCCAAGATTGACCATCTACAATTTCCTCAATTGGTTCAAGAAAAGAGGAACTGTCAAATCCAAAAAAAGACCTGGAGTAACTCAAAAACTGAATAGTTGTGACCTTTGCAAGCTGGGGTGTGTCATAAAGCATTTTCAGAAGATGAAGGCCTCCAAACTCAGCAATTTGATCATGAAGGATGTCTCAACCCGGACCATCCAACAACAATCCCATGAGATGGGTTATTTTTTGAGGGTGGCTGCCAAGAAGGCATTCATTAATGAAGATCAAAGAAGAAGAAGAATCATCTTTTCTTGTGAACACCAAGACCGGACTGTTGAAAATTGGATGAAGGTGATCTGGACCAACAAATCCAGCTTTGAAATTGGAAAAAACACCCAGCAAGTGATGGGCTGGAAAAACCCTCAAGAGAATTTCAAACCCAACTGTCTTGCTCCCACATTCAAGAGTGGGAGATCATCAATCATGATGTGGGGTGCTTTCATTGGTGAAAGAACCTCCCTGCTTGTCATCATGCCACAAAAAGAAAGAACTTCAAAAAGATTTCATTGACATCATTTATGAAGGCGCTCTTGGCCCCTGGATCAGCAACCTTAATAAATCCAATTTTATTTTGATGGAAGACAAGGCACCAGTCCATAAGTCCAGAATAAGCAAATACTGGCAACACTCCAAAGGAATCAAAAAAATACTTTTTCCAGCTCAGTCCCCAGACCTCAACCCAATCAAGTCAATCCCAGAGATGGAAAGGGCACTCCAAAGCGCCTGGGATGACTTTCCTTGTCAAACCCTCAAGAATCTCATTGATTCCATGCCTAATTGCATGCAAGCTTTCATCAAGGCCAATGGAGGGTCTACCCAATGGTAGATTCAATTGTTTTTTTTTTTTTTTATTATTCCTAATAATTTTATCCCTATCTTACCCAACTCCCATCAATTTTCAATGTTAAAATAATTTTCTATATTTTTTTAAATTTATGCTCAATTAACAGGCAAATTATTCTGTAATTTTATCTCTTAATTTTATGTTATTTCTATTTTTTTTTTTTTTAGAAAAAATTAAAATTATTGTAAGTTCAAATTAACCTTCTCAGCTAGTAAAATAAAAAAATTTACAACAATAGTTTGTGTTTTTTTTTTTGTGAGAAAACAAAAATCCAAAAAATCCAAAAAAAAAAAGTGGAAAGAAATTGGTGGGTCAGTCCCACAATTTTTTTCCACCCACTGTAGATTGGGATCAAATTAAAATGGAGCAGCAATTCATCAATTAGAAAATATATTCTTGGTCAGTTATGGATCTATTGAATTACACACCAAAAGAGTCATGATTTCTATCCTATATTTACATTGCTCAGTCCTTTGTTGGCCAACCAAAGAAGAATGCAAGGAGATATCTCAAGTAATGGAGACTGAAGTCTTTCCCGGTTTCACTGATTTTGTTGATGGAACCACTATCCCCTTGAGCCAAAAACCCAAGCTAGATGGAAACCACTATTTTGATTGGAAAAAAGGCAATCAATTCATTTCATTTCCAAAGATTTTGATAACAACTTTGATAACACACTGACAAAATATGTTTTATCTGTTTGTATAGAAAACTGGTTTGTGATAACCACAAGAAGTTTGTATCCCTCCATGCTGGCCTTCCAGGTTCTTTTCATGATTCATATTTTTTCAATGGGATGCAGATGGCCCAACACCCAGATAACTACTTTGACCAAGATCAATACCTTCTGGCCAATTCATCTTATTCTAGCAGAAAATATGTGGTTCCAGCATACCACAATGTTTCATCCAATGATCAAGCCAAAACTGATTTCAACTATAATCTTTCCCAATTGCAAGTTTGGATTGAGCATGCCATTGGAATCCTGAAAGGAAGATGGGCCAGCTTAAGGGAAATGCAAAACCATCTTTGAAATTCCAGACATGAAGATCCTCATCAACTGGATTATCACTTGTGCAATCCTTCACAACCTTCTGGCCAACATCAAAGATGAATGGGAAAAAATATTTGAAGAAGATATTCCCAATCCTCCTCAAGTCATCCTTGTCTCATCTTCTACCTCATCTTTGGCCATGAGAGAGCAGATTCTACCCCTCACACTTGCTTACTTTGATGATTAGAATTTTTTTTTTGAATTGTTGAAATATCACATCACAGAATTTTTTTGGTTTTGGTTGTGCAACCAAGAATCCTAAGCTGACTCCTTTTTTATTTATTTTTTTATTTTTATTATTTATTTTTTTTTTGGTGGACTTGGACAAAAAAAAGAACCAAAAGCTCCAAACCACCCAACTCACCCCGCCAAACCACCAGTCCACTCCTCCCTACCCCTTGCCAAACCACCTCAACCGCCACCAACCCACTCCTCCCTCCTCCTCACCAAACCACCTCAACCACCACCACCACCTCACCATCCACCACCACCTCCAAGTTCACCCGGTCATCCTCCTCCTTATCCAGGTCCCCATATTCCTTGTCCTTTGCTCAGCTCCCCAGGTTAGCTCCCCCCCCCCTCCTACTCCTCAATGGATTGGTGCTGACCTCCCCCCCCTCCTCCTCCTTTTAGATCATTTTTTCTTGCTTGTTCCTTGGTTGGCACATCTGATAAGCACCCCCCCTCCTCCTCCTCATTTTACCTTCCTCATCATCCCTCAGATCCTCCTTGTTGATAAATCAGCAAGAAAACATTTTCCAATTGATTTATTGATAAGCAACACTGCTACCTCCCCTTCCCCCCTGCACTCCTCCTCCTCCTCCTCCTGGCTCATGATTAACAAGGTTACTATTTTTTTTTAGGACTGTTCACTGGTAATTTTTGGTTATTTTATATGTTTTTTGATCATCTATTTTGATTATACTGGACTAATGAATGTTTTTTTTTTTTTTTGGTTTTTTTTATTCCATGCAAAGCAACCTGTCATTTGGCCCCTTTGACCACCCTTTCTTGAAGGCCCATTCTTCTCCCACCAAACTCAAAATTTTAGACAACAAATTGATTTCCATCTTGATACTCAACCCAATCAAATTATGCAATTGGGAGGGAAAAAGGTGGAAGGAGATAGTTTTACAAGCATACAGAGAGATGATAAGAAAAGGCCTTGAAAGAGAAGGAGGGATTAAATGAGGTATTCTGAAATTGAATCAGAAGTGTCTGAGGAAACAATTAACAAAAAGATTGTGTGGTCTTCATGCAAACTATGTCCTTTGGTTCTTTATCCTTCCTTTGTTAAGAACATTCCAACCCCCCCCCCCCCCTGAAGAGTTTGAACAGGCCAAACAGAAGATCAAACTGTTCCATTTCTTCAGCTGTGGAAAAGTATATGTTCAAGATCAATCAGATCATGAGGCTATGGTTGCAATCATCAAAGTTGTCTCTTTGAATAAGCTCTCTGAGAAAGAGAAGAAGGACATAAAATCAGTCACACTATTCCTTCACCAATCCAAAAAATTTGTCAACACTGTTGGTCCCTCAAGATCTTGGGGTGGTAAAATGTGGGAAATCAGATGGCCAAAATTGATGCACCCTTCTGAACTATTTGGAAGATATTTGAAGAAAGATGCTATCAAATCCTCCCCTCAAGAGTATTATTTTTTGAACCTTTGGTCTGACAAGGTCTCCCAGATATTAGGTCAAATGTTTTGAAAATTAGCCAAACTTGCATTTGATTCCAACCATGAAACTATGATGGACAACAATATCCCTTCCTTCTCCTCATTGGAATTTAGATCTGGCCTCACTCCTTTTGAATGCTCCCCTAACATTACCTTCACCTCAGACTCCTTCTACAACTCTCCAAATATTGACAAAGTTGATGTCTCCTCCTTTTCCTTTTTACTGGTAATTCCAACCAAGAAATAAAATGAAAAAATTATTGACAAAAAGAATGAATATCAAGTATCTGATGCCAATTTGTGGTTCCCAACTTGGTTTTTTGGGATTGATTTCAAACAAAAAGGTATTTTGAAAATGGTTTGGGCAGCAAAAAAGTTTAAGCACTGTACTTTTCCTGCTGTGGAGTCTGCCACTCATACAAGGATGGCCATTTCCTTCCAAATTAACAAAAACACTCAAAACACTAGCAAGGACTTGGCCAGTGGCAAAATATACCTTGGGAAAAAAAATAAAAATGAAAAAGATTTGTTCATTGTTGGTGTTAAAAATAACCTCAAACATTGTTGCAATCAAAAATAATTTTTTTGTTTTTATTTTTAGAATTTTTATCAAAGTAAATATATTAACAAGCCAAAAAATTGAGTAATTTTCATTATTTCATCCCCAGTTCTACTGCTACCAATACATACCATGGCTACCAATAACCTATATTTTTTTTCCATGGATAGCCTTTCCCTCTCCTTTTTGAGTTTCTCTTCCTGTTGATCCTTCTCCTTTCCTCTTTTTTAAACTGGAGATCTGCCTTTTTCAGTTGCCACTCATCATCCTAATTTTTTTGATGATTCAGCTCTCATCCTTCCACTTTTAACAATCCATAGCCAGTTGAAAATCCCACTTCTCCTTTTCAAGTTGAAGTTTTTGGATTCAATTTGTGATTTCACTGTTTTTTTGGAGGAGGGGAATATAAATGAGCTTGATTTTGAAAGCAAGGATAATCAATAAATGCACTTACTTGAATATCTCTTCTCCATGATATCCTCAAAGCCAGAAAAATTTGAGGTGTTTCTCCACTTTTGACGGCTATTAGGGTTGAGGTTGATGGAATTGGAGGCCTTTTGCTTTCCCTTTGCAGAGGAGTTTTGTCTGGCAAAACTGTCACTCTCATTTGAAGGCAATGTGGGAGTACCCATTGGATTGAGCGTTTGGCAAATCAGGAACAGATGAGGCTGTATTTTCACAATCTAAATCAGTCAGGATCAACTGGAAAGAAAAGAAAAGAACCTGGTTCCTTACTTGAGAAGATGTTGAGGGCAATGGAAATACAGGAATAAGATTCTCCTCATTGGCCAAGTTGTCCAGTTCTTCCACCCCAGGAAGAGAGAAATTGCAAGAATGAATTGAGGGCTCCAAGGAAGGGTTTGTCAATGCTGATGCAGACATTATGGGATCTGGTTGTGTTGGAATACCCTCCTCCACATCTAATTGGGCCCACTCATATGTTTTGTTGGGATCATCATTGCTAGGCTGAGAATCCACAGCCAAGTCCTCAGCTTCAAAAGATTTAGATTTTTGGGCTTCAAAAGCAGCTAATGGGGTGATGTTGTCCTTATTTCCAAATATTTCATCCATATGAACATAAAAACAACAAATGGAGTCCAAATTATCAACCACCAAGGTTATTACTTTGTATCTACCAGAGTTGGTGATGCCAAAGCCAGTGGAGATTGACATGGAGTTGGAGTTTTGTACTTGGCTCAATAGCTCTTGAATCACTCCTGCATCAGTTTGGATGAAATATCCAGCCTAACTTTGGTTTTATTCTTGATTTCATTGGCCATCAGGAAATAACAATTAACCTTAGAGGATGGAGGTTGGCCAGCTTGTGTTTCATGGTTCAATCCAAAGCAAGCATCATAGTTGGAGGGAATTTTGAGCCAGTTTACAAGGATGATGTGATCAGCTCTCTTGAGCTGAATTGAGGTTTTGGAAGCTGATGGGCGGGGGGCATTGTTGGATGTTGAGTTCCTGGGGGATGTTTGCTTTGGTTGAGTGGAATTGCAGGGGGAGGTTTGCTGAGGGGCCATTTAAAAAGAGTAAGAGGGATGAAGGGATGAAGCAAAAAAGTGATGAAGCAATGTGATGAAAGCAGGGATGAAGGGATGAAGCAATGAAGTGATGAAGCAATAAAGCAAAAAGAGTTAGGATGTGATCAAAGGGGGGATTAAGTGATGAAGGGATGAAGCAATGAAGCAATGAGAGGATGGATGTGATGAAATCAATAAAGTGATGAATCAAGGTGAGAGTGATGAAGTGATGAGGGGATGAGAGCAATGAAGCAAAGAGGATAGAAAGAGATGAGAGTGATGAAGTGATGAGAGCAATGAAAATCAAACTTTTCCAATGAGGTTGGAGGTGAAACCAGGGATGATGAGGTGGAATATGACATGTGGTTGAGGCAGTGAAAGCCTTTAAATAATTTATTTGAAAAAAACCATTTCTTTTCAGTTAACTTTGACACGTCTGATGTGAAATAATTAGGGTTTTTTGATTTTTAATGGCGGGTTTGAAATGACAGATTTGGGTTGGAAAACACAATTAAAAAATGGAAAGTTTGGTTAAATTTGATACACCCTAATAGGGCATATCACAATTAGAAAACCCACCATTAGAAAACCACCATTTCTTTTGGCCAAACCCGCCATTAGAAACCCACCATTTTCTTTTGGCCAAACCCGCCATTAAAAATGGCAGGTTTCTGAAATAAATATACCCCTTGAATGGTGTATTTCAAATGGCTGGTTTCAAAAAATGGCTGGTTTCAAACATTAAATCTGAAATTTTCATCACAACCCAGCACCTTCATCATTTTCTCATCCTAGCACCTCAAACCATCCTCTCCATCCTCCTCCTCTAAACTATGGCATTTGATAGTTGCCACTTCTCCAAAAGCTCTTCCCACTCATCCCTCATGGTTCCCATCATCATTCCTTCTCTCCCCTTGGGGTGAATGATGAACTATACAGCTCATCAGTCATGATCCCTCCCCTCACAACTATTGGCCATCAATAGTACTGTCCTCTCTCCTCATCCTTCACCCTCATCATTTCTTGGCCTCACTCACTCACAACTGCATCACTCCTCCCAATTGGATCCCCCCTCTTTCTCTCACCACAAATCCTACCCTATCAAGATAAACTTGAGAATTGCATCATCTTGGTCAAAAAGTGTCAGGTACTCAACTGTGAGGCAATCATCTGAGTTTATCTCACCAGTAGGCAGTTTTGATCTCATGAAAATCAACCCTTGATGATACCACTCAATTGAATTGATTCTCCATCTCTCTCTCTCCTCAAAGGTTTTGCATACTCTGAATATCTTGGTTTGGGCACCATCTATCAAGAAGCCTAAATCTGCTATCTTGTTGTCATCATCATTGAACTTGGGCTTGATCCAGATTGGTAGTGGTGGATGCCACTTCAAATTTTTGGATTTTCAAACAATTGATGGTGCTCCAAATCATCATGATCATCCAGCTCCCCCATCAATCCTCCATGAACCTATTGCCTCTCTCAAGCCTGAATTCATCAAGGTCTCTCAACGGATTTGGTACTAGAATAAATATAAGAAAGAAAGAAAGCCCACCACACCTCCTCCACCAACAGCCCAGCTTGTTGTTTTGATTTAGATTGTTCTTGATATATATCATATAGTAATAATCACCCTTCATCAGGTTATCATGCTATATATATTTTTATTTTATTTTTTAATTGTTTCATATTCTATCCATAGTTTTTGTACTGCAGATCCGTTTGTTGGAGTTCATGATCTTGTTAGATTACATAATTGCCATGAGCAGTTGATTGACTGGAATGTACCACCCACATCATAGAATGCTGGGATAAGTACACCTCTTCCAGGGTGATCAGCCAAATAGCTATGAATCAACTGCTCCTTACTCAAAAGCGCACTTAGCTCAATTGGTAAGAGCATCACTCATATAAAGAGAGTCTGAGGTTGTGGGTTTGAATCCCACAGTTTTAATTTGTTTTCATATGAATTCTGACATGGTAGCAAGAGTTATACAGTCACAAATACTGCATCCTAACAGCTGTAAAAAATAATGATCCGTCTTTATCAATGAAATCAAATGGTTGAGTCCCTGCTCAGAGCACAGAGGGGTGTTAGATTACATAATTGCCATGAGCAGTTCATTGACTGGTATGTGCCACCCACATCATATAATGCTGGGATAAGTACAACTCTTCCAGGGTGATCAGCCAAATAGCTATGAATCAACTGCTCCTTACTCCACAGCACACTTAGCTCAATTGGTAAGAGCATCACTCATATAAAGAGATTCTGAGGTTGTGGGTTCAAATCCCACAGTGTTCATTTGTTTTCATATGAATTCTGACAGAGCTTACTGACTTTCTGCTACAATATGATAACTGCTCCTGTTGTTGACCAAGATTGACCTATCTTCAAGTGGATGGATGAATCAATATGATTTTGAAATACATATATGCTTCTAATACATCCCACTGATCCTTCTCCTCTTGGAATATTTAAACCTATCCCTATACCTCCTTCCATCCCATCCCATCCTCCCAAGTCTTGGTTAAACATTGGTCAACAATTCCATCCTAACCCTATCCCTCCTTTCTTGTTGAGTTTAATTTTTTTATGATCTACTTCACCTCTCAAGGATGATAAACACTTGAGATGACAGTCAGGGACAGGTGTCTCATAAGACAAGGCTTTAGACAGACAATCCTCACTTCACATACAACTGTTCCCGGTAAACAAGTCCACAAGACAAGTTGATTGAGTCCGGCAAACTTGTTTACTGGGTTGCACGGCCTTGCTTGCTTGATGATTGGTCTTGCTCAGGTCAAACATGATGTCATTATTTCAAGCAAATCATGCCTGTTGAACAGGGTGCAAAGGCCGGTGGTCAACAGGATTGGCCATGAGGTGTGCCACTATCCTTAGCAATATTACTCATCAATACATAACAAGAAATGTCTCATTCCAACTCCATCTCTTGCCTTGAATTGGTTTCATCAATGGAAACCCAGAAGTTGGATTCAATAAACGCAGTTCAAGAGGAAATCAATCATCTTGCTTGCAAGCTCAAGAAGAAAAATGAAGAGCTCCAATCACGTACATTAATTCAAATACAATTGGAGAGGCTTCAAGACCATTTCTCCAAGCCACCTGACCCTATGACCAAGCCATAGTTGAAACGCCAGCCCATTACCAACAAAGTAAAACATCTCATCCAGGAGAATGTTCTACAGAAGGGATCAAATTTGTCATAACCATAGTTCTGACACTCCTTCAACTAAACCAATCCAACCTCTTCATCAAAATCACCCTCATATCAAACCCAACTTCACTACTCCTGTACCTTCCACCGGATAGTACTACCTCTGCATCTCTTGCAGTCTCCATCCTCTTCCACCAGCTTCACCCTCTCCCTGTATGGTATAAGCTCTATGTCCATGTACACCTCACCTGTCATGTGATTCAGCCAACCTTCTCAGGCCATCTCCCTCTCTCCCTGGCTTGGTACAACCTTCATCACTCCTCAACCCAATTGGTATATGAGTTAGTACATACTAAACTTAGTATATACATAGTACATACTCTCCACTGTCTGTTCAGCCCATACTCCCAGGACTCCAGATCAGTACATGTCAAACCTTCCTGGATAGGCCCATCACCCAATTAGTCAACTGCAGCCTCCAGCCCAATCAGTCAACATGTAATACCATGGGAACTCCAACCTGCAACACCAGCCACTCATCCCTCAAGGCCTCCTTCTCAGCTCTCACATATACTGGCCTCTCCTTCCCTCCTGGACTAATTCCACCCAAGGAATTAGTATACTACTTCTTACTGGTTAGTCCCTCTGCCAGTAGGTGTCATCTCAGCACAAGGCAACCTTCACCCAGCCTGCTTAACTCATATCACCTTGCCCCTTCCTGGTGTTACTCTTATAGGATTCAACAACTCTCTCTTCAAAAACCTCCTGGACTGGTCTTCTCATCCTTCCTCTTCTCATTACTTGTACTCCTCCTTTCATGTCCTTCATTGAAATCCAATCAAACATCCTTGAGTTCTATGAGTAGTAGCGCCTGTGCCTTCAGCCCCTTGCACGCCAGGGGAAGTCCTGACATTATACTAATTCCTTCCCCTTAATTACTGCCCACTCTCTACCTCTCAAATCATCACCTTCAACCAACTCTATCCCATCCCATCTTTGACCTTGGATAATACTGCCTACTCATGTTGTGGACCAGTGTGTGATTGAGCTGAACAGTGTGCAGCCTTTCACGTTTCCAAAGGAGTGCTATACAAGTTGTGGCTACCCCTGCGGAAGCTATCCATTCCCCTCATCAACTGCTCATTGGCCAAATCCCTCAATTTTCCTCTTCAACATCTTCAACCCTCCGTTTCAACACTTCCTCAAGAGATTTTTCAATGCTTCTTTGACTATTCCTAGGCGCCTCCTCAACAAAAATTCAAAGCAATTACAGCGCCCTGGGCCACCCTCCGACGCCTTTGACGCACTTTGACGCACTTTGACGCTTCAACCTTACTTTGACGCTTCAACCCTGCTTCAACACAGCTTTGACTTGCCTTTGACACTGCTTTGACGCCTTTGACGCGCCTTCAACGCGCCTTTGAAATCTCTTTGACGCCTTCGATGCGCCTTTGACATTACTTTGACGCCTTTGATGCACCTTTGACCATCTTTGACCCTTTTTGAACCTTTCCTTTGAAGCTTGTTCTATGCTTCTTTGATGCTTCCTGGACGCCTCTTTGACGCTAGTTTGAAGCAACTATGACGCCCTTTGATGCCCCTACGACGCCCTTTTGGCGCCCCCTTCCTTTGAAATTTCTGGGAACTTTCTTCATTGAAAATTGGCCGTTCTTCCTCAAATCTTCTATGGGTACTTTTTTTGGATCATTTCTCTTCTCTGGCGTATTTGGACACCATGCCAGCCCAACGTGCACAACCTTCATTCATTTCAAGTCCCCCCCTCACCAGAGCAGCAAGAGGCAGAGGTTCTGTCATCAACATCTCCAATCAGGACCAGACAACTCCTCAAGCTTGTAGACATGGGAGGACCCCTTCAAACATTCCAATTCCAGCACGCTCCACTTCCATGGACACTGGTATCCTTCCTCCAGCTCCTCCTAGAGCTTCTCTTTCTCCTGCCCCACCTGCAGTTAGTCGTATCACTAATTGTGTAATTGGTCAATATCCCCAAGCAGGATTTGGATTAGATTCTACATCTTATGATCCCAGCATCATTCCTATTCTGGAAGGAAAGGACAAGGAAGGAAGTGAGGACTTGGACTTTGATTCAAGGATCCTAAATAATCTTAATTCACAAACTATGGAACCTCAAGAAGCATTGTCACCTTCAGCTTCTACTTCAATCCCTGGACCTCCAACCCAACCTCAACCTCCAACATCTGCTGTGGATCCCAATCTATCAGCCCTTCTCCAGACCATGAATTCTGCTTTGGCAACACTCTCTCAACCCCCATCAACCAGTACTTCTCACTCTGGCACCTTAAAGTCTCCTTCCATGAATGCTCTGGATACCTTTGAAGGAAACAATCCTAGCAAACTCCAACCATTCCTCCAATCTTGTGAACTCATTTTTGCACATGATGAAGGAACCTTTAGCGTGGAACGGAAGAAGTTACTCTTTGCAGCTTCCTACCTCTCTGGAAGTGCCAATCAATGGATCCAACCCTATCTGACTCACCTTTCCAACCAAGAGCCCTATTTCCTCCTCAACCCATGGTCCCACTTCACAGAGCAACTTCACACCCTCTTTGGCAACAGACTAGAAGTGTTCAAGGCTGAAAAGGAAATGGTGAACTTGAAGATGAAGGACTCTGGATATGCTTCAACCCACATCACTGAATTTCAATCACTTATGGCCAAAGTCTCTGGGTGGGGTGATAGAGCCTTGTACTTCCATTTTTGACAAAGCCTTCCTTCACGCTTTCTGGACCAACTAGTAGGGTACAATGGCTCTCAAGAAACTCTCCAGGACCTTATGGATATAGTTTTGGACTATGATACAAGGTATCATGAAAGGGTAAAAGAAAAATCCTCTTCTCTCATTAATTCTCAACCCAACAGTTCTTCTCAATCTCAATCTACCTCTAATCAACCTTACAAGGGTAGCAGTGAGGGTAGGGAGCATGACCAGTCCCCAGAAAAGTCAACTTCAACTACCACATTTACCAGACCCTCTTTGGACCTAGGTCCAGATGGAAAACTCAAGGCAGATGATAGGGCAAGAAGAGAGAGGGAAGGCTTATGCTTATATTGTGGTGGTAAACACAAGACAGAAGACTGTAGAAAGAAACCTGTCAACTCATCTTCTTCTCCTAACCAAGCACCTTCCAGTGCTTACCCAAGGCCAAACCAAGATTAGGCTCACCCTTTTCTTCCTCTTTTTCAAGGCTTATCTCTATTGTTTGTTTGATTCAGGTGCAAATCAATCTGTAATGGTCAATTCACTGGTTCAAAAGTATCTATACCTTACAGCCCCTTCCTTCTGGGCAAACATATTTCATCTTTCCAATCTTAGCTCATCAAATCTACTTCCAAATGATTTTACTTACTTCCTTTCCTAGCTTTGAATGGGAACCCCTTCAAGTCAATGCACCATCCCCTGAAACCTTCACCCTGGGAATTGACTCTCCTCATCACTGGAATCCAGAGGAAAACTTGGAAGATGGGGCTGATCACCTCAAGACACCAACTAACCACTGACCTTCCCTCCAATCCTGTTGAACTCAACCTGGCTACACTTCCTACAGCTGTCCTTCCCTTCAACTCTGCCTTTGGCGCTGCAGCCCAATGCATTTCCCCTAGCTTCAGAACCTTTTGCAATTCCCCAACACAACTTCCAATTCCCTTTGAGTTCAACACTCTTTCCACTTGCTCGGATATTCATTTATCCTTTATTTTTTCACAGGAGGAAGATATACTGGATTCATCCTTGCATACAATGCAACTGGTTACTTCTTCTGATGTTTCTCTTTGTTACTGATGAAGTTCCTGAAGAATCAGAAACCGTGTTAAAGAAAGTTACTTCTGATTTCCATTCATTCCTAGATTCTCTTCTCCCAGGTTAAAGCAGACCAACTCTCTTCACACTGCGCTTACAACCACCATGTTGGACTGGAAGGGCTCATACCTCCAGTTGGGCTTGTCTGTTCACTACCTCACAATGAAAGTTCAACCCTACAAGCCTACATAGAAGAGAATGTAGAGAAAGGTTTCATCCAGCCCCAGCACTTCAAGCACTGGAGAACCTGTCCTTTCTTCTTTCAAGAAGAAGGATAGCGGTTTACAATTATGTGTTGATTTTTGCAAACCTGACGCTGTTATCAAGGAGAACCTTCACCCATTTCCTCCAATGAATTTCACTGACTGTCTCCCCAGGTTCTACCATCCTCACCCAAACTGATCTCAGGGTGCTTACCCCTTAAGAATTACAGGCCTTTGATTTACTAACTGATCTTTCTTCTCTAAAAGTATTTCCATGTCTTCTAAATCTCTCATCAGAATACAAGGGTAGTTCATGATACTCCTTTCCTTCTTCAACACTCACTTAAAGGCTTTGGAAGTTCTTCATTGAATTCACCCGGCCTCCTGTCACGTTGGGACAACGTGTTTCCAGACAGGGGAACGCATACTCTGAACAGAATCCTGATGAACTTGAAACTTCTAAACCTTTTTACCTCTCTTTGATAATTCTTGAAGCTTGACTGAGTGAATTGACCATAAATCAACAAGCTGACAAGTTACTCAAGGATATTATTCATAGATTGAAGAAAGGGAATGAAGTGACTAACAATTCTATAGATTCCTACAGTTGCTTACTCCTGTTCATGGTTAAAGTGGGTATACCCAACATGCTGACTAACTAAAGCTAGAAATACTTCTTCAATCAACCAAACTCCTTTGATCAAGATCAAAACAGCCTATGGATAAGTATAGGAACTATTCTGACCTTAATAGAAACTGAATTCCAAAAGGCATCCATCCTGGGAATTAAGTATGACTATCTGCAATGAAAATCACTACTGAAAGACCTTCCAAGATAGCTCTTTGAGCGTTGGTTGGGAACCTTTTCTTATTTTGGAAAAATTAGATACTCATGCTTCAAATCCAAAACCCTGATCAATTCATACATCCATCCATCCATCCATCCACCCATTCAACCATCCTCAATCTCACCAACTACCTTCTGGGAACCAACATCCAACTTCATCACTTCTGGATTTTCCTGCTTCTCCATCAATTCATTTCCATCCATCATTCCAAACCCAACTCATCCTATAATCCTTTTTCCCAATCCACTTTCCAATCAATCATCTCCTAAATCAAATCAAAACCAAAAGAACAGAAAATATAAATAATAAATAAAGTATTTTCCTTCCTATCCTTCACCTTCCAAATAGTCTTTTCCATCCTAAATATAATATCAGAAAATACTTCCAAATCAAAATATCCTTCAGTCCACCTATATATTCCTTTTCCATCCCTTATATTCCTTCTTCCTTCAAATAATCAATCCTCAAATCCATCAACATCAAATCACCATTATCCTCAATCATCCATCCCAAACATTCCTGGAAACCTTCCAACTTCACTTCTGGATATTCATCACCATCAGCACTTCAAACAAATCTTTAATACACCAGAACCCTCCAATAAGCTTTCATCTCAAATACTTCCAATCTCTTCAACCATCTTCCAGAACCTCCTCTTTTCATTCTCTCTTCTCTTCCTTTATGTTTTTCATTCTCTTCATTTTCATCCAATCTCTCCAGGAGCACTCTCATCATCAACCCAGTCCAAGGAAGAATCCCCCTCAGTCCCTTTTAAATACCCTCCAATCCTCTCCAACCCCCTTCAAGTCAAACTTTGAAGTCAAACCAGTCAAACTTTGAAGTCAAACCAGTCAAACTTTGAAGTAGAAACAGTCAAACCAGTTGAACTTCGAAGTCAAACCAGTCAAACTTCAAAGTTGAAGCAGTCAAACTTTGAAGTCAAACCAGTTGAACTTCAAAGTAAAACCAGTCAAACTTCAAAGTCAAACCAGTCAAACTTTGAAGTCAAACCAGTCAAACTTTGAAGTCAAACCAGTCAAACTTCAAAGTCAAACCAGTCGAACTTCAAAGTTGAACCAGTCAAACTTCAAAGTCAAACCAGTCAAACAAGTCAAACTTTGAAGTTGAACCAGCCAAACTTTGAAGTCAAACCAGTCAAAATTTGAAGTCAAACTTTGAACTTTGAGCCTCAAACCAGTCAAACTTGTAGAACGTGGAACTTTGAACTAGTCAACTTGCCTAACTTCTCAAACTTCTCAAACTTCAAATCTCCAACTTCAAGCTTTAACCTTTCAAACTCCCGTTCTAACCTCAGACTTTGAGTCCCAGACACTGTGCAATACTTCACATGCTTCAAGCTATTTAACCTTGCTTCCAAGCCTGCCAGCTTCCAACCAGCAAGTACAGCAGATCTCAATTCTCACCCCCAGCACATCCTTCTTTGGGCATCAGGAGCTGCCCCTTCCCTTTCAGGGGGGGTACTGCCATAACAATAGTTCTGACACTCCTTCAACTAAACCAATCCAACCTCTTCATCAAACTCACCCTCATATCAAACCAAACTTCACTACTCCTGTACCTTCCACCGGATAGTACTACCTCTGCATCTCTTGCAGTCTCCATCCTCTTCCACCAGCTTCACCCTCTCCCTGTATGGTATAAGCTCTATGTCCATGTACACCTCACCTGTCATGTGATTCAGCCAACCTTCTCAGGACCTCTCCCTCTCTCCATGGCTTGGTACAACCTTTATCACTCCTCAACCCAATTGGTATATGAGTTAGTACATACTACACTTAGTATATACATAGTACATACTCTCCACTGTCTGTTCAGCCCATACTCCCAGGACTCCAGATCAGTACATGTCAAACCTTCCTGGATAGGCCCATCACCCAATTAGTCAACTGCAGCCTCCAGCCCAATCAGTCAACATGTAATACCATGGGAACTCCAACCTGAAACACCAGCCACTCATCCCTCAAGGCCTCCTTCTCAGTTCTCACATATACTGGCCTCTCCTTCCCTCCTGGACTAATTCCCCCCAAGGAATTAGTATACTACTTCTTACTGGTTAGTCCCTCTGCCAGTAGGTGTCATCTCAGCACAAGGCAACCTTCACCCAGCCTGCTTAACTCATATCACCTTGCCCCTTCCTGGTGTTACTCTTATAGGATTCAACAACTCTCTCTTCAACAACCTCCTGGACTGGTCTTCTCATCCTTCCTCTTCTCATCACTTGTACTCCTCCTTTCATGTCCTTCATTGAAATCCAATCAAACATCCTTGAGTTCTATGAGTAGTAGCGCCTGTGCCTTCAGCCCCTTGCACGCCAGGGGCAGTCGTGACAAACTTACAAGCTAGTTGCCCAAACCTTTGATGTTTCTGAACCCATTGTACAATGCATCATAAATAATGAAAATCAAAGAAATCCAGATAGTCAACGTTCACAAGGGGCCCAGACCAAAATAACAGTGGACATTCTCTGTGACTTACTATTACACATTAAAAAAAAATCAGCAATCACTTTGAAGGAAATGGCTGCCTACCTTGAAACTGAACATGGAATATTTTTCTCACCTCAAGATATCCAAACAGTTCTCAAAGATGTTGATGTAACTTGGAAGATTGCCCATCCAATTCCCAAAAAATGGAATGAAATTTTAAACTTACAAAGAAAACATGATTATATCATCCATCGTGCAACTGATGTGAAAAGACAAGTGGTTTTTATTGATGAAACTGCGGTTGATCTTCATACCCAAAGGTCTCATGGATATTCATCTGCTGGTATGCCTTTTTTAAATCACTAGTAAAGTTATTTTAAACCATTTTTAAATTTGTGTACTGACTTTTGATTGGTTTCTTGTTTGTGTCCATACAGGTGAACCAGCAGTATTAAGTCTAGTCCCCAGGCTCAGTCAGATCACCTTGGTTGCTGCACTTTCCAAAACAGGATACATCTACTATGAACTCTTCAACAGTAATGGAAAACTGCAATGAGGTGTGAATGCAAGTGACTTCTCTGGATTCCTAGTCAGATTACAACCCAAATGCCAAAAATCAGCTCTTTTAATCCTTGATAATGCACCAATTCACAAAGGAGAAGAGGTTAAAAATGTTTAAAATATGTTGAAGGCCAACAATGATATTAATTTTGAATTTCTTCCACCCTATTCACCATTTCTAAACCCCATTGATCTCAGTTTTAACACTCTTAAAGCATTTGTCAAAGGAAAACCCTTGCTTCAATGTTCTCAACTAGTTTATCTCATCAAACATGCTATTGATGAAACAATTACTGAAGAACATAGCTTAAAATGGTTCCATCATTGTCAAAAGTTTTACACATTTTGTTCAGAGATGCAAAAAATTACTGGTCCAATATCAAAAAATCCTGAATGATTTTTTGAATTTCTGGGCTTCCTGGTTTTTTTTTACTGGTTCTCAGTTTTTTTACCAGGTTTTCCAAGAAATTCACTTTTTTTTGATGTTTTATTGAATCCAAGTTTTTTAACCTAATACAAAAAGTTACACCCACAAACTTGTTTTTTTTTTGGGGGGGAGGGGTCAAAAAACCCAGTGGCCACCTGACTTGTCCTGTGGACTTCCTACCATTGTTGGGTGGACTTGAGCAATTTTCAAGGGGCCTTCAATCCCTTGTTGAGAGGCCTTATTCTGTTGATGAGTGGCCTTGAATTACTTGAAGAGGGGTCTCAATTGCTTGTTATGTGTCCTTCCTCACTTGAAAACTGGACATGGTTTACTGGTCCACTGGACTTTTTTACTGGGAAAAGTTGTATGTATATCAGCCAAAGGGTTCATCTTGACAGATCATATCCTGGATGGAGACGGTTGAGAGATTCCCGTACTCCAGGTATGTGGCTCTAGAGGTGTTGGCTTTGTTTACTTCAGGTTGCATGGCACAGTCTGTCACTAGTCAAATCTCTCATAAGATAGTAAGTCTAAAATCTCAGCCTCCTTGAAATTGATCAGTCCATCTGTGATAGATTTTGAAATGCAGGAGTTAAAAACAAGTTGCTTCCAAAGTTTTACAAGGACAAGAAGGAAATATTTTTGTAAAAAGATATGACAAGTTTGAAAAAGCAGAAAACAATAGTTAAAAGAAAAAGAAGCAAGAATAAAGAGATGAAGATGAATTTGAAAAAGGAAAAGAGAATAGAAAACATGAGGATGAGTGGTAATAAAATGAAAGAGAATAGAAACCAAGAAGGTGAGTGGTGAAGAAATAGAGCGGTGTGAGATGCCAAATGGATGATTTAATTTTTGAGTAAGAATCTTGGTTGGGAAAGATTTCTTGATTGCTTTGATAGGGAGTTTATTGATCAAAATGTGATGAATGAGTATTAGAAGGTAATTGCACTGTGCATGGGAGAGAAATGATGAATTCAGAGTAGCCAACTCACAGTTTCTTAAGCAGTGCAGGTTCAGGAAAATTTGCTTGCAGGCGTTCAAAAAGGAGAGCCATGATCCATGTTACAGCCCTGAGTGGTTCCTTGATGTGTCCCTGGCCTGGTAGGCATATTGAGTTTCAGGGTCTAGTTTTTTCCCTTGAGACGGGATGAAGAAAGCCTAGTTAGGATAATTTGTAGATTTATTGTGTATTTTTCTGGGTATGGATTACTAAATCTGACTCCTTTTCCAGGAGTATTTACTTTTCCTGACCCTCTTGGGCACAAGAAGAAATAATGTTTGTTGGTCATCTTTACAATCTGAGGTCTTGGACTTTAAAAAACCAACAAAATAAAAATGATCAAGAGACAGAGAGAGAAATAAGTAAGCTAATCCAAAAAAATGGCTTGATCAAGAAGGCTGGGTTTTGGACCAACATAACTGGATGTCAATGCCCATAGAAGAGCTGTTATCTTCTTTTGACTGATGAACAGCATATAATTGGGTGAGAACTTTCATGGAGTCCAGGCCAGCGTTTTCTGCAAGTGTGAAAGGGATAACATCCAAATATTTGGAAAATTTCTTGATGGAATGTTGATGTCTTTTTCTAAGAAATTTTGATACCAAAAGGAAGTAGATAGAAAACAAGATGGCTGGAAGTGCTGGAACAAGCGTCAATAATTGAATGGAAGTGGACAGTGAGCCTGATGGTCCACATACGTTTAGTGGTTTTCATGTATAAACATAGGGTTACAGCCTTTAGTGAATCTTGCAAAGCCACTTGAAGTCCTCAGTAGGCAGGATATTATGAATTTTTGGGTATTTTTTCCCTGAATGTGAAGGAAAAAAGGCTTGAACATAATGAGGTAATCAGAGCTTGTAAAAGAATTGAGAGTTGCATTAGAGTCCAGAAAGAAATTTTCATCTTAATTTGAGCCTGGCTTATGCCACTTGAATCTGCTGGTCTGTGCCTTTGTATGAGCATGAGTGAGGACAGACATCAAGGAGTATTCAAGGATTGGTAGGATCATTTTGAAAGATCTACCAGATGTGACTGGGGCTCCAAAGCCTCTAAAAAGTAAGGTGCTATGGAAACAAAGTGGGTTTGAGGATTGAAAAAGGGAGGAGGATTGCATGAGAAGGGCAAGAGTGGATGTACAGGATAAAAATGAGGGGATGGATGAGTGGGGATGGTAAATGAGAAATAGAGAGGATCAAGACTTATATAGTAAAATTGAAAAAAGCCACTTATTTCCAGTTAACTCAGACACACAGGATGTGAAATAAGTGGGTTTTTTGATTTTTTAATGGCAGGTTGGAAATGGCCAATTTTGGTTGAAACCCGCGATTTTTGAATGGCAGGTTTGGTTAACTCTGATACACCCTAATATCAAGTTTTTAAAAAAATAATTTTTAACAAAAGAAACAATGAATCAATGGTTTTAACTAAAAAAAAATTGAAAAAAAACATGGATAGGCCTGAAATCAGCCATTGAATTTTTTGAAAATTTTAACTCTGATAAAAGCTAATTGAACTCTTTTTGACCTGGTCATACTGATGTCCTTGCAGGGTTCCTATTCATTTTGAAGATTTTTAGTCAAATTCCTCAATTTTGAGAGATTCCCAATGTCAAGCGTGCACCAATTGCATCTCTCTGTTACCCTGAGAAAGGTAAGGGGGGGGGGGGGGTAGTAAGTATTTTTTATGAGGATATGTTCCAAAAATAATAATGTATATTACCCCAAGTCTTCATCCATCACATGCAATTCTTGTTTTTTTATATAATCCATATACATATTATCCTAGAAAATAATATGGTTTTCCATGATCGGTAAGTGAATAGTATGTTGCTCTAGTATTTTCAATTTACATTTTATGTCCATATACTTAACAGTCTTCACACTGATGTGTGAAATGTAAAAAAAAAAACAGAAAATTCTATTGGTTTTGAAAAATAATCTGAAAAGGAGTCAATTAAATTAAACTCAAACAATTTTGAATCAACATATGTACATAAACATGACAAAGATTAAAAATTTCTTACCCTTTGTTTTTTAATATATAAAAAAATGATTATGTTAAGAAAGTTTTCCAATTTCCTGCTCAGTCATTTTCAGAATTTGATATTTCCTTTTATTTGGATTTTGGTTTCTTTTTAAGTTTTCAACTTGTTCATCAGATCAAGATAAATTATTAACTAAAGTATTTTATTTTATTTCAAAATTATAATTCAATAGTTTTCAAGCCATGGGATGCTCCTCAAAACCAACAGAACCAAAAATTTTAACAAAAATCTGGAAGCTTTAAAAAAAGGGAAACACTCAAATTAAATCATCCTGCAGAACTCAAATAGCATCAGAGATATTTTATGCTTGAATTGTATGAGTTCTCTGATACCCATCTGGATTTTTTAATGAAAACATCATCAAACCCATGAATAAAAAAACTACACTAATCTAAATTGATTTTCCCATGAATAGAAAAAATCTAAGTTTACTAGTTTTATTTTTTATAGTGCCATTCTGATTCTTCAATGAAATTTAATATTTTATAAATAAAACTAACTTCAAAGCAATGGCTTCATCTTTTATCTTTCTGGAACATCTATTTTGGGGTATTTTTTAGCTTTCTGTATACTTTTTCAAAAAAATGATAATCAGGTTATTTCACTCACCAATCAATTTCAACCTTAAAGAAGATCCTAAAATGGATTATTATAAATTTTCAAATAAATCAATGGATTTTTTTTGGACTGGAAAATGAGGCCTTGGAAATGTGTCTAAAAATCAAACTACTTATTCTGGCCAATCAGTAGTTTGATTTTTAGACACATTGCAAGGCACAAATTTTCCAGTCCAAAAAAAAACACATTTATTAAATATTGTATGATAATTTATCTTTTAATCTGTTCTTGAAGGTGGAAATTGATTGCTGTTTCAAAGAATAAAACTATCATTTTTTTAAAAATAATAAAAAAGGGTAGAAAATACCCCAAAATAGATGTTTCAGAAAGAGCAAAAATGAAGAAATACTTTTGCAGTTTGCTTTATTTTTAATATATTTAATTCTAAGGAAGAATCAGAATAGCCTCATAAGAAAAAAAAATGAAATTCATTTTTTAAATTCACAGGAAAAGCAAATTCAATTAATGTGTTTTTTTGGTGGGTTTGATGATATTTCCAATAAATAATCAAGATGGGTATCTGAAAACTCATAAAATTCAAGCAGAAAAAATTTCTCTGATTCTATTTGAGTTCTTGATTATGATTTAATTTGAATTTTTCCCTTTTTTAGAGCTTACCAAATTTTATGAAATTTATGTTTTTGTTGGTTCTGAAGAGGGGATCATCCCATTTCTTGAAAACCAATTAAAATTTTAAAATAAAACAAATAATTTAGTGAATAATTAATCTTTATCTGATGAATGCTTTTAAAGGTTAAAAAGAAAATATAAATATAAATAAAATGATTTGATGAGGACTGAGTCAAAAATCTGAAAGATTTCTGAGCATATTTTTTTTTTGATTTTTAAGGCAAAGACTTATCTATATTCAAAAATAAAGCATGTGAAATCACCAATCTTTGTCATATTTATGTTTTTTCAAAGGGAAATGTTAAACCCACAACCCCAGGGTTGCAAAAGGGTGTGAATTGCTTTTCACCACCCATATGCGTTGTAAACAGCAAATCACAACTCATTGAGGAGCAAGCAAAGCTTCTCACAACTTGTGCATCCCCTGGGGGGTTGAAAATCCCCAATTGCAACTCAAAAAGGGTTGTAATTTGGGGTTCACAGCCCCCCGGGGATGCAGAAGCTGTTAGAAGGGGTTGAACCTGTTTTTCTGGCACCCCTGGACCACATTTGACTTCCCTCAACCAAACTTTGGGGATGCAACATACTATGTGGGACTATTATTTGACCACAGAAAGAACTTGGAAACCCAGATACTTATCACAAACTGTATACAAACCTTGCTTTTCAGATACACAAACTGTACACACCACTTGCTTGTTGCATAATTTCATTTTTCTCAAACCAACAGGGAGTAAAATTTGGAGTTTTTAAAAAAGGTTTGGTTGGATAAAAAATTGAATTGGATTTTTTGGGGATTATGGGAACAGTGGAAAGCCCAAGCCCCCCTGGTTTAAACATGGCTGTGTTAACAGACTCAATTGAAAGTTTTGTCAACAAAGCTTTGGAATCTAGGGATTTGGTTAAAGAGTTGGAAAAGAAAACATTGAAAGCCCCAATTGCATCCTCATCTAGGGTTGAAATTAAGGAACAAGATGTTTGTTACAACTGGAATTGACTAAAGGTGGTGGGTCACATTTCATATGCCATTTGACTGGGAAGGATTTGGCTTTATGAATACAAACATAACCATGGCAGGTGTAAATAAGAGATGCCAGAACCCATTGAACCTCCTCCTGCAAGAGCCTTTCCTATTAGGAAAGAAGCCAAGATTTATTTTTGAAAATGGGCAGCCATGCATGGCTATGCATTGACAGCATCCAAGTTGAAAATGGAAAAATATGTTGACCTAGCATGCAAAAGATTTGAAGTATATGAGGGGCTGTGCCTCACCAAAAGGCAAAGGCAAATTCACACAAGGAATGTTGGTTTTCAATTCATGATCCTTGCAAGTTGTACAGTAGAGGATCCCATGTGGCATCTCTCCATTAAAAATGGCCAACACAATCATCAACCATCTGAAAACCCCTAAGTGCATCCTCAACTGAGGAGAATCTCTGGTCAAGCCTTGGATCAACTTAAAGAGGGCATGAAAGATGGGCTCAATAAAATTTGACTCAAAAGGAAATGGAGCAAGATTGATGGTGGAGAATACATTGACAATAGAACAATATATAAAACTAAGAGGAAGGTAAAGCAAGCAGAAATGAATGGGGAAAATGTTATGGATGTTCTATTTTAAATGCTCCAGGAAACCCAGTGGGTTTCCAGGACAAAATTTGCTGGATAGGTTCACTTAGAGGCCCTGTTCTTGGATCATCCTGAGTTTAAAAAACTTTGTAAAAAATTCCATCATATTGCTTTGTTGGATTGTACTTATTAAAAAAATAGGTACAACATCCATCCATTGCATGTTGTAGGAATGACAGCCAACAGGAAAAATTTTACAAATGCTTTTTTTTTTATAACAAAAGAAATCATGAGTTCTAAATTTGGGCTTTGAATGCATTAAACAAGTTGGCTTATGATCCCAAGAGGCTTCCCAAAGTCTTTTTGACAGGCCAAAAAAAAGCTCTGATTTGTGCTATAGAACATAGTTTCCCTGAGTCTTCCAGACAGTTTTTCTCCTGGCACTTGTCTAAAAATATTCAAGAAAATTTTGAAGATTGCTTCAGTAATGATGGTGAAGGATGGAGAAGTTTTATGACTCTGTGGGCAAAGTATGGGGCCTCTAAAACCAAGGCAGAGGCATAATTCAATGATGCAGAACTCAGAGTAGGCCAATTTATTTCTCATCCTGTTAATTCCTGCTGGGAATGTTTATGTTGAAACTTGTATATAGTGTTTCTTGAAAGACTGCAAGGATGTGCTTGAGTATATGGAAAAGAACATTTTACCTATCAAAGAGAGTTTGTAAAGGTGTGGACTTGTGTCAACCCAGAATTTGGAAATAAAACAATATATTGGGTAGAAGGGGCCCATGCTACTTTCAAAGAATTGCTTGCAGGGTCTTTGGGAAAAATTTTGGATGTGTGGAAAAACCTCCATTAAAAGAAAAATAAAATCAGTGCATTCTTCAATTGAAAACTCTTGAATAAATTTAGGAACTGCTTTTACAAAAGAAATTTTACCTTTGGGTTAAAAATTGTCAATTGAGGCAATTAAACTCATTGGGGAACAATTTGAGAAGTTAAAGCGCAACCATGATGGCAATGTGTACTCAAATTGTTATTAAAAAACAATGGTCTTTCCTTGTTCCCACATCTTAGCAGAAATACTAGCATCAAGAGGATCCATTGTGCCTGAGGATGTTCTTCCTCAGTGGAGGTTAGACTATGACCCTTCCCATCAATCAAGTTATCTTTTTGGGTTTTTTGAAGGGTACCAATGATAGGATTGACATATATTATAGGATTTCCAGATTAATTATCAATTATTGTTTTTCTTTTTGAAATATTGACACAGATCCAGTTCTTGAAAAATCCCAAAGATAGGAAGTCTTTTATTTTGAGAAGTGTTCATTTTTATGGTTTAATGGAATGATTGGAAAATGTTTTCTGTACTGCAAGGAAGGCTCTTCATCTGAATTTCATAGCTCAGAGGAAGCAACTGAAAGTGAAGTAGGCTCCCTCCATTTTGAATCTTCTTCCTCAGAAGAGGAAGTAGAAGAAGTGGAGAATTCAACCAGAAGCACATCTTTGGTGAGTAATTACTTCATTGATGTGATAAAAACCAAAAATGAATCCTAAGTTATTTTTGATGTTAGGAACCAAAAGTGAAATACCTAAATCAAATACCTCAGAACTTACATAAGTTCTTGGGGGAGTTTTGGGATCTGGTTGGTGATTGAAATTGCAGATTTAGAGTCATTGCAAAATAATTTGGGTAAAATGACCATAGTTGATTTAAATTGAAAAAGGAGATGATTGAAACATTGATGAAAAACAAGACATGCTATCGTAAGATCCTTGCTTGTAGTAAAGACTTTAAAAATATAGAAAAAAGACTTGATGTTAATGATATCAATTGAAAATATTCCCCTATTAAATTGGCTTTCAAATTTGGATATGGGTCAAATAATAGATTATACTTATCTTATTGATGACCAATATGTTTTATTTAATTGGATTTCTGTTGTAATTTTATATCCTATGAGAATGGGTGTAAAGAACAATCAGATGCTATATTAATTGCTTTTTCAAAAAGAAATCACTTGGGTTCAACTTGTTCATGAGGGAGAAATTGATTTCCATCCCACCCATTGTTTCAAAATCTGCTCTTTGACTTCAAAAAAAGCATCTAGTTGGGGCTGATAATCCAAAATATCATATGAATTTGTATTCTAATTTATAAACATCAGTTTAATTTCATCATATGGGTTTGGGTTCTGATGCTGATCTTGTAGTTCTATTATATAGAGGGTTATCACATTTTGGGAAATAGTTATTTTGAGTGTTTTGAGTCAATATCATTATGTTGAGTGTTT